>VDFB02105785.1:443743588-444194448 GCA_007258455.2 Sequoia sempervirens | reverse complement strand
GTTCCATATATATGTAACTGGAAATTTCCTTAACTAAATTTAACAATGCATCAATTAATCTAATAACAAGAAATGAAGTGGAATAATAGTACCTCAAGTGGCCCTTGCTTAAGTTGTTGCTTCCACATAAGATGTCAAACACTCACTACTTAATCAACCAATCATGACACGAATTTGCTAAAGATTTCTTATTCAATGATAAATATCTATTACTGTAACTGGTAACTGAAAAGAAACTAATGACTAGAAAACAATGACCATTTACTAGCAACTGACAACTAGATTTTCTCCTCAAAAACATATCCCACTATATAGGGTTTGGGATGAGTCTTATTCCTCAAGGACTGAAAATATATTCATAAAGTATCCCTCCACTCTCCCTCAAAGATAGGGAGAGGACTTAGTATTGAAAATAGAAAACCATAATTATAAAGTAGAAGAAGAGAAAATGAATTAGAACTTTGTGCCTAATAGTTAACTGCCATGACAGAGATGTGTGCCTGAGGACTATCACATCATGAGTTAATCTTGCTCAGAACAAACTTCTTCTCCTCCAAGTAGTCTTATTTGATGGTCAATAATATGTTGTGGCGACTCACGATGGATCTTTAAACAATCACCTTCGTTCTTTTCTAGAAATGTCACACTTAGCTATTTTTTATCTTTCCCCTACAACCGTTCACAAACCCTTTGCTACGGGTTGGAAATCTTGTTGTTGCATGTTACAATCCTTCTAGCTGCAAGATGTTAGTTCATCCCTAAGGCATACACTTTTACTAACAATCATAATTTAATCATAGAATCATACTAAATCTCGTGAACATTCATGCATTCACACACACACACATATGTCAACATATCATATTTTTATTTCCACATACTTAAATTTGCTTTAAAATGTATGAAAGGCATATAAAAGATAAATGAAGTCTTAGGAGTGTTTGTGAAACTTAGAATATGAAAGTATACAAGCATAAAAATAGTAAAGGAAACCAGCCATTAATTAGACCTATCATTTACCCCTAAGTCATTGTTTGTCCTCAAGAAATCTTTAAGGTTGAAGGTTATATTGTAGGGCCATCTCTCTGAAATTTACCATAGAGTCTATTGTTGTCAAACACATTGCACCTGAATGCTTGAATGATTAAATTCAGCAATCTGTTGAAACACGGGAACTATCTTCAGGCTGTGGGTATTCCTATGGCGAAGATAGACCTCCAGATTCTAGGTTGGCTCCTATATGATGATCAATTAGGTACTTGAATGATTTATTTTGAGAAAAGGGTAAGAGGGATTGAGCTGAATGCATGAACTAAAACTAAAACCTTGGTGATGCACCTAAATGATATTTATGAGCAGATTGATTCACAACTGATTATTATAGAATCTATTTTCACAACTCAAATTGGGAAATCTAATTACATAAGTGTTTCATCAAAAGGCCTGATAATCCATTCTTAATGAAGGAAAATGATATTTTCACAACCTAAAGGAGAGGATAAATTAACAACACAACTTATGATTTGTAACTAAAATTGCTTTTTTTGTGTACATGTATTCATGAACGTGATAGGGATTTAAAGGCTTTGAAATCAAACACATTAAATTCGCATCTTAAACATTCAATAAATACAAAACTCCTGAATCTAAGAAGGCTAATACTAAATAGCCATAATGAAAAGAAGGAAACTCTGCAAAAAATGATAACCCGTAAAGCTGTAAAACTGTATTAATGTAAAAAGTTGAGTTACAAATCTCTCTCTGCAAAAAGGTATGCCAGAGAAGATGAAAAATAAGAACTAGAGAAAAAATGACTAAGTCATTTCACTTTATACAATAAGCCTCTCAAAAGGAATGAAGATGAAACTGAAAGTGAAACTCAGTGTACAAACTGATATCTCCAAAGTAATCCACGAGCAAAAGCAAAAATTCCTGAAAAGAAGGATCAAACTCATGCAAAAATGAGTGTATGATGATCCAAACTCGAGGTCAACTCATAACTAAACTATAGAGTACTCAAACTGCACTAAAAATCCCTGAGGATGTGGGCCAACACATGCAAAATCCACCTTATTTTAATCAACTCGCTCATGATGACTGGAACTCCATCTCATGTCATGCATAATCAAAATATCTTCAAAACTGATATGGAACTGAAGCAAAGTGAAAGAAAACTCCATCATTATCTCCATCTTGTCTTTTGCATGAACAAGACTCCAAGTCAAAAAACACAACACTCTTGATAACTCTTACTGACATCAGTTGTGCTCAAGTTGTGTTTTTCTTTGCATGACTATGATTAAAGGTGGTTGCTTTAATTAAATATTAAAAAATAATCATTTCTGATTATTTTAATATTTAATATGTTGAGTCTCTTACTCATGCATTTTCATATTAAATATTAAGGTAATGAGAATATTATCATCTAATATTTAATTACAATATTTATTTTTGGTCATAATCATGATAAAACATGAAGTGACACTCCATTAAAATATGCAAAGTTATTTCATGTGAGCTTAACACTCCATCTTTAAAGTCACGGGGTCCTCAATTGATTAGGTCGATTGACCTTAGAGTCAATACCATGGGCGAAATCATGCAATGATTTTATTTTGAAACAAAGTCCAAAAAGTAGACCAAAAATCCCATCACTATTCAGATTTAGGGTGAGAAAAACTCAAACCCTAATCATTTCCACTCCATTCTTCATTTCGCACTTGTATTTTAGAGACTTCTTCTGCCAGCGCTGCCATAGGCATGGTTCTGGAGCTCGACCTGCACCTTTTCTGGACGTTTGAGTGATTTCTTCAAAGGTTTCTACAGAAAATCCCTTGTAAGTCTGATTTTTTCTACAAGAACGGCCATTCCTCATCATTTTGAAGCACTTTTTGGCTTATACAGCCGCGGCCATGACTCTTTTCTTATTCATTTTTGCTATTCTCTTTTCCCTATTGATTTCTGCATTACTATGGGCTGCCATTGACGCCTCTGTCTTGAGCTTTTTTTGGATGAAATAATGATTGTTCCTTCTTATTTTCACCATGTGGTGTTTCTATTTGTTATGGCCATGGCTCCATTAGTTTCTCTGAGTATTTTATTATCTATAGGTCGTGGCCATACTACTACTGGGTATTTGAATGCCATGAAATAGCGGCCAAAAATGTAATAATCACCTTTTTCTATGACAAGACTGACTACTTTTTCCACTAAGTAGCTGTAATATTCCTATGGTCATCTGAGTCTTTCTTCTCATTATGCTCGGCCTTGAGCTATGCAAGTTGTGGCTTTACCTATTTTTTGTGCATATATTTTGGGCTTCAAGACAGATTTCTGGGTTTCTTCTAAGAACCTTAGCCATTTATTGATGTTGTGACTATGAGAACTCAACTGGGTCATGGCTTTTTTCTTGCTAAGAATGTAAACTCTTGTGTCTTCATGATAAGAAACCTTGATTCCACCAATGCATTTTGAAGATCATTTTCACTGTCATTTTCCTATGCAAATGATACCATTTTTTGTATTTTTCTCCTTCCATTCTGGTGGACAAATGATTGTAACTCAAAAAGTTTGAATGTTGTCCTCAACCTGCTACGGGTTAAAATTCAATTTGATTGTTCATCTATGCTTTCCTCTGAGTTATTGAAGACATATGGTGTGACTGCTTGACTCATGTTGAATCATCGATCATAATAAACCTATAGTGTTGAACATCATTGTTTATTTTTATGATTTTGCATCTCGGTTTTACCAGTCAAAGGGACTGTCAAACATCATTTATATCTTGCATTGACTGTGATATCATTACTATCATGGCAGTGCTACAACATATCTTCTTCCTGATAGATAACTCCTTGACTGTGATTGATCTTTAAATATGGATTTTAAGCAATGTTATCTTTCAACAATAGTTTTCTTTTATTTTTCATGAAGTACTACTGTCACTTCTATGTATATGTGAAGTCATAACATAAAGTTGTCCTTTATTTTGAATGGTGAATGTTGACTGTTGATTTCAGGCCCTTTGTAAATAACACGACTGCCAATTATTTTTCATACCTATACAGATATGACTCCTGGATAATGTTTTCTTTTACTCACAACGATGTGCTTGAGAAAAGCATAAATTGTTTCTCAAATCATTTAGCTTTTGTTTTTCCTCTTTGTATATTGTGACTATAGTTTTGGTCACCGTCTTCATACAAATTGTTGCTTCCTTAATGCATAGGCATTAGAACCTTCAATACCAACCCTCTACATTACTTAACAATGTGAACCTCTTCATTAATATCCATGCCTTTTTATTGTCCTTAATGCATATAATTGCTCCTTTGACATTGGAATATAGTGAGTCTTCCTTGTTGTCCTTTCTTTTTGACTGTTATACATGATGGTTGCCCTGCACTTATGATGATAATATTCTTTGTTATGAACATGGCTTCTGGATTTTTCTTTTATTATTCAGATTTGTTGCTTCCTATGGTAATCTATGAATGAACTATAGCATCAATGTATGCAATTTTTTATATGAACAACAAAAATAATGATGATACAATCAATAAAAGCATGATGCAAAGCCATTAACAGCATAAGACATGCATGCAAACATGGTTTCTTTGGTGAAAAAATGATGCTTCTTTGTTTTGTTCCTTTGAATGATGAGCAAAAGGGAAATTTGCTCAATCTGTTTTCACCATGTTGAATTAGACTGCTTCATGAATTTTTATTACAACAGTTCTATTTGATGACTGTAATTAATATATGATAACTCTCAAATAATGATGTGAATGAGAGGTGTCCTTGTGATATGCCAGGATCAACCCTTGTGGGAGCCTGTTTTGCTCTGCATATCTGATGAAAATGATCACGAACATAATGAACCTATTCCTACACATTGAAACAAACAAGTTAGTAAAAATAATCGAAGTTGAAAGCTTCCATTGAACTATGTTTCTTGATTGTCAACCTTTGAATTTTAATCATCTGGTGAATGCTTGATTGAATGTAAATTGCATTCTTGTTGTTAGCGTAGGCATAAAGTAGAATGTAATTCATCATTGCTTAGAGTACATCTCTAACATCATCTTTTTACAATTTTGCAAGTTCATGGAGCATGAAATTGAGGCTGTAGCTTGGAGACACGACAACTGAAGACATCAAGTGAAAGTGATTCATCATCACAGGAAATGATGAATTGCTTCTCTTCTTTATGTTTACATTATCTTCAGTAGTGTAGCTTTCATTGAATTTTGTATTCATTATTTGATTACCATAATCAAATTCAGTTACTCTCGCGGCTTGTGCGAGATTTCAGTGTTTTTACAAAATAAATAAAAAACATTATTATGCAAATTTCCAATTTTTTGTTTCAAATACTTGCACAATAAAACTGTAATTCAGATGTAATCTGATCTTTATGATGAACAATGAATACTTTAGCAGCAAAACTTGAAATTTTTTGTACCTATCAATGATGATTTTGATTTAGCTCTACCTGTTTGAGCTCGTAGTGAAAAATAGGTAACATCTACTCCTTTTCCCAGCTTCAGGTAGTAGCCTTTTTCATATGAGAGATTTTCTAACCTTTTGTTTTCTACTGCTTCTTCTTCCCCTCATTTCCTCCTTGTCCAATGTGGTATAAAAAACATCATTTCCCCCTAACTAAGCCATTGCTTGTCCTCAAGTAATCTTTAAGGTTGAAGGTTATATTGTAGGGCCATCTCTCTAAAATTTACCATAGAGTCTACTCCTTTTCCTTGCTTCAGGTAGTAGCCTTTTTTATCTAAGATATTTGCTAACCTTTTGTTTTCTACTGCTTCTTCTTCCCCTCATTTCCTCCTTGTCCAATGTGGTATAAAAAACAAGAGGATAGGAGGATGGAAGACAAGTGGGAACTAGGTAACTCCATGTCCTATTGCAATATTTATACATTTATGAGACTTGTGAGTTATGCTATATAATTGTAAATAGAGTGTGGTTCCTTAATTTTTAGCTCTGGTGTATGCTCTTCCCATCTTTTCTAAACAAATTTAAGGCTTCATTGATGGTACTAATTGCTAGCTCCTTCATTCTTCTATAATCATGTTGTTTTCATTTCATTATCTTCTTTTCAACTCCCCTGTGATCTAAGAGATCCAACCATTGTTCTATTACTACATTTGGGTCCATTTCCTCTTTCATTAGATGTAAAGGAATATAATTTTCTTTCTCATGATATTCTTGTAAAATTTTCCCCCTTTGGTGCTCATTTCTAACATAAGAGGAAAAATTCTTTATTTGGAGATCCCCTACAAACATCAATGGATTCCATGTAGTCTTATCTGAAAGAACAAGATTGTGTAAATAAAACTCACACAATTGATCTTGCATCTCAAGTGTGGAGTTTTGGAAAGTATCTAAAAATAAATATTTCTTGTTCATGGCAACGGGTAGGTTACTAATCATCTGACTAAATTGAAAACATAAAAAAAATTCCTGCAAGAACAAGGCATAAACTTTTCTGGGTGGTTTTCATTTCATTATCTGCATTATTTTATCTTCCAACTCTTCAAATCTTACTTTCAATTCCTTCACCTTTGTTTCTTGTTTCTCAAGTGCTCTAGTTTAATTAGATATAAGTTCAACTTTCTCCCTTTTCCATTCTTTTTCTTTTTGGGAGAATTCTTGTGTTCTCTTCCATAATTGAACACCTAGTAACACAATAGTTGGTCTAGTAGGGGTCTTAATGGGTCCAATTAAGCTTTGTAGTATTGTATCTTTTCTTGTTGTTTCTACCATGGCAAGTTGTACCAATATCTCCAATTTTGACCCATACTCAAATTTATGGAGTCTTTCCTCCAACTCTTTGATTCTAACATCCCTCCCACTGTCTTTTTGTTGATATATATTTTCAATAATTCCTCTAATTGCTTGATCCTTTGCAAGGCTTCTTGCAGATCTTTGTTCGTATTGCTTTCTTCCAAGAAAAATTCCTCATCTTTTTCTAAAAAATGTTCTTCTCCCATCTCTCTTGTATACTCAAACCCTTTTGAGACAGGGCTCTTGGGAGATCTTTTCCTTTTCTTCTTGGCAACAAAAATATCTTTTGAATCAAAATAAGAAGTTTTGGAAAAATAGAAATTATGTACAATTGGTATTTTTACATCATTACTAGGGGAATTCCCCTTTGAGTCTGTATCGGTTTCTACCATTACAATATTTTTTTTTTCCTCTCATGGGTCCCTTCTTCCTTAGGCAATGTGATTGTCTCTCTTAGATTGTGTGGGCTTCCTCTGCCCCTTTACAGGTATAGAAGTGGAAGCCCCACTCTTTTCTTTCCTATTGGTGGCCTCTTACTAGAAACTGGGGTTTTGGGATTGTTTTAGTTGTGGGCTGCTCGATAGAGGCTGTAGGTTGGGTTTCCTACAGACCCTACTCTTCTAGTTCCTTTGTGCTACGAGTAGGTGTTGCAACAGGGGAACCAAAGGGCATTTCTCCCTTAGGAGCAACCATAACAGGGTCTTCTATTCCTTGTTCCTAACCCCTATTTTCTTCATTAGGTAATTAAAAAATGTTGTTGATATTATTGTAATTCAGGAAATCCTCCCAAGAGACATTTGGGAATTGAACCCTAAGGATCCTTTTCACAAGTAAAGTAACTAAACAAAAATGTGATAATATTAATTGATTCTAGTCTCACATGAAAGTCTTGTAAAGTCCATCGCGTTGGTCCTTCATTTTGCTTCCCTTATTCCAACCTCATTTGTAGGGTCTCAATGTGGATTTGGGTATTACTTTCACCTCTTGATCCTTTGTCCACTTCTACACCATTTATTTGAAATATTACTTCACCCTTTTTACAAACTTTTATCGTCTAGATGGCATAAGTTTTCCATTTTCCATGTTGTATTAGTAAGATTGATTATGGATTTTTTTTTATAGTTTTAAATTAATGTTTTAGATCACACTTAGTGTCCATCTTCAGGTCCACCTCCCTAGTCTAGTTCCACATTATAATCTCACATCTTCTTTATGACTTCTCAACCATCATCAAACTTCCATAATTTACCTTGTTCACCCCAACTACTCTTGTGAACCTCCCAAGATTCCACTAATGGTCCAATTTTCCCCAAAAATCACATTAGAATAATTTTCCCACCCAATAATTATGTCCATAGCTAGAGGTTTGGATCTTCATTCCAAATCAATGATGTATGATACGAATGACCATAGTACCATAAATGTAGTGGTTGAAATTATTAATGCATGTTATCTTCATGCCATCTCTAGACTACTATTTTAGTGGATTTTGTGGGTTTCTAACTTGTTCCACATACCATATTAAAGATATCTAGTTCTTATTCAAATTATTGCAAGAGAATTAGAGACAAAAAATGCTATATAATAGTTTATTTTCCTAAACATTAGTTGATCATTTATCCATTTTCATGTGATTATAGTGTAAACAAAGTCTAATGTTTCAGTCCTTGCAAGTCTAGTTGCTTGAGAAGAAACATGATTTGTAAATATCAAAAGGGATAGTTCATTTATAGAAAATATTTATAGTTGAATGTATCCTTGGCCTCTTATAGATCTTCAAGGGAAGTTTCTAAGTGTTGAATTATGAGAAGTTACAAATAGGTGTCAAAATCCCACAAGTCTATTTGGGCTTGGATCTTTGTAGGGTTATTTTGTGGGATTTTTGGCAATGTTGGAAAACTAAAAATTTTCTTGAGGACATGATGGATAAAAAATGATTTTATAACCTGATAAGGGTTGAATTTTTGTAGGTGTTGTTGAGGCCGAAATTCTCGCAAGTTAGTGGTGTGCCCTATTTGTAAGGGTTTCAACTAGGGATTTCTAGTTGCGTCGACCCTCTATCATTCCCTTGGGGTGATCCCACAATAGTGGTTTACAATTTTTGGCCAAATTCGACACTGAAATAATTTTTTTAACTAAATCTTCACTTTTGGGCACCTATAGCAGCTAAACTATGAAGAATTTGTAGATGATGCAAACTAGAGTTTCGTGAAATTTTGTCTATAGATTCTAAATATTTTTTTTTCAAAAATTTTGGAATCAAATTACACTTCTTTTTCCATCTCCCTCAAAAACTAGTTTTGTTTAGAAAACAACATTTTTAAAAAGTGACGATCATCGTATAACGCATAACTTTTTCTCCATGAAGGATAAAATTCTAATTATTTGAAATTTAGATTTGTAACTCCAATATCTAGTGCTTTCACTTGGTTAGATAGTTTTTTGCTGATCCTCTGGAACTATTTCTAACTTATTTATAGATTCTAATGACTGTTCGGCAGAAAATCTCAAATCAACAGCCATATCATCAAAATTGTCTTGGGCAGAAATCATCCATTGAGAAATCCAATTTCTCTGAGCTTCTGAGTTCTTTTTCTTTTTACCCAAGTCTGTATGAAGTCTTGCTTCATATTTTCCCCATAATTTATTTTCAGGATTTAAGACCGTAAAAGTCTCAGGAGTAGGCCATCTGCCTGGTTCATAACTGGTAATCTCCTGTTCCTGATTATTTAGTTCCATCTTGTATTTATGTCTCTTCTCTGAGCCGACTCTTGGGAGTTTTGACTTAGGGAGCTTTTCTCTAAGCATACAACTTTTTTCTCCCATTTTTGTGAGTTTGATTCCTTTTCCTTTCTGATCTATTTGCTGCTCTGTTTTAGGAGTCAAACAAAGTCTTTGGCTAACTTGGCGAGCAAGCTGATTAATTAGCTCGGGGTTACTGCTAAGATCAGAAGGTGTTGCTGATGAGGCTCTAGAAGAATAAGGATTTACAGATGGTTGTTTGTATGTGGGAAAACGGTTAGAACCTATTGACTCCTCAGGGTTATAGTCAATAAAAGGTTTATTGGAAGTATTAGGAAAATTGCGGGATACAGAATAAGATCTGAGTGGATGGATAGGATATCCACTTGTAGACGCTTCAGGTTGTGTAAACATGGTTTCATCTGGTAAGGCTTGTAAATCAATGCTCGCAAGTCTTCTACTTTGTTGTCTGGGTTTTTCTGATAAGAAACCAGAAGAAGACGTTGGAAGTTTCTAAAACTTGGGCTGAGTTTGGTTTATGAGTTTTTCAATCACAGGTAAACCTATATCAAACCCAGTAGAATCAATGTGCCTACCGTAATCATCAACATTAGAATTTTCCTCTGTATAACTTACCCCCGCTGGAAAATTGGAAGGAGGAAAAATAGTGTTAAGTAATCTATACACACATCTGCCACCTATAGTAGCATAAACGGAATCTGGTTGTAAAACAACCCCTTTTACTTGTAAGAGAAGGAAGAAAGTAGATTGGACATACTTATCATCAAGATTTATGGTGAAATTTGGTCTAACAGATATTATAGCATCACCACCTTTGTTTTCATCAGAGGATTTTATGAGTCTTCCTCTAAATTGTCCTATGACTGCTTGATCCCAGATTCTACATCTAGTATCTATGAGAGTCCCAAAGTATTCAGCTCCTATATCATAATTAAAATGAGGATGAAGAATAATATCAACTAAAGAAAAATGCACATGAAAAAAACCTTTATCTTTCCATCTCTTAATATCTTCTGGAAGTAAGAATGGTAGATAAACAGGGCATATACCAACACCAGAAACCCTTAAGTTAATTTCTGACTGTCTCACACTATTCATCATTTTTTCCTTAATGCCTTTTTCAGGATATAAATCTGATATCTTAACATCAGGAAATTTAAAGTTGCCATTACTATCCACAAGCTCTTCTTTATCTTGGAAATAATTATGAATAACACTAGAAAGAGATACCAATTTGCGGATAACAACAATAAGCTTCAAGATGTAAAATGGTAAATGCCAAAACCAATCACACTGAGAAAGCACATAAGGAAGAAAATAAATAAGGCAATCTTGCATTCAAAACTTAAATCGTTACTCATATTACAATATTCCAGATTCTGATCATCCAGATCGCACTAAGTGCAGGAGAGAGCATAAGTCTGAACTAGACACACTAAGACTCTTGCTAAAGGCTAAAACTTCATTCAAGACTCTATGTCTTAGAAGGCGTCTTTGGGGTCCTCTTATAGGAAGAGACTGATTCCTCCAAAGCTAATATTTTACCTTCTAATTTACAAAAATTGAGTTTTGCCAATAGAAGAGAGACAACCAAGAGAATCTTATCCGTAGCAACACCTCAAAAGGTAAATGCGTGAACTTAGACAACAACCAACCGACAAACTTTTCTGTAGCCATAATAAAAGGTGTGAACAGGAAAAGTAGACAAACGTGATTAAGACACATGTCACGTACATGTCGACTTTACACCCAAAAGTCACTATGGGGATCTTGCTTTTTGAAATAGGGTGGCATCCTATTGTCACATCATAACGTGGGTGACTTCACGGCACAGACAAGCCCATGTGCTAACCTTAGAATGGTATAGCATCTAGTAATTCATCTGGTAATTCTTCAAAAATTCTCTCCCAATCCTCTCTTCTTTCGTTGAAGACGGAGTCTACTTGAACCATATAATCTTGAGAATAAGCAATATCTAGTTCAAGCCTGGAAGTCAGAAGAGCAAGTTGCAGATGTATCTCCATATTGTGGATCTTAACTTGTGCTTGCCATTGAGGTGCAAGTGGGTAGAATTCCAGTCTTGGAAACCTATATCCTGATCTTGGATAACACATTAAATAATGCGTTAGACTGTTACAAATTTTATGATTAAGATTAGGATATAAAAAATTAAAGAATTCTTCCATATCCAGATTAAATCTTGCACCAATTAAATCTGCATAGTCTTCGAAGGTGACTTGATCAAAACTAATTCGAGTTATTAACCCAAATTTTATGCCTTTTAAAAGATTCATTTTGCTGGCTTTAGACCAATTCATCCCAAAAAAACCTCTAATGCGTATATGGACAGCACTCCGACCACACCAGAATCTAATAGGAGCTTGGGCTAACCCAAAGGCTTCTTTGAATTCCTCTTCTTCATCTGGATCAGCTAGGGATTGATGATGATAGGTTATCAAATTTTTGAGATTTCTGAACCATTTGTTTAAGAAATAAGATTCCAGTAAAGTAATCACTATTTCTTTTGGAAGAGTGGGAAGAGATATTGTATCTCTTTCTAGATTTACCATGTACATGCCGATACCATCTGGTCTATACCAATCAAGTGATAGAAATTCAAGATCAGTATAAATTGAGCCTGCAAGTTCTCTGGTTAGAGTATCTGCAAGAGGATTATTTTCTCCTTTGATCCATTCTATATCAAAATCAAAACTAAGAAATTCAAAATACCATCTTGCAACTCTTCCTTGAGCAATGTCCTTATTCGGCTTCTTTTTTAACAGGCTTCTCATGGCTTGATTGTCAGTTCTAACAGTAAAATGGACTGGTTTGAGAAAAAATTTAAACTTATCTAATCCATTTTTTACTGCAAGAATTTCTTTCTCATAAATATGATATTTGCTCTGAGTCTCTGTGAAAGTACCTGATCTATAACCGCAAATATTTTTTTTGCCACTGTCTTCTTCTTGTATAAGAACAGCTGACCAAGTATTATCAGAAGCATCAGTATATAGAAAAAGTGGTAATTCTATAACTGGATTTTGTAAAGCAGGCAAATATTGACATTTGGCCTTGAACCTTTGAACTGCTTCTGTTGCATCATCAGACCATCCTTCCTAACCATCTTTGATATGGTGTTGTATTAATCTGCGATCTTCAGCTAAACCCTTATAAAAAGGAGATATATAATTCAGGCATCCCAAAAATCTTTGGATTTGCTTCTTATTTTGCAATATATCTAGAAATTCCTGAATTCTTTGCAATATGTGAGGCTGAAGTAAGACTTTTCCATTACTTAAATGTAAGCCAAGAAAGTCAATTTGGTTTTCACCAATAACCATCTTTTTCGCAGTTAAGCATATCCCATGCTTTTGTATGGCTGCATATAGTTCTTCTAAATGCTGCATATGAAGAGTAACTGAATCAGAAAATATTAGTATATCATCAATGTAAACAGCACATAAATCTTTTAAGCTCCTTAATGCCTGATCCATTCGTCTTTGGAAATAAGCTGGTGCAGTACACAAGCCAAAGGGCATTACATTCCATTCAAATAATCCTTGAGGAACTGAGAATGTTGTTTTGTACCTGTCTGATTCTTTTACCTTGATCTGCCAGAAACCTGATTTGCAATCAAATTTAGAAAAAATCTTTTTATTGGCAGCTCTTCTGATCAAATCAGTGCTAAATGGGATAGGGTAGTTAAATGGTAGGATGATCTCATTGTGTAACGCCCACCGGGCAAGCCCCAAAGAACAAACAACAAAAGAACGCAAATCATTTTTTTTTAAAGAAAGATAAATAATCATCATATCAATATTAAATGATCATATACCATAACATCAACCATGTCCTTTGGGGCCCCCACGAGATTACATCGAAAATAGACATTACTAAACATCATTTCATAAGATATCAAAGGAGCTATAATGACAACATAAGATAAGTACATACATAAATTCTATCACAAGATAACCCATAAGACATTTCATAGCCAATTAAAATTACCAAGTAGATAATTACATTACATCATCTTTCAATGTTACATCATCCATAAAGTTACATCATGAATCCCAAACTTGTGGGATGAATACAATATACAAGTTATCAAAATACAATGAGATCAACTGTAATAAATCTTCAACTGGATAAGATTGAAGCCACGAACGCTGATGGGGAACCCAACGATGTGCGGAGCACGTTCCACCCGACCACCCCCGTGCTAAGAGGTGACAGAGAAGTAACTCCGACCAAGAACGACAACAAAAAGTACAACCATACAAAAAGTACCAACATAGATCCATACACCAATTAAAATGAGCAACCAATAACACCATATCACAATGTCATAAAGATGCAAGATCGTAATTAAAATATAAATGAGATCATACAACGCATGCTAAAGATGTATCAAACAATAAACTTAAATCAAATTAAATCAATTCAAGCAACAATCTAAATCAAATCCCATAATCCGCTTCCAGAGGAACACAAAACACAAACACATGGGCAACTAGGGGAGAGTGTCATCGCATAGTCCTACATGGGCTATCCTGTGCTCTTCCTCCCAACTGGAGGCGCCGGTCCCATCTATGGCTGTCCTGTGCTCTTCCTCCCAACTGGAGGCGCTGGTCCATAGGGTGACTCATGCGGAGCCATAGACCTATCGTGAGGACGAGGTCACGACCTTGCCAACCACGGCCTTCTCAGCCTTCCATTAGTCTGCAGAAGCACTAATGAAGACAAGGCATCCATTTTTAAAATCTTGCAATGATGTTACTACCCAACCCAACCCTCCTAAGTTAATTATTAGGTTTTCACTTATTTACTAACTCACTCGTGGGTTATCCTGAGCTCTTCCCCTTAAACGGGGCGCCGGCCCCCACGAGGAGCCACTCTCCCTAGAGACCCATCAAAACAAGGGGTTGTACCATGCCAATCATAATCATCAAAGTATGACAACAAAAGTAATATACGAGGCATAAACCATCTCGCAAGCAAAAATACCATAATAAAATCTCATAATTCGGTACACCCCATTAATAAAACCTAACTCATCAGAAATCAAGGTGAAAAGTATAAAACTCAGAACAAAACATCATCCTCTGGAAGACTAAAGTGTTGACACAAACGGGTTCCCACATCAAGGAAATAACAGTGTCCCAAAACCCAACAATACAACAAGATTAAATTTCAAGAATAAATAATTAAAAGAGATAACCTATTTAATTCCAAAGTAGATTACAAAATAATTTTCATTCCTAAACAGAATTCATAAATAATGTTGTTTTATCAGCAATATCCTTTCCAATTTGAAAACAATTTCTTTCTATTTCACTAATATTTTCATTGAAACAATTTCTGCTTTATCATTATTTTTAAAAAAAAAAAAAATGAAACAGAATCTAACTATGAGTATCTATTTTCTAGATAACAGCTAAGTTACAGAAAATAAAATATTAATCAAAACAGAATATATTGATGCATTGGTTTGCTAACAGTTAAATCAACAGAATATCTATTAAACAGATTTAAATCAGTAGACATATATTCTCTTCTTAAATAACAGAAAAATTAATTTAAATAATACTACAACCAGAATTAATAAATTAATCTATATATATATATATAATATATATATATATATATATATATATATCTACAAACATATATATATATATATACATATACATATACATATATATATATATATATCCGAATAAAAATCCGCACAGAATTAATATATTAAAAATCGCATATTAAACATTATAAAACACATTAAAATTTAAATGGGATTTAATCCCAAAACATTTGCATAGAGGACCGGACCCCGCCGGCCGTCTACGGACTGCACACGACAGTCCAAAGGACTGCCGTGGACAGTCTGTAGACTGTCCACAGTACCGACGGTACCGTCTGCGCGAAAAGGTGGTGTGGTGGGTACGGCCGAGGCCGTCCCCCACACAGCCTTTATATATATATGAATAAAAATCAAAATTAAATGGTATGAACAGTGCGACGGGTTTTTAACAATTTCGAATCAAATTTTCATTCGATAAAAATATATATATATGTATATATATTTATATATATGTATATATATATATATCCAATATATATATATATATATAAATATGTATATATATATATTTTCAGAGGTTTGAATATTACAGTAACAGAGAATTACTGTTCACATGAAATTTGTTGTGCAGGTTTGAAATAAAATGCTTTCTAAGGATATATATATATATATGAACCAGAAATTTGAGAAAAGGTAATTGTTTTTAAAACAATAACACAAATTTTTAAAACAAAAATGAAATAACAGAGTATTGTTTAATTCCCAGATTTCAATTAAAACCCCCCTCTTTTAAAATAACCAGCCACAACCCAGAAACCCCAGAAATTTCATCAATCTAATAACAATCCCCAATTTCCTTTGATTAAACTGTAACCCCGGTAATTTTTCTTCCTAATTTTTCAATCTTAAATACACATTTTCATTCACAAGCACAAATCCCTATTTTACACAGAGGGTAAATAAATTAAAAGAAGGAACCTGGCGTCCTTCGCTTGCAGAAGATTGAAGAAGCTTTGATCCTTTCGCTGTACTAATTCCTTTGCTGCAAAGCCTCCAGCAACCGATCCGAATCCTCCTTCCTCTTCACCAATTTCTCCACAAACAGAAAAGAACTAAGGACAGAAAATTGATTGGAAGAGAATTTTCTCCAGCATTCCAAAAAAAACCATCCCCTCAAACAAAGAAACCCCCTCTTAAAATCCATTCCCATGAATCCCTTCAATTTCCTCTTCCCGTGAATACCAGAGGTCTCATTTCAATAAAACCAAATAATATTCATTGATGCTTTTTTCTATAATACATTTTCATTTTTAATCAAAACTAAATAAATTCTAAATTCACAACATAAACTTTTATTTAAACAAATATATATAAATATTCATTTCCACAATTCTTCATTAAATATTTACTTATTTAAAATCAACCATTGAGAGACTCAAAAATAAATGCAATGCTTTTATTATTTCTAATATTTATTCATTGCCATATTTACTCATTATTTTATGTTTTTATTTTACCAATTATTTAATTATTTAAATTACCACATAAGACCATTCACTACTTTAGACAAATCATATAATCATACAAAGACCAATGTAACCACACAAATGAATGTGACCAATATGCACAAACCATGAAGATACAAGACTGTTGACAACTTGGTACGGAGTTACTTTTCATGTCACCTCAAATATTCAACTTCCTGCCGTTGGGTTGGTTCAATGCTCGCCCAGACCTACCGAAATAGGTGGAATCGAGTCTTATTCCTGCAAAGCCTGCATCCACAAGGTGATATACAATATACATAAAATCAAAGCATTGTGAGGAGGATTCACAGCGTAGCAGGGCGCTCGCAAACGAGTGATGCTACTTGGCCCCTCACCAAAACATATCATCATAAAATTTTACACCACATCATAAATTACTATTCTATAGTCTATTGCATTCCAATTAACTCCATCAAATGATCATAATAAAATGTCATCACAATATCCATGGCATCATAAGAGTATAGTAATAGTCTAAGCTACCACACATAATAGCAACAGTATCAACCACAATTCACAATGTGTCAAACAGAAACCACAGTGAATGTCAAAATCAAATAGTAGCATGAGGGGTATTACATCCTCCCCCCTAAAATCTGGCTTACTCCTGGAAGTGAGTGAAAAGATAAGGATAAGAATCCATGATACGAGAGGAATCCTCCCAAGTAGCTGAAGCCTCATCATTTGGGTCCCATTGAACCCGCACCTGATCAATCTCTCTGCCTCTGAGGGTAAGTCACCGACGTTGAAGCACGGCCACGGGCTCGAGTGCCAGTTGCCCGTCCTCGACCTGAAGAGCATTCCAATCCAAAACATGAGTAACATCAGAAAAATATAGTCTAAGAACAGAAACATGAAATACATCGTGGATCCGCGACAAACTGGGTGGCAAAGCTAAACGGTAAGCAATAGGTCCAATCCGCTCCAACACCTCAAAGGGTCCAACAAAACAAGGCGCAAGCTTCGAACCCTTTCCGTAACGAATTGGGCTCTTCCGCGGACGCACTCGAAGGAAAACCCGATCACCAACTGCAAACTGCCAATCAACTCTATGAGCGTCAGCATACTTCTTCTGTCTATCCTGAGCAGCTACAAGATGCTCTCGAATGCGAGACACCTGTTGCTCCATATCTCTAAGCATCTCGGGCCCAAGAAGCACCCTGTCCTCCAAGCAATCCCAACTCAAAGGAGTACGACAAGGACGACCATACAAAGCCTGAAAAGGAGCCATACCAATAGAGCTATGGTACCCATTGTTATATGCAAACTCAACCAAATACAGATAGTCCTCCCAACGTGATTGCTGATCCATGACATACATACGAAGCATATCCTCAAGCACCTGGTTGACTCTCTCAGTCTGTCCATCAGTCTCTAGATGATAAGCAGAACTGAAGTTTAATTTCGTTCCCAAAGACTGCTGCAAAGATGTCCACAATGCAGACGTGAATACCGGATCTTTGTCGGAAATGATCCTCCGCGGTATCCCATGCAATCTGACTATATCATTCATGAACACCTTAGCAACATAAGATGATGTATATGACGATCGAACAGGAGAAAAATGAGCTACCTTAGTCAATTTGTCCATTGTGACCATAATAGCATCATGCCGACTAGATGACATAGGCAACCCAACAATGAAATCCATAGAAATAACATCCCATTTCCATTCCGGAATGAGGTGAGGCTATAGCAACCCTGCTGGATGATGATGTTCAGCCTTCACTCTCTGACATTCAAGACATCGAGCCACAAAATCGGCAATATCCCGCTTCATTCCTGACCAAAAATAAAGTGAACGAAGATCGGCATACATTTTCTTAACTCCAGGATGAGCTGCGTAAGGCGCCCAATGCCCTTCTGTCAAAATCAATGTACGAAGACCCTCTGAAGAAGGTACATACAACCATCTAGAGAAACGCAAAGCACCATCCGAATCTAGCGAATAACCAGCAAATTTCCCTTCCAAAGCTCTACCCAATTCTACCTCCACTTTCACCTCTGAATACCAACTATCTGAAGGAAGGGCTGCAAGAATCTGACTCTTCAAATCCACCTCAAGAGACATTGCAGATACCTCATGCCTACGCCGACTTAGAGCGTCAGCCACCACATTTTCCTTACCCTGAATATACTTAACCTCAAAATCGTACTCACATAAAAATTCCATTCACCTCCTCTGCCTGGCATTCAAATTCGACTGAGTGAAGATGTATTGCAAACTTCGATGATCTGTATGCAACTCAAACCGATGCCCTAACAAAAAGTGTCTCCATCTCATAAGAGCATGAACCACTGCGGCCAATTCAAGGTCATGTGTAGGATAATTGAGTTCATGATCTTTTAACTTCCGAGATTCATAGGCAATCACTCTCCCATCCTGCATCAACACAGCTCCAAGACCTTCCAATGAAGCATCAGTACAAACCACAAAATCACCCGAAGGATCTGGTACTGCCAAAATTGGAGCACTAGTCAGTTTCTCCTTAAGGGTTTGGAACGCCAACTGACACTGCTCTGACCAAAGAAATTTCTTTCCCTTCCGCTAAAGTGAAGTGATGGGATGCGCAATCCTTGAGAAGCCCTGAACGTATCACCGATAATACCCAGCTAGTCCCATGAAACTGCGAATTTCTGAGACATTAGTGGGCACGGGCCAATCCATGATAGCCTGGATTTTAGCAGGATCAATAGAAATTCCCTCTTCAGAAATCACATGGCCCAAATACTGAACTTCAGTCTTATAAAAGTCACACTTTGCCAAATTGGCATACAACTGATTGTCCCTTAAACACTGCAAAACCTGTTTTAGGTGCACCTCATGCTCCTCCATAGACTTAGAATAAATCAAAATATCATCAAGAAACACGAGGACGAACCTATCCAAGAGAGTTCAGAATACCCCATTCATTAGACTCATAAAGACTGAAGGTGCATTTGTCAACCCGAAAGGCATCACTGTGAACTCATAATGACCATACCGCGTACGAAAAACAGTTTTATGAATATCGGCCTCTGCTATCCGTAACTGATGATACCCTGATTTAAGGTCGATCTTGGAAAATACCTTTTCCCCTTTTATCTGATCAAAGAGATCATCAATCCTGGGAAGGGGATAACGATTCTTTACTGTTACCTTGTTCAATTTTCGGTAATCGATACAAAGGCAGAGAGACCCATCCTTCTTTTTGACGAAGATCACTGGTGCTCCCCACGGAGAGACACTAGGGCGGATAAACCACTTAGCTAACAATTCTTCTAACTGCAGACGAAGCTCTTGGAGCTCCTGAGTGGTCATCCTATAAGGAGCCCGAGAGATAGGCTCAGCCCCTGGCACCAAATCAATCCTGAAATCTACCTCTCGCTTAGGAAGCATACCTGGTATCTCACTAGGGAAGACATCAGAAAATTCTGCAAGAAGAGGGTAATCATTCAAAGACACCTCCCGACTATCCTCCGACTCAAGGTCATTAACCGATACTGCAAAGAGCTGACAACCCTGCCGAAAACACCTTTTTAATTGCATAGCTGAAATCATTCTCAAAGAGACAGGCCTCTGAACACCCACAATTTCCACCTCTTTACCAAAATCATCCACACACCGCACTGCCTTACGGCGGCAATCAATCAAAGCACGATGTGAGCTTAGCCAATCCATGCCCAAGACTACATCATAAGAACCAAGGGGAAGAATTCTGAGATCCACCTTAGTCGACATCACCCCTAACTCTAACCTACAACCTTGCACAAGCTTCTCGACCTCCACCTTAGATCCCGAAGCTAACTCAACCTGCCACTTTTCGCTTTGCTTTATTGCCCCCAGTTTACATCGCTCAACAACTAAAGGAGAGATAAAAGAATCAGATGCACCAGAATCAAATAGAACTGAAATGTTAAACTTTTGCAATAAACCTGTAGTTTCAATGACAGTGCTCTGATGATCCGCCTGCCGATGATCCACTGTTGCGAAGACTCGGTGAGATCTCCCTACATCTCCTACTGTCGGCTCGGACAGCGCTGGTTTCTGACTAAACTCTGAAGCACTCTTTTGAGGACACATCCTAGCAATATGCCCTTGCTGTCCACACTAGAAACATCCAGAACCTCGACCAAAACCTCTTCCCCCGGACGGAGCATTCGATTGCTGGAAACTCCCACGACTAGGTGAGGACTGAAAACTCAGTGCAGGCTGTCCCGAACTGGTACAGTTCCAGTTCTGATCCTTGCAAAACTGAAATTGGCCACCTTGCTGAGAAGTAGCATTCTTGTGCTTTGGTTGAGACTGCTGCTGCTGACCCCCTTTTGAAGGCCCAAAATGACTCTTAGAAGGTCCTGCTGACTGAGTCTGACCCCCTTGCGAAACAGCTCTAGGAGCGGGTACACTACCAATCTGTACTCCTACATGACCACCCAAAGCCATGGCCAAGTTTTCTTCTACCAAACGAGCCTTCTCTATAGCAACTTCCATGGTCTTAGGTTCGAAGACCCTTACACCACCACTGATGCGTGCGTTCAAACCTCGAACAAAGTGCTGGACCAACATCCCTTCATCATGGCTAATCCCTGCATACTGCTTTAGCTCATAGAAGCGACGTTCATACTGCTCTACTGACATTGCCATTTGCTTGAGATCGTGAAATTCATCTGCCCTGCGCTGCCTCCAATGATCTGAGAGGAAGCGAGCCCTGAACCTTTCCAAGAAAAATTCCCAAGTGACCATACTAATATCCATATGCAACTTTTGTTCCTCAAGCTGCCACCAAGTGGACGCGAAACCCCGCAAATGCATAACAGCACATCAAGCCTTGGTATTACTACCATAGGGGTGCATTGCAAAGCATCGGCCCAAATCAATTAACCAGGTCTCGGCTTCCAACCCTCCTCCAGAGCCATCGAAGGTAGGTGGATGAGCTCTCATTAAATCCCTCATATGACCAGCTAATAAAGCATCCTGATCAACTGAAGCTCCCCTGTGCCTTGGAGACCTTTCTCTTTCTCTCTCGACCGGCTAATCCCTATTAGGTCTAGGACCCAATCTATCAAGAAGCTCACCCAACAGATGCTGCAACTGCCCATCCAACCCCGGCTGTTTCGAAATCAGTCCACCATCTGACGGATTGTTCTGAGAATTTTGTTGCTCCTCAGACTCAGGACCGTGAGAACTAGGCGGTGAAGGATTCCGTTGATTGGCCCCACGGCCATCACCTCGGCCTCTTCCTCGGCCCCTACCTCTACCTCTACCTCTGCCTCTAGGCATGCTTCTGCACAACAAGACAAAGGTACACATGAGCTCAAGAGCTTAACACGCAAAGGTTACCTAGTGGACATAACTACCTAGAGACCCCAGCGTGTGCAACCTTGGCTCTGATACCAAGTTGTAACGCCCGCCGGGCAAGCCCCAAAGAACAAACAACAAAAGAACGCAAATCATTTTTTTTTAAAGAAAGATAAATAATCATCATATCAATATTAAATGATCATATACCATAACATCAACCATGTCCTTTGGGGCCCCCACAAGATGACATTGAAAATAGACATTACTAAACATCATTTCATAAGATATCAAAGGAGCTATAATGACAACATAAGATAAGTACATACATAAATTCTATCACAAGATAACCCATAAGACATTTCATAGCCAATTAAAATTACCAAGTAGATAATTACATTACATCATCTTTCAATGTTACATCATCCATAAAGTTACATCATGAATCCCAAACTTGTGGGATGAATACAATATACAAGTTATCAAAATACAATGAGATCAACTGTAATAAATCTTCAACTGGATAAGATTGAAGCCATGAACACTGATGGGGAACCCAACGATGTGCGGAGCACGTTTCACCCGACCACCCCCGTGCTAAGAGGTGACAAAGAAGTAACTCCGACCAAGAACGACAACAAAAAGTACAACCATACAAAAAGTACCAACATAGATCCATACACCAATTAAAATGAGCAACCAATAACACCATATCACAATGTCATAAAGATGCAAGATCGTAATTAAAATATAAATGAGATCATACAACGCATGCTAAAGATGTATCAAACAATAAACTTAAATCAAATTAAATCAATTCAAGCAACAATCTAAATCAAATCCCATAATCCGCTTCCAGAGGAACACAAAACAAAAACACATGGGCAACTAGGGGAGAGTGTCATCGCATAGTCCTACATGGGTTGTCCTGTGCTCTTCCTCCCAACTGGAGGCGCCGGTCCATAGGGTGACTCATGCGGAGCCGTAGACCTCTCGTGAGGACGAGGTCACGACCTTGCCAACCACGGCCTTCTCAGCCTTCCATTAGTCTGCGGAAGCACTAATGAAGATGAGGCATCCATTTTTAAAATCTTGCAATGATGTTACTACCCAACCCAACCCTCCTAAGTTAATTATTAGGTTTTCACTTATTTACTAACTCACTCGTGGGTTATCCTGAGCTCTTCCCCTTAAACGGGGCGCCGGCCCCCATGAGGAGCCACTCTCCCTAGAGACCCATCAAAACAAGGGGTTGTACCATGCCAATCATAATCATCAAAGTATGACAACAAAAGTAATATACGAGGCATAAACCATCTCGCAAGCAAAAATACCATAATAAAATCTCATAATTCGGTACACCCCATTAATAAAACCTAACTCATCAGAAATCAAGGTGAAAAGTATAAAACTCAGAACAAAACATCATCCTCTGGAAGACTAAAGTGTTGACACAAACGGGTTCCCACATCAAGGAAATAACAGTGTCCCAAAACCCAACAATACAACAAGATTAAATTTCAAGAATAAATAATTAAAAGAGATAACCTATTTAATTCCAAAGTAGATTACAAAATAATTTTCATTCCTAAACAGAATTCATAAATAATGTTGTTTTATCAGCAATATCCTTTCCAATTTGAAAACAAATTTCTTTCTATTTCACTAATATTTTCATTGAAACAATTTCTGCTTTATCATTATTTAAAAAAAAAAAAATGAAACAGAATCTAACTATGAGTATCTATTTTCTAGATAACAGCTAAGTTACAGAAAATAAAATATTAATCAAAACAGAATATATTGATGCATTGGTTTGCTAACAGTTAAATCAACAGAATATCTATTAAACAGATTTAAATCAGTAGACATATATTCTCTTCTTAAATAACAGAAAAATTAATTTAAATAATACTACAACCAGAATAATAAATAATCTATATATATATATAAATATATATATATATATATATCTACAAACATATATATATATATACATATACATATACATATATATATATATATATATATATATCCGAATAAAAATCCGCACAGAATTAATATATTAAAAATCGCATATTAAACATTATAAAACACATTAAAATTTAAATGGGATTTAATCCCAAAACATTTGCATAGAGGACCGGACCCCGCCGGCCGTGGGCAGTCTACGGACTGTCCACACAGTCTGTAGACTGTCCACGTACCGACGGTACCGTCTGCGCCAAAATGGTGTGGTGGGTACGGCCGAGGCCGTCCCCCACACAGCCTTTATATATATATGAATAAAAATCAAAATTAAATGGTATGAACAGTGCGACGGGTTTTTAACAATTTCGAATCAAATTTTCATTCGATAAAAATATATATATATGTATATATATTTATATATATGTATATATATATATATATATATCCAATATATATATATATATATAAATATGTATATATATATATTTTCAGAGGTTTGAATATTACAGTAACAGAGAATTACTGTTCACATGAAATTTGTTGTGCAGGTTTGAAATAAAATGCTTTCTAAGGAAATATATATATATATATATATGAACCAGAAATTTGAGGGAAGGTAATTGTTTTTAAAACAATAACACAAATTTTTAAAACAAAAATGAAATAACAGAGTATTGTTTAATTCCCAGATTTCAATTAAAACCCCCCTCTTTTAAAATAACCAGCCACAACCCAGAAACCCCAGAAATTTCATCAATCTAATAACAATCCCCAATTTCCTTTGATTAAACTGTAACCCCAGTAATTTTTCTTCCTAATTTTTCAATCTTAAATACACATTTTCATTCACAAGCACAAATCCCTATTTTACACAGAGGGTAAATAAATTAAAAGAAGGAACCTGGCGTCCTTCGCTTGCAGAAGATTGAAGAAGCTTTGATCCTTTCGCTGTACTAATTCCTTTGCTGCAAAGCCTCCAGCAACCGATCCGAATCCTCCTTCCTCTTCACCAATTTCTCCACAAACAGAAAAGAACTAAGGACAGAAAATTGATTGGAAGAGAATTTTCTCCAGCATTCCAAAAAAAACCATCCCCTCAAACAAAGAAACCCCCTCTTAAAATCCATTCCCATGAATCCCTTCAATTTCCTCTTCCCGTGAATACCAGAGGTCTCATTTCAATAAAACCAAATAATATTCATTGATGCTTTTTTCTATAATACATTTTCATTTTTAATCAAAACTAAATAAATTCTAAATTCACAACATAAACTTTTATTTAAACAAATATATATAAATATTCATTTCCACAATTCTTCATTAAATATTTACTTATTTAAAATCAACCATTGAGAGACTCAAAAATAAATGCAATGCTTTTATTATTTCTAATATTTATTCATTGCCATATTTACTCATTATTTTATGTTTTTATTTTACCAATTATTTAATTATTTAAATTACCACATAAGACCATTCACTACTTTAGACAAATCATATAATCATACAAAGACCAATGTAACCACACAAATGAATGTGACCAATATGCACAAACCATGAAGATACAAGACTGTTGACAACTTGGTACGGAGTTACTTTTCATGTCACCTCAAATATTCAACTTCCTGCCGTTGGGTTGGTTCAATGCTCGCCCAGACCTACCGAAATAGGTGGAATCGAGTCTTATTCCTGCAAAGCCTGCATCCACAAGGTGATATACAATATACATAAAATCAAAGCAGTGTGAGGAGGATTCACAGCGTAGCAGGGCGCTCGCGAACGAGTGATGCTACATGTCCCCTCACCAAAACATATCATCATAAAATTTTACACCACATCATAAATTACTATTCTATAGTCTATTGCATTCCAATTAACTCCATCAAATGATCATAATAAAATGTCATCACAATATCCATGGCATCATAAGAGTATAGTAATAGTCTAAGCTACCACACATAATAGCAACAGTATCAACCACAATTCACAATGTGTCAAACAGAAACCACAGTGAATGTCAAAATCAAATAGTAGCATGAGGGGTATTACACATTGAGAGGTCTGTAGTTAATGCATAACCTCTTTTTTCCTCTAATCTGTTCTGCTCTTTTATTCACAAGGAAATCCGGACAAGCAAAAGGGCTTTACTTGGGCGTATGAAGAGTCCATCTAATAATTCTTTTAACTGCTCATCCATTTCTGAAACTTCTGTAGGGCTCATGAGATAAGCAGGTTCATGGGGAATAACTGACATACATTCTGGTCGTAATTGGATTTCACATTCTTCATGTTCTTGAGACCAGAATTGTAATGGATTCATGCCGCAGCAATTCTTCTCAAACTTCTGTCTGATGTTGTGGAAGAAATCTGATACCTTTTCTGCTGCTTCTTTTACTTATTCTTTTTTCTGTTTCTGTTTCCTGTTGTTTTCGAACTTATGGTTAACAATTTTAAGAGCAGGAATTTCTAACTGACCTTCTTCATGTCTAAGAGCAATCTTATGTTTCCAAAACTGAAGAGGTTCATATTTAGTCAGAAATAAGAAACCTAGAAGATCATCATCTTCTAAATCATTATATTCAATGAAATCAGTAATGAATGTTTTACCCATGATTTCTATATGGACATCTTGAGCATATCTTCCCATATTATTTTTTTCTCCATTGATGGCATAACTCTGGGGGATATCTTTTCTTTCTTTCCAGAAATGAGGAGGAATGGCATTAGTTTTTTCCAATGATCTTGAAGAGCCAGTATCCACAAATGCAACAAGGGGAATTTTCTTATAACCAGGGAAGCAGAAATTTACTCTAATGTAATTTCCATGGTTTGCCAAAAGTAAAGAGCAAAATCTATCTTTTCCTTTTTGTATGAGGCTATTGTCGCTGCTGCTAGCTTCTGATTCTGTGTGTTGTTATGTCACAAATTTTCTATCAGATTCTTGGTTTTGATCTGCTTTAAATAGAAAATCTTTAACTTCTCCTACCTCCGCAGAGAGATTCCTGATCTCTTTCTGTTGTTTAAGGAGTAATCTCTTACAATCAGCAACATCATCTAATAAGAGATCAAATTTTTTGAAAATACCAATAATATCAAGATCAGCAGATCTAGATTTGGACTTTGTGCGGGAGGAGGAAGGTTCATCATCTTTATGCTGCTTTTGCCAAGGAGGGATTTTATACCCATGAGAAGTGTCTAAGGCTTCCTTCTTGGAAGGTCTTTGCTGGAGTTGGAGTTGTTTCTCTACTTCGACTTTATCAGATTCTAAATTTTTGAGTTTAGAAAGATGTTGGTGAACAACTTTCTTTCTTTCCTCTCTGGTTCCTGTCAACTTGTAAGGATCTTTAGACTTTTCTATCTGTATCTTGACTTTTAAGTCAGACAAGGTAGATTTTAACAATGAAATCAAAAAATCTTCATCATTATCTGAATCTTCAGAAGAAGAACTAGAATTAGACAAATTCTTTGTATGTCTATGGCGATCCTTTACATCTTTGAATTTTAACATAAAATTTGACTCAGGAACTATTTCAACCAGTTCATATAATTGTTGAAGATCTGGAAACAGATTGCTATTGACGACTTCCCATCCTGGATTGTCTTTTTCAAAAGCTGCATAGATCTTAGTTCCAGGATTTAGCTTCTTCGGGCAATTTGTAGCATAATGAGGGCCTTTGCAAATAAAGCATTTAATATGCTTAGGTGCTTGGTTTTGCCTTTTTTGTAACAATTATGGAGGAGGTCTGTTGAATCTCCTTTTTTTATAAGGAATTGCCTTAAAATTCCTTTTCCTAAACTTTATGTGTTTACTTCTTTTAAAAGTAAACTCTCCTTCATGGTAATTATGCCTTGAGCATTTTTTGCACCTACATCTGCTGCCACATTTGTTCTTCTTAAATTGCTTTAACTGTTGGAAATCTTTCAGCTGATTGATAGGAGGAAGATCACAAAATTCCTTTAAATTACAAGTATAATTGTACTCCTCTTTATTTAGCTACAAAGCTCCTAATAAGCATTGCTTTTCTAGCTTATATCTGATCAATCTTTTGATTGTAGGAAAACTAACATCATCAAGCTGCTTATTTTCTTTTCTAATGATATAATCTTGTGCCCATGCACCCAAACCACAAGGTAAAGAATTTAAATAATACTGCTTGGTGGTTAGGTCATGCATCTTATTTGCTGCAACCATGTATGATTCAAACATACAATTATAAGCATCGAATTTTGCCAAATTCTTTAGCTTCATTGATTGCAAGATTTTATTTGCTTCAAGGGCTCGATTTGATATGTCATCACAAAAGAGATCTGTTAATAACCATTTGAATTCATCAAAACCAGCTTGGAAGATATCATCTTTTCCTAGATTCTTAGGATCTACTAATATAGGATCTGTAGGCAGTGTAGGGATATGTTTAGGCATTGGGCCTAAATCTAGTAGATTGTTCCACTAGTTTCTCAATTTTCCAGCCATGAGTCTGACAGAGTATAACACTTTTGTAGGTTCAGACCATGTACCATTTCTTTCAAACAGATTTTCAAGAGTATCTGTCCAGGTACAAATAGCTTCATAAGGGTTAACCAGTTTATCAATATTCAAAATGTAACCACTGGAGGCATAGGGACGCAGTTGTTCTGGCCTCAGATTTTCAGTAACTGGTTCCTGCATTTCTATATCCATGGTAATCTTCTTTAAGGATTCCCATGGTTCCGTTTCTTCTAACTCTTGAAGGTTAGAGAAATCTAAATCAATATCATCATAGTTAGACTGTACAGAAGAATCAAAATTATTATCAGTAACAGTTAAACTTTGTACTTCTGAAGTTTCAGCATCAAATTCTTTATTAGCATAACCAGGTTCATCCATATACACTGGTTCAGTTTGCTCTTGTTCTATTCCTAACTCTTCAAGCCAATCCTTGACAGGTTCTTCTTTGTTGGCTAAAGTATGTTCCTTTAATTTGGGCATTGGAACAAGTGGATCTCTTTCTAGTGTTATTCATAATTATTTCCAAGATAAAGAAGAGCTTGTGGATAGTAATGGCAACTTTAAATTTCCTGATGTTAAGATATCATATTTATATCCTGAAAAAGGCATTAAGGCAAAAATGATGAATAGTGTGAGACAGTCAGAAATTAACTTAAGGGTTTCTGGTGTTGGTATATGCCCTGTTTATCTACCATTCTTACTTCCAAAAGATATTAAGAGATGGAAAGATAAAGGTTTTTTTCATGTGCATTTTTCTTTAGTTGATATTATTCTTCATCCTCATTTTAATTATGATATAGGAGCCGAATACTTTGGGACTCTCATAGATACTAGATGTAGAATCTGGGATCAAGCAGTCATAGGACAATTTAGAGGAAGACTCATAAAATCCTCTGATGAAAACAAAGGTGGTGATGCTATAATATATGTTAGACCAAATTTCACCATAAATCTTGATGATAAGTATGTCCAATCTGTTTTCTGCCTTCTCTTACAAGTAAAAGGGGTTGTTTTACAACCAGATTCTGTTTATGCTACTATAGGTGGCAGATGTGTGTATAGATTACTTAACACTATTTTTCCTCCTTCCAATTTTCCAGCAGGGGTAAGTTATACAGAGGCAAATTCTAATGTTGATGATTACGGTAGGCACATTGATTCTACTGGGTTTGATATAGGTTTCCCTGTGATTGAAAAACTCATAAACCAAACTCAGCCCAAGTTTCAGAAACTTCCAACGTCTTCTTCTGGTTTCTTATCAGAAAAACCCAGACAACAAAGTAGAAGACTTGCGAGCATTGATTTACAAGCCTTACCAGATGAAACCATGTTTACACAACCTGAAGCCTCTACAAGTGGATATCCTATCCATCCACTCAGATCTTATTCTGTATCCCGCAATTTTCCTGATACTTCCAATAAACCTTTTATTGACTATAACCCTGAGGAGTCAATAGGTTCTAACCGTTTTCCCACATACAAACAACCATCTGTAAATCCTTATTCTTCTAGAGCCTCATCAGCAACACCTTCTGATCTTAGCAGTAACCCCGAGCTAATTAATCAGCTTGCTCGCCAAGTTAGCCAAAGACTTTCTTTGACTCCTAAAATAGAGCAGCAAATAGATCAAAAAGGAAAAGGAATCAAACTCACAAAAATGGGAGAAAAAAGTTGTATGCTTAGAGAAAAGCTCCCTAAGTCAAAACTCCCAAGAGCCGGCTCAGAGAAGAGACATAAATACAAGATGGAACTAAATAATCAGGAACAGGAGATTATCAGTTATGAACCAGGCAGATGGCCTACTCCTGAGACTTTTACAGTCTTAAATCCTGAAAAGAAATTATGGGGAAAATATGAAGCAAGACTTCATACAGACTTGGGTAAAAAGCAAAAGAACTCAGAAGCTCAGAGAAATTGGATTTCTCAATGGATGATTTCTGCCCAAGACAATTTTGATGATATGGCTGTTGATTTGAGATTTTCTGCTGAACAGTCATTAGAATCTGTAAATAAGTTAGAAATAGTTTCAGAGGATCAGCAAAAACATTTTTCTATTCTTAAAAATGTGGAGCATTATTGTGGAACTTTGTCAAATGACATATCCAATGTAAATTATGATGTTACTCAAGTTCATAATAGTGTAAAGAGGATAGTCTCTACACAAGAACATCAAGATAATTATCTGACCCATATCTATGGAGAACAGCAAAATAATGAGTCATCTAGAAAGATAGCTCATACTGAAAATAAAGTTCTTCTAGAATCTATAGCCAAAAAATTAGAAAAGGTCAGATTATATACAAAAAAGCTGAGAGTAGCACAAACTGGAAAAGATAGTTCCGAAGAGGAAGAACAGGATAATAAAGGAAAACAGAAAGAATCTTCAATTCAAAAGAAAATTCTAATTCAAAGAAGAAAGCCTCTTCATGAAGAAAAAGATGTCACTTCTTCTTCAAAGATAGTTTTTTTATTGAATATTTTTTCTTTAATCAAGTTTCAAAGTCAAACCAATTACAATTCAGACATAGAGCGACCGTATAATTAGTAAAGAGGATAGTCTCTACATAAGAACATCAAGATAATTATCTGACCCATATCTATGGAGAACAACAAAATAATGAGTCATCTAGAAAGATAGCTCATACTGAAAATAAAGTTCTTCTAGAATCTATAGCCAAAAAATTAGAAAAGGTCAGATTATATACAAAAAAGTTGAGAGTAGCACAAACTGGAAAAGATAGTTCCGAAGAGGAAGAACAGGATAATAAAGGAAAACATAAAGAATCTTCTATTCAAAAGAAAATTCTAATTCAAAGAAGAAAGCCTCTTCATGAAGAAAAAGATGTCACTTCTTCTTCAAAGATAGTTTTTTTATTGAATATTTTTTCTTTAATCAAGTTTCAAAGTCAAACCAATTACAATTCAGACATAGAGCGACCGTATAACGCGTAAATTTTTTTGTATGTATCAAAATTCAAAAAAAAAAATTGTTGGATCGAGGACTTCAATATCTAGTGCACTCATATTTTTAAATTTTTTTATTTTGATAATATGTTGTTTTTCTACGTGTAGAACAGAGAGTTCGATTTTCGGTGAAAAACCTATATTCACAAGAAATAAAAATAAATTTAATAATTAAATTTAATTTAATTAAAATTATACTTTTTTGGAAGCTTATAATAAGGACTACATACTTAAAAAAAGTAAAAAATTAATGAATTCATTTGATCCCCCAAAAGGTAAATAAAAAGTGGTTTTTTATCAGCATTTTGACAGGTGTGAAGGAGACTCCGTTATAGGTATGGTTTAAAACTAGCGTGGTTCTATCCAAGGGGGCTTGGTCTAAGGTGGTTTGATCAAACCCTATTCAATTGAAATCCTTTAAATGGAACATTTCAAGGCTTAAATTATTATATTTTCTAAAAATATGTGATTTCAACAGAAATCAGAATCTCCCAGAAATTGTAAACCACTATTTTGGTAGCACCCCTTGATAACTTGGACATGATTTTGATTTTCCTTAGATAAATTCTTAGATTGTAGAGAGAATTGGATAGAGGATAACAATTTGGAAGATGAAGAGGCAGTTATAGAGCCATCAACAATAGAAAACACTTACATGAAGCCCTAAGCCCCGTCACATTTCAAAGGAACCCGAGTGATCCCTTACTACGTCTAGGCTAAGACGAGATCGAAAGGAACTTGAAAATGTGTTAATGTTGTGTTACTATGTTTGGGCTAGGACGAGATGGAATGACTCTAGAATGGGAGAGAATTTCTCAAGGTATGAATATCCCTTTCTAATGTGTATCCATAGCCAACACAGTTCCAAGATGGAGTCAAAATTAATGTTCATGCACTTGGTTTATTATTTCATCTCAGAGATAGTGGAAAAGTTCACATATAAAGCATATTTGAACTCCAAGATGCATTGCAAAGAACTAATGCATATTATTCTTGTTTGATGCAGAGTATGAATGAGATTGTTGTTGTGTCATTTTCCTCATCTAACATGACTGCATAGTAGATTCCTCATCACTTGTCAAATTTCAACCAGTTTGATGAGGAATTAATACAACTAAAACCTGAATAGAATTTTGTTTTAATCAAACTCAAGTTTAATTGTATATTTATTGAATGTAATGTTTTAAATCAATTTCAAGGATTTGTTATCAATCGTCATGTCTTTTTATATCAATAGGAAAACAAGGATCATGACTTATTGTCATTTTTTCTACCCTTTGAAAAAAGACAATGCCTTCAATTTTAAATAGAAGATTATGAATTCAAAAAATATGTCAATCAAGAAAAATATTCGAATAAAAAGGATTTTGACATTATGGTATTCAAATGAATGTTGGATATAGTGGACTCAAAAACATGGATGTGGTTTTTTGGTAAAAAAAATCTAAGACATGTACGAGTTCCCAAAATTATTTAAAAAAATGTTGATATGTATTCTTACTTATTTTATCAGGCATTGAGAGTTAGTTTGAATTTTTTAAAGTAAAGATTTTTTTTTAATTTAAAGAGATTATTTTTGAAGAAGCAAGTTTGTAAGTGTTGTAGACAATGAAAGAGGAGCCATGTTGACCATGGTGTTCCTAGTTTATCACTTGAATTTTAAGAAAGGTTATATTAAAGGTGATGACAAGATAAAGAGTCCAACCTTGGATTTTTTATTAAATTTGTGTCTTATGGTCATATATTTTTTTAATAGTAGATTAATATACCCTATGTAAAAAATTATGTCAAAGTTTTTAATTATACCACTTGAAAAAAATGATTAGTATTTCCTAACATGACTTTAATGAATTGATTTTAAAAACATAGAAAAGACACACTAGATACATTGTACAAATGACCTCACACGTGTTGATTGAGCAAAAAGAGGTTTCCCATCAATTTCAACATGTCTTCTAGTATATCTTGTAAAAATGATTAGTATGGCCTAACTTTCTCTAATATCATGTTGAGCTTTCATGGAACAATTAGGACTCAAACCTAGGACCTTCCATTTGTTGCTAGATTGTTCTACCAACTAAGCTACTAGCCCCTATAGGACCAACCCATCTTTGGTCCAAGTTTGGCTTATTACCAACACCCCCCCCTTAAGCTAATCTAATAGAATTCTTGGGGCTCCTAGCCTGGCCTAACTCTGATACCATTTTAGAATATAGGATCTTAGGATACTAATAATTATAAACAAGATATAAAATAAATAAAATAAGAATCATACAAGTATAGATTTTACACTTTACACAAGATATACATGGGGAAAACCCTTTCGGGTAAAAACTGTCATAAAGTGTCAGTTTATTAAAAAACACTTACAATAATGGTCTATTATAGCATAGACTAAACCTGGGGATACTCCTCTACATACTTCCACATGGCCAATAACACCTCATGTGCATAGTGATATAGTTCACTATATAATCTTCAAATTCTTCACCTCTCAAATGAGAGGGAACCTTCTTAAATATAGGACAAAGGGTGGCATAATACTTTAATGGACATTAGTCACACCTATTCAAAATAACCATTCATAAATAATTAATAATCTAATAGTTATTAGACTATAACTATTTTAAATGGAATATGCTTAAGAAAGCATATAATATATAAAGTTTAATAACCTTATATTAGAACATTATATAAATGTTATAAGGGTTGACCCCTAATAACATTATGTTCTAACATAGCATGAAAAAGTTATTCTTGCATAGAGAGGCCATGGGTATTGCATCATGTAATTGATTTATTTATGGTTCCTCCTTATGTCATTGTAATGCAAAATATTAAGTGGGATAATATTAGGAAAATTTCATAATTAATTACAATTTTAATGTACTAATATTGGTTCTCCAAACATCTTGGAATGGGTACTTAGACACCATGTAGGTGGTTGAGGAATATTAGTATTTATTATTTGTTCGTATAACTTGGAATATTAGTTGTAGTGGAATTAAGAAGGGAGATGAAGCATGAAGTGGAAATTACAAGTTGATTTAACTTTGTTTACACCATTTTCTCAATCCTAGGCTTTAGGAGTGAGAGTGGAGGGTCTTTCCATAGTTGGTGGGATCCACAATGTGTAGTGGATTAAAAATGAAGTGATAATTTTGAGGATTTATTCCCACTTTTCATATGGTTTAAAGATAGTAATAGCTTTGTTTGTGGCCCATTGATTAATTTTATCATAGGGGTGTTGGGGTTTTCCCATACCATGATTTTGGGTAGTCATAGTTTCAAGAATCCACTTATGGTTTCCTTTCAAACATTCTCTATAAATTGAATGTATTGGATGGAGGTATTATAAAAAAAAATAAGTACACAGGTGTTGCTAGAATACAATTAGAGTAAACAAGAAAGTTATTTCGATGTAACACATTATTTGGATTAATACATTACTAGTGCTCTCTTTGGTGGTGGATATTTTTTCAAAGGGTTTCTCCACATACATCTAGTATCATGTTTGAATCTTATGATTTTCTATTTTCTTATTTGTTGATTTTATAAATTTTCACATATCCAATTTATGGTTTAATCAAAGTATATGGACAGTCTTTTAAATTTGCACACTAAGTGAATAAGCTTTCATTTGTAGTGTTTTACCCTATTTTACAACAATTTATTTTTTCAATAATTTTTTTATATGAAGGTTCACATTCAAAAGAAAAGCATTCATTGTGGCACATAGAATTTTAGAAAATTTTAACTTTGATATTAATTTTCATTGAGGATATGAATGTGTGAGGCTATTAAAATAAAGTTAGTGACGAATAAGAAATTTAATAGTAAAATTCAACATGAAAGTAAATCTCTACATATTTGGGTAACCTAGAGTGTGAGTAGAATTCTTAGGAGTTGACTTTTGATGAAGCCGGAGCAACAAAAGTTATATTTGGGTAACCTTGCTTCCTAGGAAATTAACTAGGATAAAAAAAAATGTATGGAAAATAGAACATTTTAGGTGAATAAGAAAAGACCAAACTACTCACATTGATAGAATCTCAATTTAGTCTTTGAAATAGAAACTCATTCCCTTTCATGTTTAGATCAACGAGTGTGCTAAAGAGATTTGATGAATAATTATAAACTTAAAAGAAATAATTATAGATTCAACTTATTCCTTCTAATGATTAAATATATGGTACAAAGATTTAAAACCCTACATAAAACCATCCATTTAAATTCTATTTTAAGTGAACCGAATATTTTCTATTTCCATTTATTTGTAAATATTTCAAAATTTGCATTAAAAAATAATAAGGTAGTATTGACCAATAATTAAATTGATATATACTTTTAGAGTAAATACTTCCACTCATGTGATTGCAAGTTAACTTGCCTATTTCAATAGTCAGTTGTACACAAAAATTAAGAATGAACATCTATTTTTTATTTCTACACATTATTATTTAGCTGCCAAATGCTCTGAAAATCATCAAACTATCAAATGTAATATGTATAATTCTACATCATCTTCTCCCATAATTGTTCAGCATCAAATAAAGACAAACAGTTCTTTAATGGCGAAAGGAAATAACTTGTCTCATTCTTCAACGTCAAATAAATTTCAAACTGCCCATACGAGGAGTGAAAAATGAGATATTTTTTCATTCACGCACAATATATTTCACTGAATGGAATTTGAAGGAAATTCCATTGCAAATATAAATCCGTCCAATATAAACGACTAAATTCTAGGAAATGACGATTGAATGAACGCCAAATTTAAGTATACAGTTTATCAGATGGCGGTCAAACAGACGTCAAATTTAACTTCAAATAGTGGTACTATGACTGATGAATGCACGTCAAATTTATTTTTACAGTTTATCAAATGACGGTCAAACAAGCGTCAAATTCAATAGTGGCACTATGACTGTTGAATGAACGTCAAATTTATGTAACAGTTTAACAGATGACAGTCAAACAGACGTCAAATTTAACTCAATCAATGGTACTATGACTGTCAAATAGACGTCAAAATTAATCAAATAATTTGTATTTGACATGCTAATGCCAGTCAAATTTAACATAATGATATTAGAGATGACGGTCAAATGGACGTCAAATTTTAATTTGAATTTTTAGAGAGGACAGTCTCACGGACGTCAAATTTAAGCATATAATATGTGACAGCCAAATGAACGTGAAATTTAAACAGCATATTTAGAGATGACAGTCAAATGAACGTCAAATTTAAACCTAATTCTCGAAGTGATCAAACGAACGTCAAATTCTTTAATCGTATACAATAATGACAGTTAAATGAACGCCAAATTGGCATTTCTCGAGATTAACAATAGATGGGCAAACAAACGCCTCAATGTGAGGGAAATAAAATCATACAAATGACGACAAAGGGGCATGAATTTTTTTATTAAATAAAAAAATCATGGAAATGTTTGACGTCTCCCATCTCAGCACATGCGGAAAGCACAGTAAAAACCTCTGGACTTTTGTTACCCCGTCTTTCAAACTTGCCAAAGAAGCACATGCATTCAACACATAAGCATTAGTGAAACGACCTGCTTTAGAACCTAATTTTTGCGTGTAACAGTAAAGTTTAAACCCCCACACACCAGAGGTTTGATTGCTGGATGGCATAGTTTGTTTAAGAGGATGAAGGGTACAAAAAAAAAAAAGTGGCATCAGGTAAATTCACCATCAGTAATTCATTTTCAGAAAATTCACTGTCAACAATTTATTCTGAGAAAATTTACCATCATGACAAATTCATCTCAAGGAAAATTCATGTTAATCATAAGTTTTTAATGTGATGAATTTTCCACGACGGTGAATTGCTGGTGGTGAATTTTCCTTGAGGTGAATTTGTCATGGTAGTGAATTTTCTCACGGTGAATTGTTGGGGGTGAATTTTTCAGCGGTGAATTTTCCTAGAGCGACTAAAAACATACTCCATGCTAATAGATTCTTTTGATTCCTTCAAGAAATATTGGGAAATGAGTTACCATATGAATGTGCACATCATAGGAAGAAGCCATAGGGATGGATTTATAGGAAGTCTTAGATTGACTCAAATTCAAAATACATTTCTAAGTTTTATGATCTAATTTATCAACTCTTTCATATTCAAGATCTCTGAATAGGTTGGGAGATCCAACTTCAGATATGGAAACCTATCCTTCATGGTGACTTCTTCCTCAAAGTTGAGTTCCTTTAGTCCAACTATAGTAGCATCTCCCTCTTGTCCTTGGTAATGTCCTTCATCACTACCACTCTTCTTCTCAAAACAATATAAAATTAAGCCTTGTCTAAAGGTGCTTAACATGTAATCAAGGTTTGCCACACATGGTGCTCTCCCACCTATACTATTTTCCACTCCTCTTATTCCTTTGTGGGCCATATCTCCACTAGTCCACTTGAAATGTGACAAATGCAAAAATACACTTTGTTATGGAGATCATACAACTCTCACTCATAAGGAAAACACACTCAATATATTATTATTGAAGAAATGTACATCCTATGGGCCACTCCGAAATGAATGGAATTCAACAAAAATTTGGTACTCCACAATGAGTATATTCATCCTACTCTAACCATTTTTTAATTCCCAATTTTGAGTCTTAGAAATTTTAATTGCATTGGTTCATATTAATGAAAATCCTTCAATGTCTACATATCTTACTTCCTTTCATTTGCACAATTAGATTCCTTCATAAAGAGCATTAAATTCTATTTCATTATTTGAGCCAAGAGGAAGTTTTTTAGATATAATCCAAATAAGAGCACCTTCATTATCTCTTTAAGTGCATTTAGCACTTGAAGCTCCTAGGTTATGGTGAGAGGACACATCAAAACTTAATTTCAATCTTCCACTCCGAGGAACCATCCATCTTGCCTTAATTATTTTTCCCAAGAGTTTTTCTAGGAGTCATTAATGTTATGATTCAATAATTTTTTTAATAAAGTAGAGGATTTCATCATTTGATCATCCTAGGTTGTTATGTTCTTTTTTTGAATTCTAATACTTAATTTTCAATTATTCATTTATTCCAACATTGATTCTTTTTATGACTTCTCCAACTTTCACTTGCCTCTCTTTAAATGTTTGCAATCTCTTTCCTTCTATATTTGCCAATAAATCTTCCTAAAATGCCTAGATCAACCTAACCTCTCAAGTAACCAACACTAGCATTGTCTACCAAAAGGACACCATAATAAGAGATTAGTAATAGTCTCAATTGCATTAATACTTAATGGGCACCTTGAAGGACCTAAGATACCAATGAGTTTAGTCCATCCCTAATTAAAATCCTTTTATTAGAGCAATCCACACAAAGGCACCCAATTTTGGTAATACATATGCACCCCAACAAAGATTCTTCAACCACAACGGTTTAGTAGAAATATGTTTCTTGAATCTAATGACCTATTTTGATCACAAAGTTTCTTGATTTGACTCTACATAAAATAATTTTATTCTCATTGGAAACAATTAAAAAAAATCCCAATTCATTCTTGAGATTAACTTCAACTTTTGAAGAGATATGTGCCACATTGAAATCTTTCCATTCTCATTCAACACCAGTTATCCCATTTCTTTTGGTGACATAGTCTATTATGATTCATTATGATGTTCATTGATAAAAATTAAAAAATATTTAAGTTTTAAAACTATAATGAATAATTAAAATGTATTTTGTAATTCACCTTTGCAATAAATTATACATAAGCTTATCTTAGCTTCAAGAATATTTCTTCAAACATTCTCTACTAACAAGGCCAACCACGTGAAGGTGTAAGCTTGCATGGCCTCCCCTAATTGACCTAAGACAACCACAACACCACACAACACCACACAACACCACACCACACAACACAACACAACACAGGTTTTATTTTGTTTATTTATTTTTTATTTATATAGCTTTAAATATAAATATGGCAATCATAATTTGCTGTCAAATTTTATGATTTGTTGTTAGCTATGGAATATGCAATTATTTTAAAGTTTCAAAAGCATTTAGTTATAGAAAACGCAATAGTATTAATATGTTACGAGTCAAAACACGTATTTTATTATTATGTTGACATTCTCACGTCATGTGATGCTCTTTTAAATGGCATTTTAAATATGTTAATTATGTGTCTTGTGATGTGATTCATAAATGATAAATTTACGTTCAAATTTGTGATTTGTAATTTTAGTGCTGAGGACAAAATTAATAAATTATTCAATCAAAATTAAACATTAATCAAAATCATCCAAAAAAATCTAAGAAAACGAGACACAGTCCTTAAAGAATGGCCTTGGCCTATAGACCATTCTTTAAGCTGTCAGAAAAATACGTGACCTCAAGGAATAACCATGGCCACTGGCTATTCCCTTCAGTCTTAAGAAGGGGTTTTTAGCCCCTCCCAATAAATTTTCTTTATTAAACATTATATTTGTACATATTACAATGCTACTAGATCAATGTACTTGATCAAAATACTACTAAAGAAATGGTGAATGCCTAATTCCATCCCTTGCTCCTTTGAATACAGACCAGAAATGTCACTCCTAGTTTTGACCATAGTGACTAAAAATGACTAATTCAAAAAGCGGCTCAGCTCTCTTTTAACATCCTTATTATCAAACTTTTCAACATCCATCATTGTGAACTTGCACTGTCCACTTGAATTGTGTGTAACCCTGTCACCATGTCATACCAATTTAACCATAAATCAGTCACCATAATATAAATAAAATAGATAAATGCAAATAATCTAGAATCCATGAAATCACACATTTTACAACTGCCACAAACAAACAAACAAACAAAAATCACAAAGGTAGAAAACACTTTTAGAAGTTTGAAGACTCGCAGTTATTAAAAAAAGGTTGCCTTTAGTTTAAAATGGTGGCTAAATAGCTATTGCGGGTGATGAAAGCAACACAAAAGTTATAGAAAGTTTTGTATAAAATCTGCTTTCCTTTGCATAGATCCATACGCATGGTGTGTGAATCGATTACTTGATTAAAATGCCAAAAGGCCTTTGAAAACTGTTATTGAACATGGAAAACTGTTTATAAATTCTACTGGCTTTATCCTACTAAATTCGATAGGAAAGAGTTGATTACAAATCCAGGGGGATACGATGAAGTATAAAATTACTCTATCCAATTCATAGGTTTCCAGAGAAAAGAAGGTTAATATATAACACAAGCAGATAGCCATGTTTAAGGTTACCATGTTTAAGGTTACATGGTGATAACTGAATAGACTGTTTCAACAGCTTCAAGAAACAAATTGCAGAAATATTGAGCATTACACAGACTTGATGAAAGAGAAAAAAAATTGTTTTCCAAATTTCTAAGCCTCTAGCCTGTATTCTAGCATACATCTAGTGTCTGATCACTTGTGTTACTTTGATTTCCCAGGAACAACCCTACCACAAATGACTTAGCAACTAGGGATGGGTAGCGAATGGTACAAGATATTAGAAGCGTCCACAGTGTTGGATCTGGATTATTGGCTTCATTCTCAAGTGTCTGCCATCCAATGTTTGTATGCACTTAAATAAGGGCTATAGGACCATAATGGCATCTGCATTGTTCGTATAATTCAGAACATATAAGCTTAAGCATGAATTTAGCCTTTTCTAATTCATTCTTCTTAGGGATTTCCTTTTTTCTTCATTGGTATATCTCAATACATTGTGTGAATACAATGTTAAAGTCTTTATGGTTCTTATTCTTTCTTCGAGATATTACTTAAATTTCAAAACAGTTTTATATTTCACTCTTTTAACTATTTTTATTGCTTGTCTATTATATTTATCTTCAGCCGCCTCTTAATCAGAAGTATGGTCTTGCCATAGATAATGCACACTAAACAGGGGAAGAAGAAGACGATAGTGGTATAGTTATTTGTTTTATCACTTGGTATCTAATTGCTGCCACTATTACAAGGTGGGAAAGAAATAAAATTATTAAACCATATAAAAGACTAAAGAATCAATATGAAAAGTGTTCTTTTAAAAGGTTTTCAATCTATTTGTTAGATAAAATAGATGTGCGGAAGACATCTTTTATAGAGAGAGAAGAGAAAGAATATTACAACGTAATAAATTACCAAGCAAGTGACGTAATCTATTACCCTCAATTTTTTTTTGCAATTCACTTATACCCAAAGCAACAGTATAATGAAATGCATACCAACACTAAAGACCCCAAATCCATAAAATAACTCTTAAAAATTCATCATAGAAAAAGGAAGGGTATACACAAGAAACACACAAAACAAAGACAATTCATAGTAGTCACAAAAAATGGTCATGAAAATAATCTAAAACATTAGGCACATGTACATACCGGGTTACATTTTTAATCATTCATGCCAACCTCACCGAACACGCCCAACTTCAATGATTGCAGCTTCTCTGTATAATTACAACCCATGGAAAATCCTGATAACTGATTGTTATTCATAGCATTCCAAAACTTGACCAAAACTACTTAAAATACAGAATATATTGAAACATAATGATATAAAACATTCGTGATTTACCTAAAATTAAAATGCTCTATTTCACAAACTTTTTTCCTGAATAAAACAATGATACCCGCTTAACAAGAAAAAGAAAACCACGAGCCTGAATTTACCTTGCAGCATCTTGCAGTATTTTACACACTTGATTCGGGCTTGTACACTTGATTTGAGCTTGCTAGTCCATTGCCAACTGTGTAATTTAAAATCTAATGGCTATTGGTTAGTGGAGCTTATACATGTGCACAATTTGGGTTGAGATTTGTTTTCTATTATTTTAGGATGTAGACTTTGTTTACCTTGTGAGTTTATATTGTGATCGGATAAAAATACATGCAAAAGACAACACTCCACACCCTAAGTTTTTAAATATGGGAAAAGGGAAAAAAGAAAAACCTGAGTTGATGATGAAGCTCAGTAATCCTCAGCTGTCATGAAGTGCTCATAAATAATACCAGCAAGGCCTCCTCTGATAAATGGACCCGCCCAGTGGATCCACTGGTAGCACCATGACAGCTGAACATAAAAATAAACATGAGTCAGTCTATTCGAAAATAAACCAAAATATTTATTCAAAAAAAACAGTGTGAAAACTGAAAGATTAAGAGAAAAATGGCTTCTAAAGTGGTCAAATCTGAAACGTTTTATCTACAAATCTATATTCCAACACTAAATTATATCCAATATCAAAAGTGGCTAATGGTTATAAGGTGAAAATATATTAATTACATCAGAGCATTAACTTATATCCAAGATCTAACATGTAATTCCGACCACTGTCGTCTTAACACCATGGAGGGTAGGCAAGCAACAGGGTAAATAAATCGGGACTTTCAGCCATTTTTATTTTATTATCTTAGTATAATCAACTGTGATCCTTGATTCCTATTCATCCTGGCAGGGCAAATAGCCCATTAGTTTCTATGATAAAGATAACCTATAGGAAGAATTATGTAAACAATCTGTGGTAAGGCAAAACAGCCCATTACAATCCATGATTGGTATTCATCTTGCTTATGGCAAAAATAAGCTATAAGAAGAATTATATAAACAATCTGTGATTGGTATTCATCCTGGCAGGGCGAACAACCCAATATTTTTTATATTAAAGATAAACTATAGAAAGAATTATGTAAACAATCCGTGAATTCCTTATTGTTCCTATGCAATGGTCTGGCTAACAGAGGTGTTTGATGAATATTAAAATGGGGAACAAAATGAGTGGTGGTGAAAAGAGCAGCAAGGTGAGGGCATGTCAATTGAAACTCTTCAGATTAAAAATAAAATTACCTGGAAGAACTGGAAGTCATTAGTCGCTGCTTTCTTTTCCCTACCTCTTCCTCTGCCTCTGCCCTTCCCTACCTCTTCCTCTGCCCCTGCCCTTCCCTGCTTCTTATGCTTCCTTTTGTCTACCTCTTCATCTGCTACTATACAAATTATGTAACACCCAAACCAAAAACGACAACAAATAATAGATGAAAAACATGGACACACAGACCAGCGTGCACGCTGCAGACGACCCTTAAGAAAAAAAATCAAAACAAAATATATTTCTGAAAAGAAAAACTAAACAAACAAACAAGCGTTGAAAAAAATTATAATGAGAAAAAAAACAAAAAGATAGAACAAAGCATTCACAGAAAGTGAAAAACGATCACAAAAAAAATCGACTGCATTGTATCAGCGTGTTGGGCTTCCCCATTGCTCGCTTCACAGCAAATTTGTCTTTCAATTTCTTCTTCAGATTGGGCTTGGGAGTGTGAAGAGTGAGGAGAAAATGGAAGTATATCGAATGACCGCGCAGTGGAGTGCAGCGTGAGGAAAATTGAGCAGAGCGGAGGAGCCCTTCAAACAGAGGGGATTGTCATCTTCTCTTCGTCAAAGGGAGTGGTGGAAACGGAGTGGCACTTCGTCATGGAATGCACAGCGTACGAAAATATCCGAAATCAGTACTCAAGTATTTCAGATGTGGGCAATATGCAGCAGTTATTTGAGGAGGATAAGATAAATCAGACAGCTAGCCTCCTAGTCAAAATTAATAGCAGGAGATCTGATCTGGAGAAGAGTCTGGAGACAAACTAAGTTGTTGAGTGTCTCGGTCCCATAGGCTGTTTAGTCTCGTGGACGTCATTAAAATCTTTCATTCATTCATTCTTCGGCTCCCGAATTTGAGACACCCATTTTCTCCAACTCCTTTCTCTCTTCTCCTTCATTCGTAGCCCTAGCAATTAATTTCTTGGCTGCGCTAAATTTATGTTTTCCAACAGCCCAATTTCTAGGATTCGTGAAAAAAAACTTGTCGTTGAGGAACGATTACAGCTGGAGAGATTACAACATTGATATGCTTTTTCTGGCTTGTAAAATTTGAATTTGAATTTTCTCAACGGCTATTTTAGTTTTTAATTGGGCAATTGATATGTAATGTACTGATTTTTTTTTATATTTTAATTAAATTTATGTGATTTGATTTTTTATATTGAAATTTATATATAATATTAATTAGTAGTATTATTTTTAGATGTGTAATGGATTTTTCATAATAATTTATATTTTTTATATATCTTTTATATAAATAATTAAAAAGATTTTCATTCTTTAGAGTGATAGTGGAGAAAAGATTTAAATTTTTGTTTAAAATGTTAGGTATTAAGGACAAAAATAACAAATCTATTAAACTTGAGAAAACATTAAATTTTGAAAACAAAAAATAATGGTGGCATTGATGCTCTATGGTTTGACGGAGTAAGACATTTAGCCAATAAATTTATGATTCTCCCAATCAAATAGGCCTAGATCCTTTATTAAATGCTAAAAATATAAATCTACAAGTGGAAAACATAATAACCTCCAACATAATATAAGTTGTTCACCCTCCACCTAGTCTACTTTTCTATAGGGGCAAGTCATGAAACCTCACACTTCCTACCAAATTTCAAATATCCTCTCTAAGAGGATTACCATGTGCTTGGAATTTTGTTGTTGTTCTACAAGATTCTCATCTTCCAAAAAGAGTTGAAGACTCAGGTAGGCAAAGAGGTCCCCACAACTTGGAAGAGGTTCCACATAGGAGACTTTTGCATCCCCAATAGAATAAATAAATATAGAACTTTACCCCATCTATAAATTTGCAACATCCCAAATTGGAATAGAGTTGCTAAGCAAGGTGAAGATGTGGAGCCTAAGAGAAGACATTGAGAAAGTGCATTGTAGCATTTATGACTTGGAGAAGATGATTGGAGAAGTAATGTTGAAATGTTTGGGCATGTTGCATGGTTCAAGAGGACCCTTCATTTCATGTCAATAACATTCACATCTCTCTCATATGTCTTTTGTGCATCATATTATTCCTTGTTTGATATCACAAAACCACCCTCTACCACAAGTGACAAAGGATTTTGAAACACTACCACTACCATCCCCACCATCTAATTTCCCCTTCCACCTTCATTCCCTCATTACATTCAATGGTCAAACCATTATAAACCTACTCAAGCTCTCATTGTGGGTGCATCATACAAATAATTTAGATTCCCTCTTCCACAATTGTATAATCTAATGCACACTCTTAATTTTTGTTTAATAAATGTAATTTATGTCTTTTTATACTTTTCTTTGTCTTTGAAAGATTTGGAAATGTTGGTTTATTTCACTCTATCTATCTGCATTTGGGTTCTCCTTTTCCCTACTCCTCAAAACCTCACACTACCAACATGACCCAATGTGTATAGAAATCCTCTTAGCTTAGTGTTCCAAATTATCTAAAAAGGTAACATGAGGAATTTTTTTGTGAAGGTATGAAAATCCTCTTCTTTTGTAGTGTATGTTGTTAATATTCAATATTTTTAGATAGTCACCAAGGTTGGGTGCGTGGTGAGAAATAAATGGATAAGATGGTAGATGAAGAAGAGAGCAATTCAAATTGCCTTGATGTGCCTACATGATTTTTCAATGGCATCTAAGTGTGTAAGTAGAATTTTCGCTTTAGAATTTATCATTGATTTTAATATTTTTAGAAAATTCAAGTTTTGGGAGTTATTTCTAGTTGTTAGATTCACGATTGAGGTATATCTATATTGATAAGAGATTATATATTTTTATTAGTAAGTCTTGGTGAGGTTATGAGCCACCTTCAACCATGTGTGGTAGTTTATGATTGGAGTACTTTTTAGTAAGGCTGAGTGTTCGCAGCCTAACAAATACTTTCACATTCTCAACATGTTCATTCAATGGTGGCACATGTTGTAGTCCATTCAACTTTTTATTATGATATGTAAGATTTTCTTTTTTTTTAAATGAATATTTCTTAACTCATTCAGTGGCGCATGTAAAAATAAATTTTGGTAGCTTGTGATCTAGTGTGAAGGGTGTGTTTGATAAGTGACATGTTTGGTGCAAAAATATGTTTAGATGTGATGCTCAACATATAAATTATATAGAATTCTATATAAATTTTATAATAGCATTGGGTCAATAGAAAAGTGTAGCATTTTATAAGAGGTCTTAAAAATGTTTATTGCTTGCTAATTAGAGATAAAGTCTCAAAATTAAATAATTATATTAGGATTATTGTTAGACAAGGGTGTGCAATGGAGCATAAATATTGTCTATCATTATTTAATTAATTCATCAATAAGTAACTATTCTTCTATTTTTTATGGCTAGAGCTTTATCTTTTGGGGGGAGGGGAAGTTCACTCATAGGTGTGGTTGTTTCCCAACAATAGTATATCTATAGAGCTAAGGTTTCAATTGTGAATACAAGTATTTATCAAGTACAACATGGAATTTAATCAAATATGAGGATATAAATTGATTTATCTCAATTTTCATGAGTTCTCTATAGTTGGAAAAATGAGTTATAAGAAGATATAAGTTTAACACAAACATTAAAATAATCTCATTCATTGTTTTCAAAGCATACTAAAGATAAGAATAAAATTAATATAAGGCGTGAACAAAGGGACACATGGATATATGGTATTGGTGTCACATCCCTATCAAAGGACCATTTCATATGGGCAGGCGGTCAATAAAGAAAAAATAAAGTAAATTAAAGTGTTGGCTAAAATAAGAAAAGAGAAAAGCAAGAGACAAGGTACATTGATGAAGAGTGGGTGTGGGTAAAGAATAGAATAGAAGACTTTTACCATCCACGAGACCAAAAGAAGGCCTATGGGACAGTGACCCCTGCTATTTTAGCATTGTGAAGTGTTGTTCTCCTGCTATTAAGTTTGATAATGAGTTCTCCCATTCTGCTCAGCCATTCCATGCTAAATAAATCTTGAAAATTTGCAGCTGTTAACCCACTTGTGTAGCTTCCTCTGATGTCACTGCAAGCTTTACAATCTAGGATAAAATGTTTTTCAGTTTCCACTTGCCCATCTGCACAAAAGATACAAACCCTCTCTTCCCAAACTTCTTTTGACCTTTTCCATCTCCCCATTTCACACCGAAGACGATGTGAGTTTTTCCTAAACAAATAAGATCATGCAATCAATAAAGCATGGAACTCCTACACACCCCCATACTTTTTTCCACATAAATGGAGTAAGTGCGGGTACGTCAGAAAGAAGGGAGAGCAAATTTTAAAACCCCACGACCCACTTAGTTTCTAATTTAATTCTGAGTTGGAGATCAGAAAAAGCACGCAGGAGAGACATTCACAGGTATTAGGAAGAAAAAATGAGGGGAGGGAGTGCAGGGGAGAAGTAAGTAGAAACAAAATAACATGAAGAGGAGGAGGCAGGACGTGAGCAGCAAAGGCAACTGGAAGTTTGGTGTGTTATTTTGGAGGAAAAACGTGATAGGAAAGAATGACAGCGAAAGTGTGTGGAAAGAGGGAAAAACATATGGAGAAGAAGAAAATGGACGGGTGGGAGATGTTACACAATGCGAGGGAATAGTCATGCAGGCGAGTGGAAAGGGCGTCTGAGAACAAGGTGAGAGATGTCGACCCCCATTGGGCTTACACGAGTTGCAATATTATGGTTTGTGATGGCAGGTGTGAGCTCGGGTGGGAGCCCACGATTTCTAGTAAAATGGGTGTTTGGAGGCTTGATCGTTGATCTCAGACAACAATGAATCAGAGTAAGCGACAAGATATGATCCCAAGTCAGCTGTGAGCCCTGCATAATGTGTATGGTGGTGCCCTCGTTAATGGAGACTAGGCATATTCTTGGGGTTGTGACAGTGATAGATTTAGAGGATGTACTGAGCCATACCTGAGATTGGGTTCGAATTCCACAACACCCAACAACCTATGGGAGTACTATTTGATCCTTTTTAACATAATTTTTGGATGGGATTGTAGCTTAGGCCTGAGTATTGCTCAAGTATGAAGAAAATTAAGGGTTCAAATTGTGAGGAAGGGAGTTCCCTGACAACATCCCTATCTGGTGACATTTTCTTTTAAGACTGTAACACATCTAGCTTCACTGGTTAGATTTCCTAATATCCCTCTTCTCCTATTGCTTAGAAAGCGGTAAGAAATTAAGCAGTAAATAGCTTTTATTTTAAAAATGATTGGTAAATTTGGTATGTGTTTTCAGTAGTATTTAGGTGGTACAATGATGTGCCATGATAAACTATGAATATATTAAAATAATTTTGAGCTCCCTTGGAAGGGCATTATAGGGATTAACTCTTTATGGTTAAATTATTTTATTCTCTAAATGCTTGAAATATCTTATAAATAAAGTTCAAAGGTTTTATATGTTCTTATTCTAATTGGTTATATGAAATAAGGTGACCTTGAGTATTAGATTAAATCTATAGACCTCTTTATATATTATGAACTAGGAACATGATTACATAATCTGAATTTCAAAGTGTGGTTGAACAATAATGTAAGTGAAAATGACTCATTTTCAATGGCATTAGAACCACATTGAATCAAACACAATTTAACATTCAACTTGATAACATTGGTAAACTTCATATTCGAGATATAGACTTTATATGACTATAAAATGATTATCAACCTTTTAAATATGAGAATTTGGCTATGGGAATTATCATGTGAATGAAGAATATTAGAACTATAGTGAACCATAATATGGTTGCATACTAAATGGAAGGTACCTAACATTTTTTTTATGATTATGCTATTCAGATAATCCCTATGTAACCAAATAAGCAACATCTCATGATACCTTACTAATGACCATCGATGTCTTATTTAGTAAAAATGGCAAGTATGAATAAATCATCCAATTTATGAACATAATTATTATAAGAATATGAGGTTGCACCATAGTGTAAAGAAAACTAGAAGATTAAGAATATTACAAGTAAAGTTATTATCGGGTTTATATTTTAATATAACAATCCAATGGATATATTGTTGCCAACTTTCTTAAGTAGGATTTGAATCCCCAGACAAGTAGTCTCTTGTATATTCTCTCTCGATTTTTAATACTTATAAATTGTAAATAAAATAATTTAAACAAGGATTTTAGACTTGTTGAATGTGCACCCATGATCATTCTCAACATTACTTTAATAAATTCTTGGTTGATGACCATATTTCATAATATGGAGTACTTAATCTATTTATTGAGTCATAATCAATTAAGAATATTATAGCCAATAGTGGCATAAGATGTTTGTGTAATCATCATGTTATTAGTCCATGTTTAAGAAAAGTGGCTTATACCTTAGTTCCTAATCTTGAAATTAGATTGCCTAGCAACCTCATACCTAGGTATGTTGAACCTACATGCTTGGAGAGATGCCTATTTGATAATAGTATGTTTGAAAAAAGCTAGCTAACCCTTATTCTCTATGTAAGAGAATCTTAATATGATTAGAACCTTGATATGGTGGGAAGAAAACTAATATCAGTTGCTAACGTTTAATTAACTCACAGTGTTGGAAAGTCATATTACCCTTATTTATTAATTAGACAAGGGGTGTTTTGTGTAGGAACTCCAAGTACATGCTCCTTGAGAGAAATATTCTAAGAAGAACTACGTATGACTTTGATCCATTTGGAAGCGAGTACATAGGCAGTCCTTGGGCGAAGGATGCCTTTGTGACCTCAAGTCTAAAGGGGGAGGGTTCAGGGGGAATAAATCAAGGGTTGGGGTTGTTCCTAATTGTTTTGACCTTCTCTCTATAGTAGGCTTCAATTTCTTGTTGAAATGAGTATCGGATGGTTAAGAAGGAATTAAGGAAAAAAATAACTTGTATTTAACACATAATGTACTTCTAAATACTAATTTGAATGAAGTAATGGATTAACTACTTTATAGTTGGTATTTGAGTATATGTACATGTTGGGTAAAGTTCACCATGTGTTAGTTCCATGTGACTTCTGTGTTATGAAAATTGACTCCATATCTAGAGGTCTCTATGTATAGGGCCGCATATATGTTGATTGTGATTGTGTTTCATGTTATATATGACCCACCCAATGTGAACCTTTGGGATATTTGAGCAGTGACAGGAATTCATTGGACTGTGCCAATGACCGATATCTAGGCTACAGCTAGGGACTAGTTGGCATTCCCCTGGTTCACAAAGGTGAAGGTTGTTATGGGCTACCCTGGTTATGATTATGATACATAATGGTTGCACAAGTAGGGACCCATCCTTGCATGTAACAATAATCCAAGGCTAACTATTGTATCGAGGGGGTTCATTGGTCGTCACTGAGGGCATGGAAGTGATCAATGCTAGTGTTACTTAGGATTGTGAAGAAGATAGCTAACAAAATCACTAAGGTCACAAGGTGGTATATGTTGAGAGCTACTTCTTCCTAGGTGGACAGACTTGTTGCAAGTGGCCTATAGGTAATTAAAGTCAGAATCCATTGGTTATAGTAGGTTCGCTACTTGGGGAAAGCCATGGGATGGTGGACAGACCCATGGTGTAGTATGGGATGCACTAAATCCCCTTCCCAGTTGTTGGACTATATACTTAGCCTTGTGGGGTTGAGGATGAACCCACGGTGTAGTATGGGATGCACTAAATCCTCTTCACATTTGTCCAATGGTGCAAAATGAAAGGAAATGATGAACTTAGAAAGCCTTCCAAGATCCAGTATGCACCTTCAGTATCTTATGCTTATTAAAATAAATCATATTTTAATCATCTTGATACAAGCACATACTACTATGCCTTAAAGCGGAAACAAACATAGTTTAATTTTCCATGCATTAACCCTTCTAGGAAAGTTGATGTAGTTTCAAATCTAAGAAAATTTCAGTAGCATAACAGCATGTAAATTAACATTTCAAGAATGAGAAACACAAAGAATAGAAGAGAAGAAAACACAATATACGTGGGGAAAACCCTTTCATGTAAAAAAACCCACACTCCAAAGTATCGATCCAATGTATTAATCTGCAACAATAAGGTTACAATACACTTGCAGGCTCGCAGCCTTAACATGGAGACTACATCTTGCTCTTATGGAGGAAATCCAACAACACTTCAATACCTACAATCAAACTATGCATTCTACATTGCAAGGCATCCTATTTATAGGAGATACAAGCTTTGAGAGGCTTCTAGAAGAGTTTAGGCATCCAAACCCATGTGGCAATAATATCTCACAGCATAGGCATGATTTGGACATTTGTACAACATTCTCTTACATCTCTTACAATTGTCATAACATGCAAAACCTCTCTCTCCAAGCTTGGGCGCCTAGTTCATGCTTATAGTGTGTTATGAAAAATTCCTTACAAATGTCATATAACATGTGCCATAAAATTTTGTCATAATTACAACACATTCAAAAAACAAAGAATAAGTCAAACATGACTATCACACTTATTCTTTCACACTTTTTTCATACCCCACTAAGGCACCACACTTTCTCCATTCAAAATATACCTTATGACACGTCATAGAATATGTCATAAGATGACACCACTTGTCCTAGGTCCATGATTCCAAGATGGGATGCCTACCTCCACATGTAATGAATATGTGTCATGCAATCACCTCCAACGGGGATGCCACCTAGCCAGTGGGTCCCACTTAATGACATGACATTGTAGGCAATTAATTAACACAAATAAATACAATAATACATTAAATAATTTAATGTTAGAACTCTAAGGTTGAAACACCTTATTCCCAGCATTCTCCCACTTGTTGAAGACCTTCCAAGAGTCAAATTAAATCAATGGCTCAGGGCCCCAAGGCCCATAGATTTAGAACATAATTTTAAAGACAAAGAATCCTCCAGAGAACAAGATAAACCATCAACTAGACCAATAACCAAACCAGGTTTCCCTCATCTAACTGATAAACCCACGAGATCGAAAATAGCACCTACAACAAATGTTGATCCATCCAATCTGCCATACCTCAAAGGTATCAAAAATAACATAACTTATTCCAACAACATATCCAACCCATAGACTGCAATCAAAGGCTCCATTTGTCAAAATTGTCACTAAGAACACACACATCCAGGAACTCCCACTGCATGGGTAATGTCAAATCTAAAAAATATCAAGGCATACCAAGTCTACCAATAATATCATATAGAAAGTGTAAACAACATCATGTAGTACCAAGAAACATCCACAATGATATGCAAAACCTGTAAATGAGTAACCAATAAGAGTAACTCTCACCACAAGTCTCCAAAGCTCTCCCATGTTCTCCACACTCAACAAAGGAAAGAGATAAAGAAACCTCCATGTCATCACCCACAAACATAAGTGAAAACACATTATCCAAGAAAAGGTACCAAATTTTTATGCTTAACCTTTCCAATAGTTTCCATCCAAACCTCAAAACCAATGTAATGTGAAACCAAACATCCAAGAGGATAACCAAGACCAAAGAGAGAAACACTGCACATCATATACCTATGGAAAATCCTTCTACATGCACCTCTAAATGTCAACTGTGTCAAGTATGATCTCCTCCACAACAACCCAAAATAAAATCCATAACAACACCAAATAAGTAGAACCAAAATCCCCAAGCCAAGAAGATAAACAACATGTTGACTATCCAAGAACTCAATATCATCCATCATCTCATCTTAAAACAAAATACCAATGCATAAATGACCACCAACAAGGCCAAATAATGAAATTTGCATCAACAATAAATCAATTTCGTGGATATAGAAAATCCACATCTGAGTCATCCCACTGCAGCCAATGGGTAGTTAATCCACAAACTACATAACTCATAGATCCCAAACATTGAAGCATACAAACTCATCATCACATTAGTAACATGGAAAACTAAGATATCAAAGAAGATAACATGTAGATTTCAAGAATCAAACACTAGATCACCATCATACCCGATTTTCCAAACAAATCCAATACTAAGTAGCATAGTCAAGGAACTAAACAAGCATTCCTGCAAATTTGCAATTGTTTTCATCCAAAAAACTCCAAGAGTCTGAACACAATATTTTCCACAGATCTACAAACCACATATTTTTGTTAACATTTAAAACTTGTAAAAATCATCTCCGTGTAAATCTAAGACCACTTAAACATCCAAAATAATAGATCACACATATTTCATCTGAATAAGTGAATACTCCAGATCTACACAAACCCATAGCTTTTAGAACATAGGGAAACTGTAAAACCTTCAAAGGAAATAGGTTGTCCAGAAGCTTATAAAATATAAAGTATCCCAACTTCATAATCCACAAATCACCAATGGTAAAACATATACCAACATATCCTCAATGAAAAAGTTGCAAACCTCCTCAAAACATGCACAAAGAATACGTGCAAACTTGTAACTTACAATGCACAAAGAATACGTGCAAACTTGTAACTTACATCCAAAAATACCACAAGGGAAACATAATATGAAAAATAGTTCATCTACAAATCTGCAAAACCGTAAGTTTTGATTTACCGTGTAAACCTACAAACCCACCATGTTTTGTGACACACATGCAAATTCATATCCACTTACCATCTAGAATACCCTTAAGTTTGTATACAACCATAATAGTTAAACCAGAACAATGGAATATCATGAATATGCATAGCCATAGATTTTTAAATAGAAAATCCATAAAACCCTCAAATTCAAGGAATATGAATATGAGCCATGCAAGTACAAACATCCATTAGGAAAGAGAGGTCTAAGAACTTCTAGGCCCATTTGCAAGCCAACTACACCACCAACATGTACATGCATCCGAGAGAGAACTAGGCTATTCTAGAAGCTTCCAGATCATCCAATGATCAACTTCATAACCTACATGTATCCGAGGTTATTAAAGGAATGCCTTCCAATGTCATGAATTAAAAATAAACACCAAACATAAGCACACCAAACTGAAGTAATAACAACACGAGTCTCTTTATATGAGGGTGATCCCACAAAGCTAGTTTACAATTTCTGGGAGGAACAGATTTTTGCTAAAATCACATATTTTTAGAAAATATAATGATTTAAGCCTTAAAAGGTTCCATTTAAAGAATTCCAATTGAAGAGGGTTTGATCAAACTACCTTAAATCAAACCCCCTTGGATAAAACCCCGCTAGTTTTAAACCATACCTATAACAGAGTCTCCTTTACACCTATCAAAATCTTGATAAAAAACCTTTTGATTTACCTTTTGGGGATCAAATGAATTCATTTAAAATTTATTTTTTGCAAGTATGTAGTCCTTATTATAAGCTTCCCAAAAGTATAATTTTAAATAAATTTAATTTTATTATTATATTTATTTTATATTTCTCGTGAATGTAGGTTTTTCACTGAAAATCAAGCTCTCTGTTCTACACATGTGGAAAAATAGTAGATTATCAAAAAAAAAGATTAAAAATATTATTGCACCATATACTGGAGTCCTTGATCCAACAAAGAAAAAAAAATTGAATTTCAATACATACAAAAAAAGTTACGCGTTATACAATCGCACTATGTCTAAATTATAATTGGTTTGAATTCAAAACCTGATTAAAGAAAAAATATTCAATAAAAAACTATCTAACCAAGTAGAAGCACTAGATATCAGAGTTACAAATCTAAATTAAAAAGAATTAGAATTTTATCCTTCATGGAAAAAAAGTTATGCATTATACGGTGAGCGTCACTTTTTAAAAATGTTGTTTTCTAAAAAGAACTAGTTTTTGAGGGAGATGGAAAAAGAAGTGCAATCTGATTCCAAATTTTTTAAAATATATATTTAGAATCTATAGAAAAAAAATCATAAAACTCTAGTTTGCATCATCTCCAAATTCCTCACGGTTTAGCTGCTATAGGTGCCCAAAAGTGAAGATTTAGTTAAAAAAATTATTGCAGTGTCCAGTTTGGCCAAAAATTATAAACCACTATTTTGGGATCACCCATGAGCAAAGAGTCCATCTCAGACGTCCAATATAAAAACTCTAATGCACATAACCAAAGAATGAAAAATAACTACCATGCATGAGGGTTATTCAGTTGTCAAATCAGGAACTCCAGATTAATAACATATCAAATGTAACCACATGACTAACTCCATAAAAGCTTTATCTTTTCCATTCTTCACAATGTTTGTTGTTTCCAGAAAACAAGATCAACTACAAAACTTCCACTCAGTCAAGGATTAATAATCAACCAATTCCTTCAAAACAAATTTCCTCAAGATTTCCAAGCTAAGAAATCACAATAGAAGAAATATCCAAAACCCCAAACACCACATGCATCACCATGCGAGCATATGCAAGTGACATGCAAGTTCAGAAATGAGTTCTAATACCAAATGAAAGGAAATGATGGACTCAGAAAGCCTTCCAAGATCAAGTATGCACCTTCAGAATCTTATGCTTCTAAGAATAAATCATATTTTAATCATCTTGATACAAGCACATACTACTATGCCTTAAAGCAAAAACATACATAGTTTATTTTTCCATGCATTAACCGTTCTAGGAAAGTTGATGTAGTTTCAGATCTAAGAAAATTTCAGCAGCATAACAACATGTAAATTAACATTTCAAGAATGAGAAACACAAAGAATAGAAGAGAGATAGACGGAAGAGAAGAAAACACGATATACGTGGTGAAAACCCTTTCGGGTAAAAAAAACCCACACTCCAAAGCATCGAACCAATGTATTAATCTACAACAATAAGGTTACAATACACTTGCAAGCTCACGGCCTTAACATGGAGACTACATCTTGATCTTCTGGAGGAAATCCAACAACACTTCAATACCTGCAATCAAACTATGCATTCTACAATGCAAGGCATCCTATTTATAGTTGATACAAGCTTTGAGAGGATTCTAGAAGATTTTAGGCGTCCAAGCCCACGTGGCAATAATATCTCACACCATAGGCATGATTTGGACATTTGTACAACATTCTCTTATAGCTCTTACAGTTGTCATAACATGAAAAACCTCTCTCTCCAAGCTTGGGCGCCTAGTTCATGCTTATAGTGTGTTATGAAAAATTCCTTAAAAATGTCATATAACATGTGCCATAAAAGTTTGTCACACATACAACACATTCAACAAACAAAGAATAAGTCAAACATGACTATCACACTTATTCTTTCACACTTTTGCCATACCCCACTAAGGCACCACACTTTCTCCATTCAAAACATACCTTATGACACGTCATAGAATATGTCATAAGATGACACCACTTGTCATAGGTCCATGATTCCAAGATGGGATGCCTACCTCCACATGTAATGAATATGTCATATAGTCACCTCTAATGGGGATGCCACCTAGCCAATGGGTCCCATTTAATGACATGACATTGTAGGCAATTAATTAAAACAAATAAATACAATAATACATTGAATAATTCAATGTTAGAACTCTAAGGTTGAAACACCTTATTCCCAACACAAAAGTCCAATGGAAAGCATAGGACCAATGGTGTAATGCACAATGCATTGATATTCTTCTATCTAGGATGCATTAAGGACCTATGTTAGTTAGCCATTCTGATGTGTAAGCTTGTCACTGTGTATGTGATGTATGATGGAGTTCATCACTATGTATTTGTAATGTATGTTGGAGCTTGTCACTGTGTATGTGATGTATGTTGGAGCTTGTTACCATGTATTTCTGATGTATGTAGGAGCTCGTTATTGTGCATTTGTGATGTATTTTTGGAGCTAGTCAATGTGTGTGTGACGTGTTGGAGCTATTCATTAGGTATTTGTGATGTATGCAAGAGCTAGTCACTAATGTAATTGTGATATGCATATGATCTAGTCATTGTTGTACTTGTGATGTGTCAATGAGACAGTCACAATTGTACTTGTAATGTACATATGAGCTAATCACCAATATACTTGTGATCTGTGTATTAGCTAGTCAGGTTGTGTATATGGAGGTATGCTTGTGACAGTCAATGTATATGGTCTTTTGAATTAAGGTATGAATGACCCCTTGTGAATATTGTGAATTTTTGTACACTAATGTTTGGTAATGTTCAGTATGGACCCAACACTTGATGGAAAGTTATTATCCTTATATTATAATTAGCTAAGTTGATAGCTTACATGTACTTAATTAATAGTTATGGGTTAAAGGCGAGATCATAGGTCTCATACAAGAGGAGATATTGAACTCCCTCTGACATTGTTGGGTGAACTATGAAGCCTCTAATTCCCATGAGGGGATACGTAGGTAGGGTCACCATGAACCCTTGAGGTTTAGGTCTAGATCTAGGGATGATCCTAACTATATGAGCTTAACACTTCTGAGTGTAAGCATAAAAGTTGTGATGTTGATTTGTTATCACAAGGATGAATGAAGAACTTTTGATATTAGCACATCAATCATAAATGAGAGATGCATGGTCGATTAAGTTGGTAGTTGGTGCTATTGAATGCAAAAAACAAACAAACAAAATTGGTGTGCCCAAGATGGGGATTTTACAATTGGATATTTTAATAAAATTTATGAGACATTACCCTTAAATTAATTATAAAATTAAAGCAAATCAATATGTTATGTTATATTTTGATACATTCAATTTTCACTAGATGTGACAACCTAGTGGTAATTGCAATACGAAATAAACAAAGATGAGATTGAGCTTTATTCACATGATGTAAATGGATTCTTTAAATATAAATATTTCATTAAATTTTTTAGTTGTAATGAAACCATATTTATACATGTGAATTGGTGTGCATAATTTATCATACAAAAATGGAAGAAATTATATCTTTACTATACGATTATTTAGAGATTTTATGACATGAAAACATATCTATGTCAAATAAAAGATGCAAAAAACCTCCAAGGAGGGCTACTTATAAAATGATATGAAGTGAAATTTAACAATCAATGACAAGGAGGACACAAAATCAAGCAAGGAAGGAGACGAATTTCCAAATTGAAATTACTCAATAAGTGAGAGCAACATGAACAATTCTAATAAGACCAAAACATGTAACCCTAAAAAAAATGAGAATACTGAAACTAGAGTTGAGTACATGGCAATGGTGGAACATAGAAACATGATTAATCCTAATGAGAATGAAACTTGTAACCCTACTAAAATGAGAATTTTGAAACTAGAGTTGAGTATGGCAATGGTGGAACATATAAGGATTATTTCATACCATGATTTATGCAAATTATAAATAATATTTGAGTGGATACAATTAGGATTGGATGGTTCTAACAAGGGAAAGGCTTGGCACATAATCCAAATATCAGTGCCCTACTACCTATTTTCCATATAAATTGAGATATTTATGCCATGTATTGAATTCATTTGGTAATTAGCTACAAGTGAGTGAAAGGAAAAACAACTGAGAATTTTAAAGAATACATGTGGATGAAGAGAAATAGAGAAGTAGGTATGAGACAATTGAGGAACAAGTGTATGAAGGGATGTGGTAATTAATAAAATTGTTAATGAGAAGCCATGAATTTAATAAATATTTAATATTATTTTCCCCACATGTGGACACCTAAAATGTGATAATAAAAGATAAAGGGAAATGATAAATGAGTGGTTGTTGGATTCTCCAAGTGGGATCTTGGAATGAGGCAACTAATGTCACTTGGTTTTTCATCATTTATTATATTTAATGTACTGTTTATCTCTCAAGTTTGGGTGCCCAAGTTGGAGGCAAAGTATTGGATCCAAAACCAATTTCATTTTGAATGTCGAGGAGGTAATCCAAAGGTTGGGAACATTTGGAATGAAGGTTCATCTTTGGGTGCCATGTTTAGTGCATTAGATGCCTTCACAAGTCTATAAAATAAACCCCCTAGATGTAGAATTAATGAAGAGAAATAGTTGAATGTAGTGTTACTTTGCAGGAACAAGGATAGGTTGATGCATAAGGAGGTTGTTCACAGGTGTAAAAGTGCTACCATGATGGAGGCAAAGAGGAGAATGGAAGAGGTTTTATTGTAATCTCATTTATTTGATGATAATGAATACTTGGCATCTCTTCTTGGTGGAGTTTTTTCTTGTAATGTTTTCTCCATATAAATCATTTGTTATGTGATGCTCTTGTGTTGTTGATTTTTGCCTCATTGCTGCTATCTTTTTGTGATGTTATTATTCATATATTATTTTTATGAGTTCGCATAAGGTGGTGTTTATAAGCATGTTATGTTGGCTTATTTTTGGCATCATAAAGAAGATGGATCTAATCATGGTATTTCCATATTAAGGCAACTTAATTTTCAATGTTGTAGTCCAAGCTTTGAATCTCATCCTTTGATGTAATATTTGGATAGAGATTGAATTTCTCAACAATTGGTATTGAACCTTTTAATTTCTAATCAAAAGTGGCCCCAAATTTAAATACGTTGAGGTTGGAAATTTATTATTTGAATTTCAAATCCTAAATGTCGGTTATCAAGATTTAATTTTTGAGAAATTAGATTAATTGCATATAAATATATAGTATTTTCATGATTTTATCTAATAGGAAAATAAGCAGAAATTATTGAGCAAATTAATATTCCTAAAAGCATTCAAGATCAGTCAAGAGTAGAATTATTGAGATTATTGTGTATTTTCACATCAAAGCATCATGTCAAGTTTTATGTGAGTTTGTTCATGTTTATGCATGCATTTTTTTGTGAGTACTAATGCTTGTAGGTCTTCAAATCAAATCAAGACAAATTGTAGTCAAGCATTGAAGGTGATGTGCATAACTTCAGTCCCTCAAGGATATCATATCTGAGTGGTGAGTTACAACAAGTTGTTGATTCATCATTTATTTATCATTTAGCCTACATCCCTTAAAAGGATAAGCTCTCCTTATCATCATTTTTGCCATTGTGGAGGTAGAAATACCTACATGAGGTTTGACTGAGGCAAGGACCTATATGGCACAACCCTTCTTCTCTCTTTGAATGTGCAATTTATAGATCTAAAGAGGATAGAAGGAAGATTGAAGACTATTTTCTCATTGTTGCATTTAAGCCCTGCAACTTGGCAAGATATAGAAACTCAATTATCTTAGTAACAAGCAAAGATCTGACAGCAAGATTTAAAAGAAAGAAGCCATAGACCAAGGACCTAAGGACTATGAAAGTAGATTTCAGTTCTAGATCTTTAGTCTAGAGCACCCTAGGCACCCTTGTCTAGTCAAATCAATCTCAAATTCAAATTATAGGTGCACACATGTCTGCTTTATTCATTTTTGGTCATTAAATTTTGCTATCAATTTCTAGATTGTATGTATTCATATCATAACAACACACTTTCATAATTAGCTAGTTGCATCATTGCATTCCACCATAATTCAATTTCTAAGCACACAAAATAACAAATCAAAACAAAAAATAGGGAATTGGAGATCAAGAGTTGGTTGACTCACCTTTTACATTGCAAGTTAATCTCATGCCCTTGTCCATCTTTGATTCCCCAAGTTCCATGCTTTGAAAGGTGACTAATCCTAATTAAACCCTAGGGTTTCACTTTTCCAACATCACATATGTATATACATATATGGAGATATATGTATATAGAGAGTATGCAAAGAATATTCTATATTACATATTTATAAATTTGTATGATAAGATTGAAGCTTATTCTAATATGTTGACTGAAAGAAATCAAATTAATATTCAAAGTTTGAAAGATTTAAATACTATAAATATGTGTTTATTCTTGTAAAATAATTTGGAAATATATTATACATTTATCAACAATATATCAAAGATGTATTCATTTTATTATGGATCATGTTAAGCAAATGTTATTTGAAAGTTAGAAGTTTTTACTATTGTATTTTTAATGTATGTTAATTACTTTTTAGTTAATTCATTAAGTAATTCTTGTTTAGAAAGTTGAGTATGTTACATATGGTGTCAAAGCTACCTGGTTCAACACATGGATGTATGAGCTCATTATGAAATTTAATCTCAAACATTAACAATTAGATAATGTTTGAAAGTGTTCTTGTGTCAAAATGGCAGGAATAAGAACAAGGAAATATGTACCCAAGAACTTTCCTAGCCTAGTGACCAAGAAGGAATCATCTTTGGAGGTAAAAACCTTAGAGAATATCAACTACTCAGGGGGTGTGTTGCTTGCCAATGCTCTTAAAGGCAACATAGAAACGCACCAAAGAAGACCATAGTACTTATCCCTTTTGTTAAACTAAATAATCCATCTGCACATTGGGATAATTCCATTCAGTTGTGGCCATGATGCACCAAAAATAGGAAATGAGGTGAATGAGGAGTATTTGCAAGTACACCCACCCTCTAAGTTTGTCCTGGTAGATTATGAGGGTGAAGAAGAACACAAGGAAATACCTTTATCTAATAGCGACCTGTAGGCACATAAAATCAAAGAATTTTTATATTAAATAAGGATGTATAAAAAATCAACTAAACAAATATAACAAAGTTTTGTTATTTTTCCAAATCTATGTATTAAATTAGATAATGTTATAAATTTTTATTGTTGTTTAAAGTGTAATGTTAAAATTAGAGGATCTAATTAAACACTTAAAATAAACTTCAGGTGTGAAGTAGAAAGCAAACATGGTGAAAACTCAAATTAACCCAAGAGAAATTTGAGAGGTATCAAGCCCTTCTAAAAATCCAATGGCTAAATTGGACCAAATTTTAATCATGTTGAATGAAAGAAAGGAAAGAATTGGTAACCTGGAGCATAAAGTTTGGGGCCAAGATATTCCAAAAAGAGGAAATAAGGCATCCCAAGAAGGGGAAGATGAAAATAGGCATGATCACACCACCCAAAGCGGGTGAGGGGAAAATAATTTTAATTCAAGAACTAATAATGAAAAGAACCAGTTAGCTCTTGACTTGTTGAGAGATATGAAATAGGTAAGGCCACCTAAATTTGATAGAACAATGAGTGGTGATGTAACAAAATCCTGGCTCATAGAGATGGAAAAGTACTTTGAGAGAAGAAATTACTCTGAAGTGACAACGTCAGTTTGGGGTGTCTACTAGCTAGTAGGATAAGCATGCACCTAGTGGATGAATAAGAAGATGGAGTTGGGGTTAAGCTCTTTAAGCTTAACTTGGGATCAGTTTGTAGTCATCTTTAAGCAAAGGTGTTCAATGCAACTTTTCTCCGATCATAAGCTTACAGAATTTCAAAAAATTTAACAAGGAGACTTGTTTGTGGTTGAGTATTGGGGAAATTTTACACATCTCTTGAAGTATGTACCCCAATCCCAAAAGGATGAAAGATTTAGAATTAGAAAATTCATCATGCAGTTGAATGCTTAGATAGGATGAGAAGTTGATGTTCATGGTCCAACAACAATGGATCAATTATTTGAAAAAGCTATTAAGCAAGAGAAAAAACTAAGGTCAATCTTTGCTTATCATGAGAAGAATCATAAGAAGTACAATTGGTCACAGTCTTTTTCAATATTTTCAAAAGAGGAATGATCAGCAAGATGCTAGGAGGAAAAATGATAAGGGGTTCATATTAAGAGGATATTTAGATATTTGTGAGGTAATTCTAATTATTTTTATGTTTTCATGGTGTTAATGAGGTGGGAAAATTATTGGATATATGTAGGGATTTGTTGATCCATATTGGGTTGGTGACTTGGATAGTTAGAGGTCCAGTAGAGGCTATGTATTCTCTTTTTTCACAGTGATTAATTATATGAGTAAACTTCAACCCACACTTACTTTCTCTACTATTAAATTAGAGTATTTGGTTTCTACACATGCTTATAAAAGAGATAATATATTTAAGGGACCATGTTCAAGATTTATTTGTTATTGTCGAGTTGTTCAAATTAGATGTGATAGTTAGAATGCTATTTATTTGGCTAGAAATCCCATGTTTTATATTTGTACCAATAATATAGATGTGTAATATAAATTTCTTCATAAAATGGTGAAGAATGGTAAGGTCAAGTTACAAAATCTTGACACTCAAGAGAAAGTTGCAAATTCACTAAAAAAACTAGTTAGGATGTTAGAATATAGGATCTTAGGATACTAATCAATATAAAAAAGATATAAAATAAATAAAAATGGAATCATACAAGTATAGATTTTACACATTACACAAGACATACATGGGGAAAACCCTCTCAGGTAAAACTCCCATAAAGCATCATTTTATTAAAACGCTTACAATAATGATCTATTATAACATATACCAAACTTGGGGATACTCCTCTACATACTTCCACATGGCCAATAATACTTCATGTGCATAGTGATATAGTTCACTATATAATCTCCACATTCATCACCTCTCAAATGAGAGGGAACCTCCTTAAATATAGAAGAAAGGGTGGTATAATACCTTAAGGGGTATTAGTCACACCTATTCAAAGTAACCATTCATAAATAATTAATAATCTAATAGTTATTTTGTTATAACTATTTTAAATGGGATATTCTTAAGAAATCAAATAATATATAAGGTTCAATAACCTTATATTAGTATATAAATGTTATAAAGTTATAACCCCTAATAAAAAATATGTTTAACACTCCCCCTTAATATTAATAGGGAGCATCACATGTCAATTTCCATAAAAGAAAAAATGAAGTACTCCAGTAACGTAGGTCTTCTTTTGACAGTAATAAATAGGGATAGAAATATATGCCAAAATTAAGTCATGTATTTTGGACTACATGAAAGTCATCTTTTCATAATTTATAATCCCATTTTTTTTAAATGATTTTATTTATGAGGTCTTATAAATATTTTATTAGAGCCAGGGTCTCCTCCAATTACCCTCACCCCAGGTTCATTACATAGTGTTCATAGGACTTGATACAATGTGCTCGTAGGACTTAATACAATGCTTTTATAAGTGGAAGATTTACAAAGAGAAGAACTTTAATATATGCCCGTAGGACTTATACATCTAGGATTTAACCACTAGGTGGTGTCATTGGCATGCACACTCCCCCTCAATGGAATCACCTCAGGCCAAAAACTTATTTAAATTTGGAGCATATAATGCCTATAGGTCTTATATAATGTCTATTAGGTCTTACATCTAGGATTTATCCATGAGGTGGTGTTATGCACACTCCCCCTTAATGCAATCACCTAAGGCCAATCATTGCATAGAGGTTGTGAATATTTGATAAGTGATGGCTAGTATTTTAATATTTTTCTTGCTCATAGAATATGTATTCTTGAATTTAACTAGAGAGAATTTTTATGATAAAATACTTTTTCTTGAATAGAATTGGAGAGAACTTTTATGATAAAATACTTTTTCTTGAATAGAATTGGAGAGAACTTTTATGATGGAATACTTGTACTTGAGTGAGGTGCCCATGATATTCAATGTGTTTTTCTCTTTGGAAATGAGATTGTTTGGTAAGAGTAAAATAACTCCAATTATCATATAGTAAAGTGGTACTTTTACAGGTATCCAATTGAAGCTCTTCTATAAATCTTCAAAAAAACATTGATTCTTTAGGAGCTACTTTTGTATTTGGATTTTGATTAAAATGCCATAGAAGATAGCTTTCTTAAAAGTATTTTGATCATCCATGTAAGAGCACCCACACCATTTATTTTGAAGACATAATCTATGGTAGATTTAATATAAATGAAATCACCAACATTCAATAACACAATAATCAACTAAATTTGCTTTTTGATGTAGAAAAAAGAATTAATATGTATTTGTCAATTGCCAATGAGCATATAGTATTGCATATAAATCTAGAAAATATTCTAATGACTATTAGCAAGGAATCATAAGAGATTTTCATGAACTCAAGTATGAATAATTTTTCATTTTTCTTTCAAGGAAGAAAAAGTCATGCTACTAATCATATAGTAAGTATTCATAAAAATTTAAGCTACAGGTGAGCTATCCTTTCTAGGTTTGCTCCCCAAACAGTTTTTAGGGCGATAGCCACCCATTACAAGAAAGTACTTGATTCCTAAGAAATTTAATACATGATATTTTAGTTTTGCAATGATATTTCAATGTCATTTTTTCAAATGCTTATTGTATATAGTCTTTCTAAAGATCCATGTTTTAAGACAAGAAGGTGAAGATATTGGCTTTCTAAATGCTAATAATGAACTACAATAAATCTTCTATTTTATATATTCAAGCTAAGGGATTGAAACCTTAAATTTCAACAAGCATTAATATATAAAGGTTTATATATCAATCATATTGCAAAGGTATATGCCAAATTAAAATTTCTATGACTACATGTAATGATAAAATATATAATATACATAATATCTTATCAAGACTATCATATAATTTTTGAATCACCATATAAATTATTATAGGAATTTATCCTTACATTAGTGTGATTTTATATGGCTTATTTTTAAAGAAGAAATAATAAGAAGTGATCATACTATTTATAAACTTGTAACATTTATATCACAATTTCATTGGATTATTTTAACAAAACATAGTAATCGTCATAATGTGGATTATAATTTTATCACATGATTGGAAGACCTCTATTTTTTATCTTCATTAAAGCACCATTTTATATTACAAAAGTAGTAATATCATGTAAGCTTTAACATATCAAAAAAAACTCTAGGTACCCCAAACAAGATTCCTAGACAATCTAGATTAAGATGTAACCCTAACTCAAGTGTATTGTTTCACTATAGAAGTTATTCAATGATGAATCATACTAAAAAAAGTGCTATACAAGTGTGTCCTGTTAGAAACCAAGATTTGAAATGCAAACCAGAAAAGCCTTCCATAGAAGAGAAAATAAAAAAAAATAAAGCTTTGCAAAAGATGTGCAAAATATTATTATTCAGGAATTTAAATAATTACAATATATGATTTGCTTTATAAAAGCAAAGATGCATAACCCTAATCTTATCTTGAGCAACAAGATAGTTCAATAAGATAAAGATGATAATAATAAACCTAGGAATTAAATATTACCTAAGTAAAGTTATGCAAGTGTAATTAAATATTAATTACACTAACACCCCCCATAAGTGCAACTTAGGGAGACTAACACAGCATGCACCTAATGCTAAGATGAATGCAAGAAAGCATGAATGGATCCCGACAACAAATGCAATGATGAGGTAGAGAAGGAAAACCCAGTGGGACAAAACCCCCTACAATGAGATGATTGTTGCAAAGAAGCACTGGAAGAACACTATGGGGTAACACTGGAACAGCAATCTGACAAGCAAGGAAAGATACTTTTGTCTACAACTGAAACCAAAAATGGAATCATAATAATGTGACAGTAGACCCGATGCCACGAAACACTAGAAAACTCACAAACTAGAACAACCCTGGAATCCGTGAAGCAACAGTAGATGAAATGATGACAAAACCTGGAAACCATGTATCTCGATGTCGATGCCAAACTAAGACTAAAACTCTTCCATAGGAACAAGTACCATAAAGACTCTAGAACATTAACCATAAAAACATGGCCCTCAAATTGATAAGGATCTGAACCAATGCGGATCAAGAAACATAAACTCTCAATCTAAAGTGTGAACCGATGTGAATCTGATATGTGTCAAACTATAGCAAGATGTGGCTAAAAGAAACTAAGAAACTAGATAACCCATGCGAGTTTTCATCAAAACAAGATGGAGATCAAAGTGAAAACTACACTCTAATTAGATTATTATGCAAGAAACCCCCCTGATGGAACTTTATCTCAGTTCATTTATTACAATAACCTAACGATTGTAAAAGGAGAGAATGCAAACATGCATAAACAGAAAATAAGATGTAGTACTGAAATGAAGTACAAATATTCAAGTTTCACCTTTCCAACTGCCAAAACATCCAAGTAATCTCCAAAACACCCATCTGGACAAATCTGGAATAACGATCAACCTGGGATAGATACAGAAAAAATTTCATGGATAGAAAAATAGAGCTCCTCAATACCTTTCCAACGCCGCAAAGAAGGTGAAAAACAGAGATCATGGCAAAAAGTTACAAGCTCGGAAGCCATAAATGAACATCTGACTTCAAACAGAAATAAATACATCTAAACAGAAAAATACTAAAAAATAAGCTATACCATAGGATAGTTCCTAGAACCAGCTTTCCAACAGTATCTTGTTTGCACGATTTTGACATCGTAGGCAAAAGTTATTCCCGTTTTCCTGAAAACAACTCTACAAAGGCCAATCTGGCCTACAGTGCCCCTAGGGGGCTAAAAAAAATTTTGGGCCTTGGTCCTATGCACAACCAGGGGCTAGCGGGCTGGGGCTTCGGCGGAGCCCTTGGTCCTCCATAAGACCGCGGGCTGGTGCTAGAGGTCGGCCGGGGGCTGGGCGCATAGTGCCCAGTCCCCCATACGACCAGGGCCGGCTGCAGATGGGCCCAAGGGGGTTGAGCTGAGGGCCTGGTCCTCCATAGGACCGCGGACGAAGAGTCTAAATCCCTCAAGGGAAAGCGGAGGAGGTCAGCGGCGGTTGCATGGTGGCGTCACCCGATGGCCTCCACTCATGGTGGCCGCTCAATGGTGCGGTGATGGTCGAATCTTGTTTTGAACTAGAGGCACCAGCATGAGTCCCAAAAAACCTTTTTTTTTCATTTTTCATGCGTTGGAGTGCGTGTTGGGGAGGTCGTACGGCCTCCCTAGCAAAAAAAAATTGCCTCAAAAACAACTTTCTCCAATATCGACAAAATGAAAGGCGATCTTAGGGTTTTTGGCCACTATGAATGCGATGGTGACCTCCGTTTGTGCTCAAACTGCTCCGAAAAATTGGCTACCTCCAGAACTTGCAAAAAATCTCCCAGCTTGAAACACTCATAGATCTGGCAAACAATGACCAAAATCTGCAAAATAAAAGCCAATCTTAACTTTTTCCAGCGCTCTGAATCCAACGGTGAGGCCCAATCTGATCCAAAACACTGAATAGAATAAACTCAAGGCATGATACCCTTGAGGAATCCCGAAAAAGCTCTGCAAAGATACCAAGATTTGAAATACAAACCAGAAAATCCTTCCACATAAGAGAAAATCAGAAAAAACAAAACTTTGCAAAAGATGTGCAAAATATTATTATTCAGGAATTTAAATAATTACAAGATATGATTTTCTTTATAAAAGCAAAAATGCATAACCCTAATCTTATCTTGAGCAACAAGATAGCTCAATAAGATAAAGATGATAATAATAAACTTAGGAATTAAATATTACCTAAGTAAAGTTATGCAAGTGTAATTAAATATTAATTACACTAACATGTCCATGTATTTGAATTTAATCATGGCTTATGTATGAGAGAAAATGAACATCCATGTTTCTTGACTCTAGCCTAAAATAGCACAAAAAACGCATGCATAGGTGTGATCTACCAAAAATGATGATCAAAGTGACAAGGTGAAATATGCATAGGAGGAAATAGTTAAATAAGGTCGTTCATTTAATATTGAAACCCTAGTTCAATCATGGTGCCAAAAAATAATAATAAGTATTTTTAAACAAAAAATTTATATTGTACCAACTGGATAACTTGCATGAGTTTTATCATGGGGATATAGCATGATATTGCCAAATACCTATATGCAATATATTTAAAATAAGAACATGTCATATAAATGAGATCTTCACATTTATTGAACTTATGCAAATGATGGAAGCTAATAAGAGAGATCCTAAGAATGAACAACTATTCATATTATTTTATATTCCAAAGTTCAACATAGTTCAACAATAGGTAAACCTTATCTAATTAGCATCAAAATAACATCACTAATGGGTGAGATCTTCACATTTATTGAGCTTATGCAAATGATGGAAACAAGTAAGAGAGATCCTAAGAATGAACAACTATTCATATGATTTTATATGCCAAACTCCAATATAGTTCAACAATAGGTAAACCTTATCTAATTGGCATCAAAATAACATCACTAATGGGTGCATTTAATATTTGTGTGGCTCATTACAACACCATAGTGTCCACACTAATTCAATTTCAGAGCAGTCATAACATTCTTGACTATACACCAAAGATGGTTTTTATCCCTTGGATTTTCCCATGTTGTGGCCAAGTTTCCATATTTCAATTTATATTTTTATTTGTTTTCACTCCTATTATATTTCCAATCTACATGCCAAAAGTCTCTTGTTATGTGTCTAGGAGAATGAATTTAAGAACATCTTCCTAGGTCATTTACCATCATTGATTATTATGAAGAAATATTTGTATTAGGAGGACCAAGGCTCAATGTCAATTTTAGTTCCTACTTTCATATTAGTCTTAGTTGCATAAACATTTGGATCTAAGCTTGACATTTTTTATATCTTTGTAGATTGTCCAAGGGGCTTGACTATTACTTAAGGAATCCAGTGGTCCTTTTGCTTTATATAGCAATTTTTTCATGCATTTTAAAACAAATTATTCCTTTGCAAATAGACACAATGTTCAATGTGTTGCATGTGTTGTCATTGATGTCAACAAAGTGGTATTGTGGAAGGTTGCATGTAATGCAATCAATATGGCAATCAGAATGGTTGTGAACTAAAGGTCACAGTGATCATGAGTATATTGTACACAGTTGTACCATATCTTTTGTTGCTCATGAATAGGTGAAAGTTGATAGATGGAAGTGTATGTTGATATGAAGAAATTTTGGTTTATTGAATTTTATGAAAAATGTTGTAATTGTTGTCTATGGAAGTGTGAATGTTGTATTCTTTGTCTCTTGATGTAAAGCATTCATGAAAGAAAGTACGTAAGGCTTGCAAGCAGTCGAAGACACGGGAATTGTACTGAAGAAGCTCAGTAGAATGTTCTACATTCCTCCTCATTTGAAGATATAGCCTTTTGGTATAGAAGCTAAACAGAGACATGTGTGTGGTATGTGTGTTCTTCATTTCAGTGCATGAAATTTAAGGCAAAAGATTATAGGGCTAGCAAAGTGAAGAACAGTAATACAGTGTGGTTGTAGTCAGGATCAGAGGAATATTCTACATTCCTTTGTATTTTAATATGTGATCTTGCAGCTTGGAGGATAAGTTTATATCGTCCTTGTGTTTTTCATTTAAGGTTTCAAGTGTTGTGGTGTACCACAAGTCTAGTTCTCAATGTTTTATCTCTAGACTTTATTTCTTGGGTTTGCAATAGCTACTAGGGTCAATGTATGTTTGTTTGTAGCAACATAAAATAGCATGAAGTTGTGAAAAGAGTGTATGTGAATGGTTTTGAATGTCATATAATGTTTGTAAAGTGATTTGCATGATTTCTTTTGGTCTCTTTGGTATCGCCTTTGTTCTAGAGCTAATGCAAGTGGAAGGTTAACTGTTTGCTGGGTTGACTTGGTATATTGGGATGTTTGCACCAAGTTTTTGAAGTGTGCATCTATGTGGAGATGTGTGCTAATTTAAAATAGCTCCTGATTAGCTCTTGGTTTGGACTACATTTGATTCTCTCTTCTCACAGATGTTTTGGAGCTGACTTGTTATGGTTGTTAAACATTTCATGTCACACATTTTATTTTGACCTCCAAACTTGACTAATGTACCATTCCACTTAACAAGATTGATGAATTTTCTTTTATCACCTGTCATGTGGCTTGAACATCCACTATCTATTACCCAAAGATTTTTTTTCCCTTGAACATGAAATGTTGTTTGGAAAACCATTGAGTTTTCAACTTCATTTATATCAAACTTTATCTTTCATTTATATCCTCTAATTCTTAAGTGTTTAGAGCTTTGGAAGATGAGTTTTCCTAAAAGGTTTTTCTTAAGGTATATTTGTATCATTCTACTTATTATCACTATTTCCATTCTCTCTCTCATTATTTCTTCTATAAGTGTTTTAAGCCATTGATCTATAGTTGAGCTTATTGATCAATCTAAGCCATTCACTTGGATCTCTACCTGAAGTGCTTGAGTTATTTCCTTGAGGTGGTCAATTAGATCAATCTCTTCATCAATACCTCTTTCCCCATTCACTTTTTGACTATTTGGTTCATTAGCATCATGAAAATAAATATCATGCTCTTATGAGACTTGAACGAAAATATTATTTGATTTTGCATGATAGATATGTTTAAGGTCTGATTATGCCAAATCCTATTGCAAGGCCTCGCATAGATCATATATATACCCCCCATGCTTATACCTTCTAGCATCACAATCTAATTACAAGGTATTATAATCTTTCTAACCATATTATCAACAGAACCATTGAATATGTATATTAATATTAGTATCTTGAGTCAATAAATACTCTATCCTTACCCCAAGTACTAGCCTCTTGTTCTTCAGGGGAGGACTAAGCATACTTCTATTTTTAGCATTCCATGTGTTTTGTTGCATTCTTGCTTTCTTATAAGTATCTTCACTATCTTATGGGCTCTTAGATTGTCTTCTTCTCTTTATTTTCAATCCTTTTGTGTTGATCTTTGACTAGGTTCAAATCAATAAAGTCACCCCTCTCTACTTGGAAAATAAATTAATTCTTGTAGTGATTAATAATTTTAACCAAATGTTTTGATTATAAGGGGAAATTAGGTTTTGAAGGGACTCAAAACCATTTACAACTAAACAGACAAAAAGCTGCTTATAGATAACGACATTGAACCATCAGCAGCAGCCAACAACAAAACAATAGCGAAAAAATAGAGAACCAGCAGCAAAAGATAGAAATAGAACAAAACAAAAAGGGACACTATTTCATGTTCTTTAAGGTGTTAGCCACCTCAAGTTCCTAGTTACAATGCAATTTGACCATGTCCGTCAGTTCTTTCTTCTCCTCCTCAAAGGTTTTCCTCAGGTTACCCTTACCTCTTGTACAAGGGCCTTTAGCTTCGTCCTTTCCAACCTTCTTCCCCTTTCCCTTTGAAACCTATTCCTTCTCCATCACTACAACCAAATGTTGATATAGATAGTGTACAATAAAAATTTAAGTGATAAGTGTCTTCATATACTCCTTGAGAATGGCACCAATTGTTGGCTCTCAAATTTATTCAATCTCTACTAGGCTTAGAGGGGGTATCACTGACTAGAGATATGGAGTAATTTTGGAAGCATAGCAATACCTACAAAGGTCACTATCAAAACCTCCATCTCAAGGACCCAATAAAAAAGAGAAACAATAATAGAAACCATAAAATGTAAAAGAAGATTGGTTATTGTATTATAACCTTTCATTACTAAATAATAAATTGGGATGTTGTGGAGTTTGGGGGTTTTCTCTTGAAAGGGTTTCCCCCATATAATTAATTGTGGTATAGTATATTGTTTGTGTTTATTTCCTTGTAGATGTGTGATTAGTTTAATTTGTGCACTTATATCCTCTCATATATTAGTGTGGAAGTGTATTTTGCACCTCTACTTCCTTTCAATCATGACAAACAACATAAAAAGAGCCCTAGCCACTAAAAAATTCCAACAATTTGAAATCTAGTGGGTGCAAGCACCATTTAATTTTGTGGTAGATATCTATGGTCATAGTGAGCTAGAGGAAAAAACCAAACATCAATAGTCGAGTTGCAGCCATGTGGATAAAAGAAGCATGTTACGATTTAAATTGGAGGCTTTGACCAAGAGGAACCCAAGAGAGAGACATGTAATTGAAATAAGCATCAATAGGCACATAAATACACTACCCACAAACATAAAACATGAATATTTGCATGATGAAGACCTTGTAAATACAATTTAGGCTTGTATATTAGCCAACATTAAGACAATTATAGCCCCAAGATAAACCTAGAACATGTTTAAACAAAGATGGGCCCAAAGAATTTAAATGGAACGTCTTAATAATTAGAATGTGTAGACAAATATACCCTAGACCTACAATGGAGATCCTTACCATAAATACATATGAAACTATAGTTGGTATGAGTTTTCCACAATACAGAGTGTGATCCTCTTCCTGATGATGGATCATTAACAAAAGTTTGCATTATTCTACATATGAAACTACAAAAGTGAAGCACAACCAAGGTAAACATACAACACAAGAGCACACTTTAAATTGAAAAGGGGCACACTAAAGTTGGCCCAATAGTGCTCAAAGGAGAATAATTAAAGGATAGGTTTAGGTCTTCATTTTTACACTATCAATTATTATTAGATTAGATAATGATGTGTAAGTAGATGGATGCCTCCTTTAAATGGTATATAAATTTTATTTTGATATTGATCTAGTTAAGGTTCAAATATGGGTTCATGTTATATTATGTTTGGTTTTTAATTAAAAAATTCACTTTCAAACCTATTAAGATATTCTAGGTAAATTGATTGGACTAGTTTGTGAACCATACCATATGATAAGGATCCATAGTAATTAAAATTATTACAATAATTTTGTGGATTATTTTTTGTTGCAATCAAATTACAGTGCCTAGACTTCCAATGACTTGCAAAAATTTTATTCAATTGAGAATAGAAATTAATTTGTCTTGTTGGTATTTGATGGAAGAATATATTTAGAAATTAATTTGTCTTGTTGGTATTTGATGGAAGAATATGTTATCCTTATATTTTACGAATCGAAGGTAAAGTCTCATAGAATTATAAACCATGTGTTGAAGAGGGTTGTCTTGGAATATGTAAGATAGATGACAAATATTTTAAGACCTTCAATACTTTTTCCTTGTGGAAGGTTCGCCTTTAAGAGAAAAGGATTCCTTGTTACACATAATTTTAGAGTTTTAAAATTTTGATGTTGACTTTCACTAGTAGTATGACCCATGTGGGGTGATGAAATAAAAGCTTAATGAAAATAAAGAGATTTATAAAAAAATTCAATATAAAATTAAACATTAACTAAAAAGATAGACAAAATAGGACTCTTGAGATGATATCCTAAAATAAATTATAAAACATTTTTAATAGAAGAGCAAAAAATCATCTTTAAGATCCATGCAAGAGAAGTTAAAAGAAAACATTAAAAATTTAACAAATTGAAGAATGAAGAACATCCCTTGAAAAAATATTTTGATGACAAATGAGGTGGAATCCATTTAAGATACATCTCCCACATAAAAACAAGTGATATATACTTGATCTCCTAAAATCACAAAAAAGAAATATATACTAGAGCAACCACAACCCATGTTCCCATGCATAAATTTTATTGTTGGGAAAGGATAATTTTTCCCATGCATAAAATTCCTACTTTAATGGAGCAGTTTAGGAATTGAAAATACATTGTGTGAATAAAGGAGGTGCATATTGTTAGAAATCCACGTGGCTCCACAAATAACTCCTAAATAAGTTGAGCAATGGCTCCTAGCCAAAATAAGCTAAGCAGCCACATGGGGACCTAGGGACCTGCCCTTATTCTTCTTCAAAATCCTTGTTATATTGTATCTTCTCTAGTCCACAAAAAAAAAAAAAAAAATCTATGACTAACTATTCAACACTAATTTATTTCTTATCAACATTTTTTTCACTAATTTTCAAAGAGTCCTTGCTTTTGGATCTTTATAATTGAGATTACTTTTATGCTATAATATTTCTAGGATTCATTGCCAAAAAATTTACTTTCTATCACCCCATTGTTTAAATATTCACCTTACATAAGGAGGTTTCCCTTTTTCTATCATTGTATTTGGTGTTATCTTACTTAATCATTGTTAGTTGCATGCATGTAAAGCTTGTAAATATACAGTAAAAATACATTGATACAAATATTGTCTTCACCATAAATAAATAAAATCCTACTATTTCATAGAGCTCCAACTTAGACATCAATTGATATAAAATTGTGGCAGCTAAAGCATATCTATAACAAACTTTTTTACATACAAATATTTGAAAAAAAAAAACATTTGAAATAGTTTGACACTTGCAAACATGTAATTTGGAATTTTTTTATTATATGAAATGGGGGGTAGGGGCAGCAGCCCCACAGGGTTAATGAAAAACTTCGGGGTAGCTGTCTCTAAAAGACATTGACAAAAAACTGAATACGGAAAACAAAACAATAGAAGTTAAATTTGAGAACAAACCCATTTTGATGATAGTGGCAATAAGAAAAAAATATTGTTGAGAACAAACCCATTTTGATCATAGTAGCAATAAGGAAAAAATATTGTTTTTGTGTGGTCAAGCGGCAGCCACCCCAGCAGGGTTGATGGAAAACCAATAACAGAAAACAAAATAACTTTAAAAGAAAGAATTTTTAAAAAATTAAAAAATTAAAAAAAAAGCAGGGATTTTGGAGGCAGCAATCCTCGGTGGGGTTAAGGGACAGCAACCCCATCAGGATTGATGGAAAACCAAAAACAGAAAACAAAATATCTTAAAATGCAAAGATTTTGGGGCAGCTGCCTCTAACAGAATCACAAAATATTAAATAACATGAAGTTAAACAACTTTAAAAAATACATAATAGATCAAAACACATAAACCAAAAAGTCTTAAGCATGTCAACCTAAAAGATTAATCATGGCATACACTTACAGAAAGTTGGAAAATACTTTCAACAATTTATAGCTGCAAGGTAAGAAACTATACAATTCCACAAAATGACCACATATTCTAAAATTCTTTGCTTTTTTTTTAATATTTTAAGGTAAGAAACGATACAATTCCACAAAATGACCACATATCCTAAAATTCTTTGCTTTTTTTTAAATGTTTTATGATGTATATCATATATAAGATAAAATAGAGGAGAAACAAAGGATGATCAGCTAAATGCACGATTGTTTAAAAAAAAAATGATTTACATTCACATAGACTTCTCTCACGACATAGATTTTTCTTGGATGAAGACCTAGAGACAAATCACAGGGTCTTGTCTTTCGAAAATTTGGAAAGATTAGAAATCCCCCTCGGGATCTTGCTTATAACTTTTTCATCAAGGTTCTTGTAATGCTTTAAAATATGCCGCTGTGCTACTTCTGTTTGCTTTACAATTTCCTTGAGTGCTCTTTCTGCATGGCTATCCACGTGATCCTCATACTTGTTGTACAATGCAGGAACAATGAGACCAAAAATAAGACCTGCAATATAAAAGGTTAAAAAAGAAAGAAGCACAATTAATAATAGCACCTTATTAAAAACCAAATAATAAAGGAAGTTCCAACAAGATAGTGAAGCACTAAAAAATTCTAACTACTTACAGATATAAACAACTGTGAGAAAGTTGTACTTTCCTCCAATAACCGATAAAAGTATGAGAATGAAAGCCACCTGCAAGACATAATATTAGAAAACACATTATAATACAAAATCATTTAGACAAAGAGATGTATATAGACCATGGTCTAGATCTAATCCTCAAAGAATCTAGTCAATGCAACAGAAACACCCTTCATAATAACAACATAGCCATTACGAAACAGATCCTTGGTATGGAAAGTGCTTGGCAAATCAAGAAAGGTGGTCTCCTAGGTCTCTATCCTTTGGCTTAATAGCCCTATAAATCTTGTGTCAGGTTTAATATTAAATTGTCAGATAATGCAATTTTCCTATCAGAGTGCTGGTTACCTTGTTCTGCAACAGCATGTCCATAAAAAATGAGAAATAAAAATATACAAGAAAATCATTAATTAACAAAAGCGTACTAAATTACCTTCACAAAAAGCTTTTTATTTTTCCCAGCAGCGAGATCATTTGCAATTGCCAAGACGCAATTAATTTGTGCACAGAGTTTAGCGGCTCCTCTGGTCACCATTTCTTCTGATAGTGTTAAATCAGGGAGAGTAGGAAGGGGCCTGCATGTACAGAGCAACTGTTAAATTTTGTGTGCATTGCAAAAGTTAACCGGTCAAAATAAGGGTCAAAAGAAAATCAAAATGCTAAAAATAACTGCTTGCCTTTGGAGAATATTAGCAGTTTTTGCCCAGGCAAACAAAAGAACGACGACAAAGAGAAGTGCTGATGAAACAACTGAAACAAATGTATATCCTGATTGTTCCAATAAGTACCATATAGCACCACCACCAAGAAGTAAACCAATACAAATACCCCTTTTCCTCCAGAGTATTACATCAGCAACTGCCAAAACCAGATGACAGCAGATAAAATACATCAAATAAAATTCGACATAACCTAACCTCAAACATTCAGTAAAATACTCCACCAAATAAGTTTTAGGGTTTTAGAAGTCAACCTCTAATCCATGGGGTGAGGATTTAATAAGCAATTTTCAGGTTTTAATTCAATGCCACATTCAAGGACAGAAAGGAGATACCGTTTACAGTTAAAGATTTTGAATTTTTGAGTAATGAGTGAAACAAAAAATACAGGAAAGAAACACAGCGAAGAAACTAGAGGGTAGTGACACTATTTGTGTTAGACGATCATGAATTTTTAGGACTAAAACCTGGACTTCAACGGGAAATAAAAATAAAATCAACAAGAATGAAAAAACAACTTTAGAAACTTCGACAAGGTAAACAGAAAATTGGCATTGGAAATACCCTATTGATTCATCCCCTGACTTCCAAGATTCTTGGGCTCACAGTTATAATTGAGAAGTTCGAAATAAATTCAAAAGAAGAAATGGCATCGAAAATACAGCATTGTTTTAAATCCAGTCTTCCCAGAATCATAGATTTATAATTATAATCACTTAAACCCAGATTTAAATCCAATCTTCCCAGAATCATAGATTTATGATTATAATCACTTAAACCCAGAAACTCGAACAAAGAATCACCATATACAGAAGTCAGCAATTCAAAATAAGGTGGGCTAAAGCAAAAGAATCTAAGTAATTTTTATGAAAGAGACTTTCAAATGGGGTGAATATTGTAAGATTTCATTATAAGTTTTAACACAAAAAAAATTTAAAAAAAAAATTAAACCTAAAAACCAAATATACAACCAACTTTGGGCTGTAAACTTTTCACAAAATCAAAAAAAATAAAAGCAAAAAGTAATCAGAAAATCTTGAAAGTATATTTTTATAACTTTCCACTGAGATGGCCTGCAACATTCGGCCATGTGATTCAAAATATTCAGAAGCTATTCTAAAAATATTTCTCAAAGTTAAATTGAGATCGCCTCCACCAAATTCAAAATCAGAAACCCAATAGAAGACATTACGTGTGCGCTAAATGCTATATAGTTTTAAAAAAGGAGAGAAAACTTAGAAGCAAACAGAGCAATGAATATAAATCAGGTGAGCTCAAATGGTAAAATTACAGGGGCTTCTAAAGAGGGGAATAATGAAGCACTAAAATTGAGTAAAATCGAGCATGTAACGTCCAACTCAATGAGTGTCAAGTCTAAGCGTAAGCCTATGTGAATTTGCGAATTTGACGGAAGAGATATAATGGAACAGAAATTTACCAAATTTGGAAAAAATACAAATTATGAGTAAAGAAAGTTACATACCCTGTCCTCCACCAAGAACTTCATGAAGGGTTCTCTGCCTATTGAAGAGGCGATAGGGAGAGGGAGCAACCTGTTCCCCTGAAGCTCCTAAGGGTTCAGCACTGGAAGGTTCCGAGGGTATGGGAGGGGAAGCCTCCCGTGATTTGGAAGTAAGCGTATCCGAGGGTTTGGGAGAAGATGTCTCCAAGATTTCGGGAGAGGCATTCTCCAGGGGCTTGCGAAATGATGCCTCGAAGGTTCGGGAAGTGACATCTTCCGAGGGCTTGGAAGCGGGTAACATTTCTTCCGAGGCTTTCGGAGCGACGAAGTCCAGTGACATTTCCGATGACTTCTCCATCACTGCATTATCATTCACGCCAACAGAAGGCATTTCTGAAGTTTCTGCCATTTCTATTGAACAAGAGAAAGACAGGGATCTTGGCAAATTATGTGCGTGAAATCAAAACAATATTTTGATCAAAATAAATTCTGATTGCGACCCAGAAAACAAACAATGCAGTGATGAAGTTTGGAAATGGAGTGAGAAAAGAAAATCTCAGCTGTCTTGTGGATTGGACAAGAGTCTGTTTAAATAGGCGGTGAGGTTTCAGGTGTTTTGGGCAGATTAAACCCTGGCCCTCGATTGTATAGCAGACCGTTAGTGACAGTTTAACAATATTTATTGACTGAAGAATTCTATGTAATAAAGAGGATAGAAAGGTAATTTCTACGGAAAATGGGGTACGACCAATCGCTCACAAACATCGTCTTTTTCCAATTTCGTTTGATTTGGCCAAGGAAATGTTTACAGCTGGGTTCTTCTAATTAATGGTGATGGCCTTAAAATAAGGGTTCCTTTTTTTTTAATTCAATAAACAAAGAAAATGATAGAAGAAGCGAACTTTGGTATGCGAATTTTTCTTTCGTCCTCCTTAATGGGAAAGGTGCCTTAAAAGGTAACTTTTCATTAATACAATTTTTTAAAATAATAATAAACAAGTGTGTCTAGTGGCTAGTACTTGTCTTTAGTATTGTAATTATTATTTTTTAGATTTAGAAAAAAAAAAATAAGTTTTACTAATGTGAATAAAAATAAATGTAAGTTATGTAAAAGATATGAAAAATATGTCGAAGCTCTGCAACGGTCATGGAGGTCGGCAACATTCGGAAAGAGGATGGCATTGGGACAGGGGGGTGAGGGACCCAAGATGAACAGAACAGGGAATCTCGAACATGTTTGGAGGAAGGATCGATGGGCCCGACCCCAGCCCATGGTTTCGAAAGGTCGCTTTCAGGAGGGCCCAAGTCACGGGCAATCTGCAGGCCTCAAAAGGAGCAGAAACAGGCAAGGTTAGTACTGTAATGAAGCTTTTCGTAGACCTAGACAAAATCAGGAATCAAATATGGGTCAAAATGCTACCCCGCGGATGGATAGACATGGTTCCAGAAAGTTCTCAAATGCTAAGAATGGGAAAGGGGTAATGGAATGGAGGAAAAAATCGCCCACAGCCAAGGAATGGGAGGAAGGAAGGGAAGAAAGAACGAAGGGGGAAAAAGGAAACCTTGGCTCTTCCTGGCCCAAAGAAAACGTAAGTGGCAGAACCAAAGTGGTAATCAGCTCCTCGAAAATACACGGAGAAATTTTGAGGCTAGAACAGTTAGGACTTTTCGGCAAATGGTTTGGAAAATCTCTGAACTGGGAATATTTAGAGAAATGGTGGAAAGAGAGATGGGGTGCGGATTTGAAATTCAAAATGCTTCAAAATGATTTTTTTATGGTGGTATGCCCTACTAGAAACATCAGAGATCAGATCGTTCGGGGAGTCTGGGTATTAGATGGGTGCGGTTTTTACTTAAGAAAATGGTCAGTGGGCTTCGACCCATTAACATATGTGTTGGAAAGCCAACAAGACTGGTATAGTCTACCAAACCTTCCTCTGGAATATTGGGCTCCTCCTATTCTAGAGGAAATAGGAAATCAGTTGGGAACCTTTGTTTGTGCGGAGGAAAGAAAAATTGCCAGGAAAAATCAAACTTATGTGCGCATATGTGTGGAGAACAAGGTTGAAAGAACAATATGGAGTGAGATGGAGCTGATTTCGGACTATGGAACCAGGATCCAAAAATTAGAGAGGGATTCGTTTATGCATAACAACTTGGTTCGAACCCTGGCCTGTAGGGTAAACAAGGAAGAAGCAGGGAAAGCGGTTTCGATGGAAACCCCTACCCCTACAGTGAATCTTCGCACCTCTGTCAGATCCCAGGTGGAAATCCCACCCTCGCCAAGAGGTATCCCGGAGAAGTCACTTTTAGCAGCAAATCGAAACTCACCTGAAGCAAATAATCTGTTGTCGAGCAACACGGAAGGCCTCTCTCCTAAAAGGTTGCCGCACCCTGTTTTGGATGAGAGCGGCGAAGCTTTGTCAGATCAGGAAACCCAAATGGGGAGGGAGGTGCAATTTGAGGAGATTGAAGATAAAATAGCGGAAACATTAGAAATCATGGGGGATAGCTGTCTGAATGTGGAACTGGATTCCCTGATAGAAGTCGGGAAAGAATTAGTGGAGCTTGCAGAGGCGGCTAAAATGAAGAATGGTTCAATGATGGACGGCCTTTGCATTGACGGGATAGAGGAAAACTGGGTATCAGAAGTGCAAACAACGTCAGAGCTGTTAATCCCCCAGTCGGGAAAGAAAAGGAAGATCACAGAGGAACTACATGAGGCAAAATCACGTTTAGGCATTCACAGACGTGATATTCTTAAATTAACACCTGATTGTGGAGATCATAAAAAGCGGGGAAGAATCCCTAATCAAGAAAAGAGAAAACAGGATGGAGAGGCAACTGGACAACAAAAAATCGACATAATGATTAAAGTAGGGAAGGGAGATACCCTTCCTGAACAACAATGAAAATCTTGTCCTGGAATGTTAGGGGTTTAAATGCCCCTAACAAGTGGAGTCTTATTAGGCGCCACATTGATGTTTGTCAAGCAGAAATATGTATGTTCCAAGAAACAAAATTAGGTGGTATTGCTTTGGAATCCTTTGGCAGGAAACTGAAGCTCTGGAAATGGGCGGGAGTGGAAGCGGAAGGTGCTTCCGGTGGTTTGTTGATTCTTTGGAAACCTCAATCAGTATTGGTCGAAGTGATGCATTTGAGTCGACATTGGATGGCATGCAAGGTACGAAGCTTAATCTCAAATCTAAGCTTTAACTTAATAAATGTGTATGGACCTTTATTGTGTCTCCAGAAAAAATTAGTATGGCTAGAACTGGATGGTATACTGCAAAACTTTCAACAGGAACCTAGTATCTTAGGGGGGGATTTTAACGCCATACTCAGGTTGGAAGACAAGAAAGGGGGTTTTGGTAAATTCCTACAGTCTCAAAAGGACTTTTGCAGCTTTGTGGAGAGAAATTCTCTTTTTGAAATTCCTATAAGCAATGGAAATTTTACTTGGACGAACCGAAGAAAAGGGTTTGGTAGTATTGCAGAAAAGTTAGACCGGTTTTTCTTTAAAGGAAATCTGAGCCTTTTTCCCTACTCATTAGACAGTAAAATAAACTCTGGTACGGGTTCTGATCACTTCCCTGTTCAGTTAATCTTTGAAGGGGATAAGGGCCCGCTCAGATGTCCATTTAAATTTGAAATGATGTGGTTTAAGGATCCCCATGTGTTGTCATTGCTGGAGCAGTGGTGGAATGAATGTCCAAAAGCGGGTTCAAGCCTTTTCAATGTGGTCACAAAATTAAAATATCTCAAACAGTGCTTAAAACAATGGAACAAAGATTGCTTTAAAGACATTTTTGCAGAGAAAGTGCAAACTGAGACAGAGTTAGCCTCTTTAGCAGAAGAAATTATGAAAAGTGGTATGAATTATTCTTGTTATTTGGAAGAAAAGGCTTTGAACAGCAAGCTTAATGATTTACTGATCAAGGAAGAAATCTTTTGGAGGCAAAAATCTAGAGAAGTTTGGCTGAAAGTAGGGGACAGAAACTCAAAATTTTTCCACAATTCCACTAAAGCTAGACGGGAATGTAACAGAATTTCCTGCCTGAAAGTTGGGGATGGAAGCTTGATAGAAGATCTGGATGAGATTAAGTCTTCTGCAGTTAATTACTTTCAGAATTTGCTTAATGATTGGGAAGGCTCAAACTGGAAGGTTCAAAATACTTTTTTGCAATTCATACCGAAACTGATAACACAAGAGAAATCAAATTCTTTGAACGCAAAATTTACAGAAGAGGAAGTGAAAAAGGCAGTTTTTGAGATGCAACCAGAGAAAGCGCCGGGTCCGGATGGATTTCCTGCTGGCTTCTTTCAGAAATGTTGGCACTTTCTGGGCAAGGAGGTATGGGAAGCTATAGAGGATTCGCGATGGCACAAAAGGGTGCTAAAAGAAGCAAATAACACTCTTTTGACGCTGATTCCGAAAAAAGAGAAGCCTGAACAGTGGGAAGATTTTTTTCCAATATCGTTATGTAATACAATTTACAAGATTTTAGCCAAAGTTGTTGCTAACATATTAAAAAATATCCTTCCTTTTATTATTTATGAGGAACAAACAGGATTCGTTCCAGAAAGATCAATACTGGATGGAATCATCATAGCTCAAGAAGTTATTCATTCAATACAAAAAATGCACAAGTCGGCTATGCTTTTAAAACTAGACATCAGGAAAGCATATGACAGAGTTAACTGGAGATTCCTTTTTAAAGTCATGGAAGCATTTGGTTTTCAAAAGGGCTGGTTAGACTGGATTTTTGGATGGATTGCTAGCCCGAGGTATTCTGTATTGGTAAATGGTTCTCCGGAGGGGTTTTTCACTTCCTCAAGGGGTCTAAGACAGGGGGACCCGCTATCCCCTTTCTTATTCATAATTATGGCTGAGGCTTTGGGGAGATCGATTGATAAGGCAAATGAACAAGGTGGGGTTCTTGGCTTGCAAGTCACTAGTAGTCTTCCCAACATTTCACATCAGCAATTTGTCGACGACACAATGCTTTTTGGTGAAGCAACAGCAAAGGAAGGGAAAAATTATAAAAAGCTGCTTGAAGAATACTCCAAGGCTTCCGGGCAAGAAGTAAGTAAAGCTAAATTTGAAGTTTTCTTCTTTAACACATCTTGTCCCAGTGAGGTTCAAATATTACGAATCCTGGGATTCAAAAAAGGTCAGCTTCCATGTAAATTCTTAGGCCTTCCTTTGGACAAAGGCATTAAAAATGACAGTGCCTGGAGCTCAATGGTTACAAGATGCAAAGAGAAAATCTCTGCATGGAAAAACAGATGGCTTTCGTAGGCAGGTAGGCTTACCTTGCTGAAATCTGTAATATCGGCTCTTCCTATTTACATGCTGTCATGCCTGCAATTATCTAGTGGAGCGAGCAAAGAATTAAACAAGATAATGAAAGATTTCTTTTGGAAAGGTAATTCAGACCAAAAAAAGATTCCTCTTATAAAATGGCAGAAAGTTTGTGAGAAGCGGGAAAATGATGGGACAAGCTTGAGAGTTGTTTCAAAGCAAAATAAGGCTCTAGGGGCGAAGTTGGCTTGGATCATCTATTCCAAACCTAATCTAAAATGGGTTAAGATCATCAGAGCAAAATATCTAGTCCCCGATCCAAATTATTTCCTAACTGCAAATTCCCTCCCTTCTGGATCCCGGATTTGGAACTTCATCAACAATTCTAGAGACCTGATCTCGGATTTTCTCACGTGGGAGGTGAAGGATGGTCAAGGAGCACTATTCTGGGAGGATTCGTGGGAAGGTCATTTTGCATTAGCAAGGGTTCCTGAATTTTCCAAAATAATGGAAAAGACTAAACAGTTATGGGGCACAAAAGTTAGGGACTACATAGATTTCGCGGATAATGCGAAGGAAGGATTCTTTAAATGGAAATCGGTGAGATCACTGAACTTGGAAGTTCAAGAGACAAAGCTTTTTGAACAGGAACTAGCAAAACGACGAATATGGGTCAGATCGGGAGAAGACAGATTGAGATGGGATGCTGCTCCAAATGGAGTATACACGACCAAGGCTGGTTATAATGTGTTATCAGTCTCTTTAGAATCCAAAGCAGAATTACCCCGCAATCTGTGTTGGAATAAGGTTTGTTTACCGAAAGCAGGGATCTTCACTTGGGCGGCCGCGCAGGGCAGAATACTTACAGGAGAGGTTTTTAAAATTGGGATATCACGGCCCAACTAGATGCCCGTTATGCCATATGGCAGAGGAGACCATGGATCATTTATTATTGAATTTCTCTTATACTCAACAGATGTGGAGCTGGTTATGCTCTAAATTAAGTTGGTCCTCTGTTCTTCCGGGTACGCTCTTGGACTGCTTGAAATCTTGGCCAAGTCATGATCAACCTTACATCTTTGGAGACCTTTGGAAAATGTCTCCTTCAATCCTTTTGTGGGAAGTATGGAAGGAAAGAAATAGGCGCATTTTTCAGGACAAAGAGATGTCTATTCCATGGTTACAATGCAAGATCGAGACTTGCATTATAGAACTTTTCAATGCTCAGGGGCAGGAAAAAACAAGAAATCTTAATTTTACCAAATGGGATGCTTGGATCTTGAAACAATGGTTTGGCATCAAATCCCCTCCTATGGAATGTTCAGGAAAAGCTGCATCAGCGGAACAACGGAAAAAAACAAAATGGATCCCTCCTGAATCGGGGTGGGTCAAACTAAATTTTGATGGTGCTTCTAAAGGGAACCCGGGTCCGTCGGGAGCAGGCTGCATAATAAGGGATAGCAATGGTTTGGTTTTGGCAAAATTAGCCCAACCTCTGATAGCTGGCATGAATAATGCTGCAGAATTCCAAGCTCTGATCCTTGGTCTTAAATTAAGCAAAGAATTAGGCATTCAAAACCTGGTCATAGAAGGCGATTCAACAATTGTCATAAATGCCCTAAGGACAAGGCAGATTCACAATTGGAAATTGGGTGTTTTTTTGGAAGCGGCCTTGGAACAGCTAACCAACTTTGAGCAAGTCATGTTAAATCACACTCTCAGGGAAGGCAACGCAGAAGCAGATCAGCTGTCTAATCAGGGTGTATTCGGGCCTGGCTTCAAAGTATGTTCAAAGATGTGATTCATTGTGGGCGGATGGGTGGGCTCCTCCCCCCTCGCCCCACACACAGACAATGGATGTCTAAATGGCCGGGTGGTGGGGCGTGGGATGGACGCGTGGTATTTGGGTCGGGCGGTGATAACCACACCAACATACCAAATTTAGCAGTATGCGAATGGCATTGGTAGGTTTATTCGGCCGCCTCTTTGCTCGGTTAAATTGAAGGGGTCTAGTAGAATGATGGGCTCAAGTTTCACGAAGTCGGCCGGGGGACACGTAGTGCACGATCTACCTTACTCTATGCGCGGACGTGCCGTGTGATAAGCTCCATAAATTGCATTGATTACAGGTCTGCGGGGGAGGAATTTCATTTCATGCGAAGGACAGATTTGCAAAGCTCCTAATCTTTATCCGTATCCGATGACTGACGGTTCATTATTGAGCTTTCATGTTAAATTTAGGAAGCCCTCTCCTAAATTGCGGTTCGGCTCCTTGGTTTCTGCTTTTATGTTTTTGTTGCAGGGTGATCCGGGCGCATTTTCGGCAATGGCGAGGCTGGCGAAATCGAAGTTCACCATCATCATTTCAGTGGAAGGTCTTGATTCCTTCGGGGTCGATACTCCTGTTTCGCTTGTGGCAACGGAAAGGCAAATTGCCTTTCGGGAAGTAACGGACCAGCGTCTCAAACGAATATTGCTTGAAGATGATCCGGCGACGGTAGCTGCAGTGAAAATGGTCCTTGGAAAGGAACATTTAGTGCGTAAAGAATTTCCAAGGGATAATACTCAAATTTCTTCCAGGTTTCTTGCGTCGCTCATGGACATTGCCACCCCGAAACCCTTGGCCAAGGATTTGATGGTGAGACTATTTCGGAAGGACTTGCTCGGGGGCATCGATTCTTCTCTGAGGGTAGCCCTCTCGGGTAAGGGCATACCACGCCCGGCGGACTTGGCAACCATGTGGGATTCGGATGATGCTATCAAAATTTACCCCTTTCTTCTGGATCTTAAAGGCTCTGAATTGTCTCGGCATCGCACACTGGCAGAAATGGCAGTGGAGTTTCTGAAGAAAAGAGTGAAGCTAGTGCCAGCGGAGGGTATGGACTGGGTGGAAGGCTTTATATGCTTTGCAGAGGTAAATGGTTTTTGGGTTTAAGGGGGGAAGGGTAAGTGTTCATCTGGTATGTCTGTTAATGTATTGATAGTCGTGGTTTCTTTGAACTGGAGCTTAGTTTTTTGCAAATTTGTAATCTTTGAGGAAGCAAGTCTCTGTTTTTGCTCGGTGCTTCCATTATGGAAATGGGTCGAACTCTGTCCTGTTAATTTTTTGACTGTTTGAAGCTCATCGATGGAATTTCTTGCAATGCAGACGCATGTATATTTTTTTGAATATATAAAATCATCACCTTACGTATCAAAAAAAAATAAAAATAAAAATAAATGTAAGTTTTTTTAATTATAATGTTTTAGTATTGTTAATTAGTTCTTTGCATGACCTAACCCTAACCCTAACCCTAACTCACACCCTAATTCTAATCCTAATCATAACCTTAATTTTCATCCTAATAATAAATTCTAAATCATTATCCTAATCATAGACCTATTTCTAACTCTAATTGTAGTCGTAAAACTATCCATAACTATAATTGTAACTCTAACCCTAACAATAATCTTAATATTATATAATTATTAAATTATTCTTATTAATCTTAATATTTTAATATTATAATTAGTAAAATATTATTATTATTATTATTATTATTATATTAAAATTATAAAATGATAGTAGGAATATATTATAATAATATATTATATTAAGATTATATTATAATATCATTGTTATATTAATAATATTAAACTATTATATTTTATTATTATTGTTTTATTTATAAATTGGAAATTTAAGTCTATTCCTAATAAAATCTTAAATATGTCTCTAGAGGTAATTTATATAAATTTTATTATATTACATTTTTATTATTATATTATTAATGATTGGTTTTAATAGGGATTATTCTTTAAACTAAATAAGGTTTAGTTTTCAATTGCAATTAATGGTTAGGGTTCAATTTTGGTTAGGATTTAATAAGGGATAAGGTTAGGTTTATGATTAAATTTGGATTATGATTAGGGTTAAGATTGGGGATCAAATAGGGTTAGAGTAAGGGTTATAGTTATATTACCTAGTGTTCACTTAAGGTTACATTTACATTTAGACTTATAATTAGTGTTGGTTTTAGGGTTCGGTGAGGGTTAGGGTTAGAGTTACAATTGCTTTTAGTCTTGGTGTCTGAAATAATGTTAATGTTATGTTTAGGGCTAGGGTAGGGTTAGGTTTAGGGTTGATTTTGGGATAGAGTTAGATTTATAGTTGTAGGATAAAGTTTGGGTTAGGATTATGATTGTGGATCACTTTGGGTTAGGTTAAGGTTTCAAATTATGGTTCAATTAGAAGTGGTATTTAATAATTTTTAATATTCACTTATGTTTAAGATTAGGGTTTAAAGGGTAAATATTATATTATTCTTTTATTATTTTTTATATATTTATTATTATTTTTATATCTTTATTATTATATTATTATTAATGTTAGTATTATATTCTTTAATATTAAAATTATTATATTATTCCTATTCTTATTATATTTTTATTTTTATTTCATTTTAATTATTTTATATTTATATTTTTATTTCATTTTAATTATTAAAATATTATATTGTTTTTATCATTAAATTATTCTTATTACTATATTATTATAAATCTTAGTATTTTAATATTATACTTAATAAAATATTATTATTCTTAGTGTTTATTATTATTGTTAAATTATTATAATATTACTATTATATTTTTTTGCTTGGTAAATTACCTCAGGGATGCACCTTATATTATATCAAAAATATTTTACATTTCTAGGGGAAAGGACCGAGTTACCACCCCCCATTGAATTACTGCCACCTCCATGCTCACTTAACCCCCCCAAAAAAAAATTCACTTTGATCCATTAAAAAACTTTATTTTATTGAATAACTAATTACAAAAACACCAACAGTCGTTCATTAAGTGCTAGAGTGAATGATTTAAGTGGATAGAGTTCTCAAATTCCCTCCTTATGCTAGCAGGCTATGCCTTCGGCACCGGGCCCCCCCGGGCCCTTCGTGCAGGACCGACCCCCCCACCTCCCATTATAGTTTTATAAGGGCGCCCATAGAATAGTAGGGTGGCTACTGGGACAGCCCTCTAAAAGGTGACTTTTTGACCTCCATGCCCATTTCCAACGCTCCTGCACTCGATCGAATTGCCCAGAAGTTGAAACCTTAGTTATAAGCACATAACTCATGAGCGAAAAAAAACCCATAATTTTTAAATTTTTTTCAATTCGATGTACGGTTTGAATTCTACAGTTGCGCGAAATTAGCCTTGGCAGATACTGGGTCTTCTCCCCTATACCAAAAGCTCGATATATCAAAATTAGGGAAGTCCCCATCCTGGGTAGAGGAAACTACACTACAGCCCTTATGGCTATTCTGCCATATTACATGTATATTGGGATGGTACACTTCCCATACCCACCTATACTATACTATGTCAAAAAGAACCGTAATAGTTTGTACCACCTACATAGAAAGACTAAGCTCCCGACTCCTCGCCTTGGAACACGAACTCATGGAGCCAATCGAGGTCATAAACGGGCTCCAAGTTGGAAATTATTTTTAGAAACTCACACCCTCGTCGTGCCTTAGCTCTGTGTAGCATGAGGGTGGTGGTTCAAAAATTTGCGAGAAATGGTAGTCATTTTAAAATTGTTGCCTGTTCCTCCACCCGTTGAATGTCTCTTGGTCGCGGTATGCCTACTCCATAATGAGCCACATGCACCACCTCATCAAACCCTCCCAAATATTTATTTTAAACAATTCTTTCACAAGCTCCAGTACCATTTCTTTGTCTCACTCTAGTCTAATAGAGAAGCCACAAAACGGGACAAAATATTTGTATTTACTCGATGTCTGTAATCATCTGCCATAAATTCTTACCCCAAAACCTATTTCACCGCTCTCAGAGGTCGCTTCATTCTTTAAGAACCTACTTCAGTCTTAGGTCTATGATGCATTTAAGAAAAGCAACCTTTCATCGTGATATTTTTAAGTCTCATCGATATATACATAGATTGCAAATACACCACACACCACAAATTCTTTTGTACACTAAGCTCCACCCCTCTGAGAGACAATGTATAGCTGAGAGCCTTGTCTTGTATCTTTTTGCAATGGATGGAGGGTGGTTGTCATTATTATCCACAATATACCATCGTGCATTGATATCTCACTCGCACGAAGTGAAATGTAAGGAGAGAATTCTCTTTAATAATCCTTCAGTACTCCTTTTCCATGTCGCTAGCCCTATACACCTTGACATGCCACTGCCATGCTCCCCACCACCTGTCATAAAAGCTCCTCGTACAAGCATCGAGTTGCAAGCAATCGCACTTGGAGTTCAGGTGTTGTACATGCATACCATCACATTTGTAGCAACAATATTTATTATTTCATCGATCGTTATGTTGGCAAGTGCATCGGCCACCCAATTGTCTTCCCTATATATGTGCAATATTGAAAAATACTCAAACCCTTCAAGCATTCTACAACACTCACGTAGGATATTGTTCAATTGTTAGTTGATCATTTTCGCTCTACATAGTGCGTTGGTTGTTAGTAATGAGTCACCCTCCAGCTCAATCGTCTTAATTCCCAATCTTATATCTTCATTGAGGCCATGCCAAAGGGTACAAAATTTAGCTTTGTTATTTATCCTTTATGGTAGTGGCACACTTAGCTCTCTTATTATCAACCCCTAATCATCCTTGAAGATGAAGCGGACACCAAAAGTTCTAGGGTTACCCCTTAATGCACCATCAAAGTTTAATTTTACCCACCCCCCATTCAAAAGAGTCCAAAATGTGTTTTATTTGGCTAAATTTGGCCCTGCCACCCCAAGAACAGGGGAACCAACAGCTCGGGCCAAGATTTTAACATCACATTATCCCAGGATGAGAAGGCCTTCTTGGAGCCAGAGTGATTCCTTACATTGATGTTGACGACCTCCAGTATGGCTAGATCTAGCTTCACCAAGAACTGACCAAGTTCCAAGTACTCATCTAGAAATATTCATCTATTTCTCTCCTTCCATATCTCCCATATGAAAATGGATGATGACACAATCCAGGAACTTGAGAAGAAAGATTTACTCTTTAGACTAGGCCATGTTATGAAGAGATCAATGGCATCCTTTGGTAGGGGCTTGTACCAACATAGATTCTTCATTAAGTGGAGCCAACACTCTCAAGTAAATTGGCATTCTAGTAATATGTGGTTTGCAGATTCTTCTTCGCCTTCACAAAGGACACATTTTCTTGGCCCACATACACCTAGTTTTTGCAAGTGGTCCCTAGTGAGGATTTTCTTTTGAAGAGCTACTCATGTGAAAGCACTAGCTTTTGATAGGAAAAAAATATTCTAGAAAATATGATATAGCCAATTTTTTGTCTTCTTAGAGCTAACAACCACCTCATATCCTATTTTAACTTTATATGACCCCAAATTGGTTGTACACAATTTAATTGAGTCCTCCTTCTCAAAGAAATAAATCCTTATCTTTGTCAATTCCTCTTTGAGACTAGCAATCTAATCCTCAAGAACGTTCAGGTCATTTAATGGTCTCCATTTCCACTTTTTCCTCCCTTCTTCTAGGCACGGTTCCATGCAATCCCTCACCTTTGTGCCCTATCATGCCTTCAGGAGAATTTTTATGTCTTCTAAGTTGTACCAAGAGGCCAAGGCAGGTGCACCATCCCATGAGTCCTCCTAGAATTTTATCTTCCTTTTGTCCTTTATATCACATGAGCAATGGTCCTTTATCAATTTCTACAATCCAGCATGAAATTCCAAATGGTCAAGCCCCTTGGTGGATTAGCCGTGGTGAGGATGCACTCTGGACCTTCACAGTTTAGGTACTTGTTGTAGAGAATATTTACCCATTTTTCTTTAGGATTGGAGTACATGCTCCATACTAGTTTTTCTCCCAGGGAAATGTTAAGAACAACCCAATTCTACAGACCAACACCCCCTACATCTTTTGGTTTACATATTTTGTCCCAAGCTACAAGGGGAAACTTTTTGCAATCTTCTGACCCTTGCCAAAAAAAAATCTACAGTTTCTTCATTAGAACATTGTGTGTCTTTATTGGTATTTTTAGGCTCGACATCATGTATATGGGAAGATTTGAGACCATTGACTTGATCATCGTGATCTTTACTACGGAGGATATCCATTTTTCGTTTCCTTGATTCTATTATGTTTGTACATTTTTGTACTAATTTTTCCTAAAGACCCGCCTTACATGCACCTCCAAAGAGGGGAACCCCCAAATATTTCCTTGAAAATTTACTTGTTTTAAGACCCATGTTGGTGATTTCCTATTGCTTCCATAATGTAGTATTGAAGAAGAAAACTTTCAATTTGTGCCAGTTGATTTATTGGCCCAATGCCTTGCAATGAGTGACCAATGTGTATTTGATCCAGTTCTTGCTTCTTTTATCGAGGCTACTCCAAAGAGCAATGTATCATCAACAAATTGTTGATGAGTTATAGGGGTCAAATTTGGTGATATCCTTAAACCCTTTCAATCTCTTCTTTCCCTTTCTTTGTGGATGAGGTGCCATAGGCTTAAGCCATTATGATAAACAAGAAGGGAGAGAGTGGGTCACCCTATCTCAGACCTCCAATTGATGGAAAAAAACCACGAGGGATCCAATTTACTAATACAAAGAACCTATGGGTGTAGCTTTGGATCCACCTACACCATCCTTTTCCAAAGCCCATATTTTGTAGCATTCTAATAAGGAATTATTTATCTACCTGATCATAGGCCTTTCAAATGCCTAGCTTAAGAATCATCCTTTATGTTGTTTTTTCTAATTTTGTTGATAGCTTCGTGAGCAATAATGATACCCTTTGTGATTAACCTTCTTGGGGTGAATCCATTTTGTTCTTCTGAATGATATCAGAGAGTAATTTCTTTAGTCTATTTGTTATGTTTTTTGCTACTATCTTGTACATCACATTGCATAAGGAGATTGACCTAAAGTCCTCCATTTTTTCCACCTCCTATTTCTTGGGGATGAGTGATATGAATGTGTTATTCCATTATTTTATCATAGTGTCCTTTCTTGATTCCTCTGCAGCTTCAAAGATATCCTTTCCTATAATATGTCATAATTTGTGATAAAAACATACAAGGAAATTGTTGGGGCCTAAGGCTTTATCGGTCAATAGTTGCATGGTTCCCTGCCTAACCTCATCATCTGATAGTGCTTGATAGAGTGCCCAATTTGAGCTTATATAATCATACATGGTATTTTGTTGAGGACTTCCTCTTAGATTGCAGGGTCAATTCTATTGTTTGCATTTAAAATTCATTCAAAGTAGTTCACTGCTTCATTGCATATATCCTCTCATGTTTCAAACCTTGTACCTTATTCATTATTGATGTAGAAAATTCTTTTAAGGCTTTTCTTAATATTTTTTATGTTGTGGAAGTATTCGATGTTTCTATCCCCTTCCTTTAGCCAACATTCCCTTGATTTCTAGCACCAAAAGTTCTCCTCACATTGGATCACTTTTTCACTTTTTTCCTTCAACTCTTTTTCTTTTATGTATGTGCTTCGGTGTATTCCTTCTCTTATTATTTCCTCATTCAATTCTGCTAGTTCCTTTTTTAGGTTTCTCTTTTTTACAAAGATGTTTTTGAAATGTGTGATGTTCCACTCCTTCAGCATCATCTTCAGTTATGTGAGTTTCCTAAATATTATGAACATTTGTGTTCCCTTCCCATGTGGCGCTTGTTGTCGCCAATCTTTGATTTTATTGGCAATATCCTTATCCTGAAGCCACATTTTTTTTAATTTGAAATGGCATCTATTAGGCTTGTGATCCAGTGTGAAGGTAAGTTGAATCAAGGAATGATCTAAACCACCGAGCCCCAATATTTATGATTTCCCTATCAGGTTTGATGAGACCCAATTGGCCCAATAAAGAACCTATCTGATCTCTCTGCCACAAACCTATGATCTAGTATTCTGCTTGACCAAGTGAAAATTACATTTCCTGCTTTTATGTCAATTAAAATGTTATTTTGGACAAAGTTTTAAAAGTCATACATTGACCTACCACTCCTAAGAACTCCCCCTTTCTTCTCCTCTAGGCACAGGATGGTATTGAAGTCCCCCAAAGGATGAGGGCCTCATTTTATAACTCCTGATAGATCAGAGATAATTGGTTCAAAGTTTCCATTATTTGCACATTCCCATCTGAACCGTACATGTTGATCAAGTAGAAGTTAGCAATTTGTGGGAGATGTTTAACTTTAATGAGATGTCATTCTCTACTTTATTTGATGAGATCGACTATTAGCTTGAGGGGATCCCATAGAGTCCCCAATCCTCTTGAGGCACCGTTTGTAGATGTGAAAATTCCTTTACTATTTCCTCCACTTATTCATTAATTTATATACCTCCTCTATGGACAATTTTATTTCTTGTAACATGATAATGTCTTATTTGCTCAAATCAATTTGGCATTTGATCAACCGCCTCTTGTTAAGGGTGTTGAGACCCTTGACATTCCATGATAGGAGAATTATGGCTCCTTAGAAGGAGCCTCCCTTCCTGGATCTTAATTTCCTCTATCCCTTTTTATTCCCAACAATCTCCAACTTGCCTTTGTTTATTTTCCATCATCTACCCCTTCTTCTCACCATTCTTTGACTTCTAAGTTATTTTTTATGTGGATTGCTCCAACATTCTTTCCTATAAATTTTCCACTTCATCATCCTATTATCTTCTTCAATTTCCTCTTCTGACACTTTTTCTTCCCAACAAGGCACCACCAATTGCCCCTTAGGGGTAGCTGGGGATACATTGATTGTTAATTGGTCCCCATTCTTGCTCTATATGGTTTCCTTATTTGTGCTAATGGGATTAACCTCTTCAATTGCTATGGGATTTACATCAATATCCCTTCATGATGTTGGGTCTATTGCACTTGGCTTACCATTGCTTTTTGAAGCATCCTTTTCTTGTGTTTCCACTAGTGCTTTTCCCGAAGCTCCCATTCCTTTCATATTGAATATCTCCTTTATCCTCCTATCACTTACTTCTCCTTCCACCTTAGAGCTAGGAGCCATTTCATCAACCATATTCTATTTTCCCCTTTTGCATTCTTCCATAATGTAGCCAAAGGTCACACAGGAATTAGAAATTATAACTAGGACATCCTTTTCCACTCTTTGCCTCCATACCCCTGTGTTTGATAAAATTTCAATCTCATAGGAGATTCTCTCTTTTAGGCTTACCTCAACATAAATTCAAGTGTAGATGCCAAAGTCACCCTATTTTATCTTCTCATCCACCTTTATGAATTTCCCAATCTTTTTTTTATCACTTCTAGGGTTTCCTTGTCCCAATATTCCTATTGCAAGTTGTAAAGTAACAGCCAAATTGGTGCCACCTCAACTTCCTATTTAAAAGGGTTGAAATTTATGCTCCCAATCCTTGATGAAAAACTAGCTCCATCCACTAGATAAGGGTTTCCCTGTATTATCTATGCCTTATGTTTTATGCTCTAGCACTTGATCATAAAAACCCCCATGAAAGGGACTTCAGGAGGATGTCCTTCCCCCATAGATTGCAACACCAATTCAAAATGCGTCCCTTTGAAGGCCATTCCCCCACCCATTCAATAAAAAATATTTCTCCTTTAATTTAGCTACTTTCAATTTTAGGGCATAATTTTCCAAGATGAGGAAAATACACTTATCTAGGGGTTTGTTATTGAGCGGGACTCTATTTACGCCAATTGTAGGATTTTGGTTGTCATTGAATCCATGATCAAAGAAACCCTTCACTGGCTCCCATCTTCTCCATCTTTCTCTTCACCATGATTGTTGATTCGAGCCTCTACCATACTATGGGAATAATCTCGCCTACCAACCTAGTCGACGTGGGCTTTGACTATCCTTCACTTGTTTCTCTCTATTATTTGACTTCCTACTTTGCTCCACTACAAAATTCAATTATGCGCCATGTAGAATGGTATAATTATTAATATTATTATATTATTATTATATTAACAATGGGTGCTAGTAAGAAGTTGAGTCCACTTTTTGGCCAAAAAGTGGAAGTGTTTTTCCTGATTTTTAGAATTTGACACATTTGGCCTTAAAATTTGAAGCACTTAGAGATGGAATCTTCAAAAAAGTCACTAATCATAAAATGTAGTACACTCGAGTCTAGTTTCCAAATATGTAATTTATTTCAATACCCAAATGGTACAAATTGAGTTTCAATGGGCATTTCTAAAAACCACTATTTAAAAGTTACTTTTTTTTTACCATACCATGCACGTGTACGCCATCCATATTTTGACCTAAATTATCATATTTTTCTAAATCCTTTTGGGAAAAGATTTGTGACTCACTAAAGCATGTTTTTGATATTTTTTTGTAATTTTTTATTGATTTTTTTTTGTTAATTTTTTATTAGCCATATTTGTCGTTTTGAAAAAATTGTCGTGTATGTCATGCATAAGATGACCTAAACTTATCTTTTTTGAATTTTTTTTAAATTGAAAAGAATTGTCTGAAGTACGTTCTCGTGCAATCCGTTCGTGAAAATGTTATGTTGATAAAAAGTTATTAAAATAGTAAAAAACCTTGATATTTAAAGTTTATGGACAAGTTTCATTAGAAATTAATTAAAAAATAGAAAAAATAATCCAATTGTAAAAAAATTTACATATTTGGAATATGCACTGTCTCAAATGGGTTTTAATTTCGTTGAAAAATTCTACAAAAAAAGTCATCAGCTATATGTCCAAACTCACTATTTCTCTCTGACATTGTTAGGACCTTCAACTTGTAGGTCAAACCAGGTTGAAGGCCTAGGTTCAGATTCCCAATGCTTTTCCCAAACCAAAATACAAGCCAAAAACTCGACCACAAAGCAAGGCAAATTTCAAATTTTTAGAAACGGGATCCCGTTTTGTAAATCAGGATCCCATTTTCTAATATTAAATGTGGTGATTGTTGACAAGGAAACGGGATCTCGTTTCCATGTCAATGGTCCCCACATTTAATATTGGGAAATGGGATCCCGATTATAAAATGGGATCTCGTTTTTAATAAACGGGATCCCGTTTTATAATCAAGATCTCATTTCTTTTTAACCATTTTTAAAAATTTACTGGCAAAGTTTATTGTGAAGTCTGTAACTTCACATGTACGACTGATTGCGACATATTGGGCTATTTTTCATCAACTTTTGTCTTTACAGGCATTGAACTTGCATTTTGGATTGAATTTTTCAAAGGAGGCATCATGTAAACAGTTTTTGAATTGGAATTGTGTTAGTTTTCTACTTGTTTGGAGGAACAAAAGAGGAAGAATTTTATTTTTATAGGTCTTCAACTTGCAATATAGATTAAAATTTTGAAAGGAGGCATCAAGTAAACAGTTTTTTAAGTGGAATTGTGCTAGTTTTCTACTTGTTTTGAGGAACACAAGAGGAAGAATTTTGTCCTTATAGGTCTTCAACCTACAACGTGGATTGAATTTTTTGAAGAATTTCACTATTGACATTCATTTGTGCTTGAGAATTTTATAATCATGGGTTCACAAGCTCATAATAAGAGGAAAGATAGGAAGACATTGACTCTTCAAGAAATTGAAGCAAAGAGAGAGAAGGAGAAACAAAGACAAAGACAAAGAAGAATGAGGATTAAATCAATGAACGATGGTGGAGCATCTAATTCCACAACTATTGAAGATGAAAACATTGAGGAGACCATGGTTGTAAACAAAGCCAATTTGCAAGAAGTCAATTTGGAAAATAATATGATTATACAAACAAGTCCTAGTATGTCTTCAAATCCCTCTTTCAATGCTATGGAGAATGTTTCAATAGGCACAAATCCAAGTACATCTTCAAATCCACATTTTAGTAAAATAGAAAATTTGTATGTAGAAGTTTTACAAGATGTTGGACTTAACGATGTTGACATTGATAATATTCGGAGAGATGAAATTTTTATAGAATTTTTTGAAAATGAAAAATATTTTGTTGAAAATAAAAATGAGAATGATCCTTTTGTTGAAAATGAAAACAAAAACCGTTTTGTTGATGAAAATGAAAATGAAAACTGTTTTGTTCATGAAAATGAAGATGAAAATGTAAATCATTTTGAAGTTGAAAATGAAAATGAAAATATAGAATGTGAGGTTAAATTTAATGAAAATACTTTTTTTTAAACTGAAAGTGATGTTTTGGATAATCTTCCTAGTAAGATTTCATGGAGGAAAATAAGAATACATGCAAATAGAATATACAAAAAAATATTTTATCATAAAAAACTTGTATTTCAATGTCAACTAATGTTGTAATTGATAAGAATGCAAAAAATGAGGAAAATAATGAAAAAGTTGGGCTTTCTTGTTAAACCAAGAAGAAAAGATCAATCATTAAAACATGCTATGTCTATTGTTGCTAGTGCTATTCAATCTATTGGGAAAAATAGTCGATCTAAAGATAAAAATGCAACAAGAAGAGCTATAACAACTGCTATAGTTAATAAAGCAACTTTGAATAAAAGAATGGTAAGCACTATTAGTGAAGTTTTAAAAATACATCCTAAAACATTGCTAAGAGTGGAAAAAAGAAGAGAAAGTATAGAAAATGATCCTATCAACCAATGTTGGAGTTTCAGTGGTCAACTCCTGAGGTCTTATATGAAATTGAATGTTGAAAATAAATCTTTGATTGAAAAATATTGGCATGATAATACTAGGGTATCATCTAATGCTAGAGATGTTATAAAATTAAGGGTGGGGTCCAAATTTCACAATCCTCATCCAAAACACCTATTAGATACAACACAAATTGAATTTTATAGAAAATTTTGTGGTGATTTAGTGTTACCTGGTAATATTAAAATAAGTCAAAGGTCTTTTGAAAAATGTAAACCCTAGTATGTAAAAATTAATAAGCAACGAATATCTTGTTGTTGTAAAACACATGTTCAATTTCGTTATTTTTAGGATATTTTTCGATATATACATTGTACCTGCATACTAACATGATTATACAGGAATGTGGTATTAATATGCCACTTGAAGCAATAATAAGGGAGTTTATATCAGGTTTGTTTTGTGAAAGATCTAATGGTAAATTGTTTTATTTAAGTTCTTGTACTTCTAGACAATGCATTAGCTATGGAAATATTTTATTCTTAAGAATTTGTATGCATGAAAGTGTTGATAATGATTTTTGACAACAATTAGTAGATGGTAAAAATTTAAGAATGTCGACTATTCTTTAAAAGATGGAAAAATAGGAAAGCGTTGTGATTTAGTTACACAAAAAGTTAGTGTACATGCATTCATGAGTGAATTTAAGAATAAGATTGTACCAAAATATGTCATGCACTCTCAACATGCTCGATGGCTTAATGTCCAATTTCGTGCATGTAGAAACACATTTCCAATTGGTACTATACTTTCAGTGGTTGATTTTGCGGAAAATTATACTCTAACTCTATAAGAGAAAATTCAATCACAACATTATAATTCAATGCAAGTAGCTATGTTTGTCCATATTATTTATAAACATGCAAATGATACCACTATGGATGATAGAAAAGTTTTGAGGGAGTATCATTTTTATTTGAGTGACAACCAGTTACACTTGTTAGAGTTTGTTCAATATTGTTTCAATATATTTTATAGAAATTTAAGAGAAAGAGGAATCCAGATGACAGAATAACTCATATGGTCAGATAATTGTGCGGGGCAATTTAAGAATGCTCGAATATTCTATTGGTTAAGTAGGGTTCACAAGGAACTTAATGTCCAACATATATGGAGTTTTTTTTAAGTTGGGTATGGTAAAGGAGAACATGATGGAGCTGCTACATGTGCAAAAGAATTCTTACTAGAGAACAATTAAAATTCGAGGATGCAGCAAAATTTAAAGATGCACGTGGGATTTTGGATTGGTGCAATACAAGATTATTTGCACCTGGTTTGAGTGAGTACTCTACAATTCATCGATTCTTTTGGTTGGTTGAAGAAGAGAACATTGTACCTAGAGTTGACTATGAGACAATTAGTGGATCTACTAAATGGCATTCATTTAGGAGTTTGATAGCAAGCACATGGACTATCTGGACAAGGGAGCTTGCATTTTTTTGTCAATTTTGTATCTCAAGAGATTGGGAAGCATGTGAAAATATAGAATGGGTTGAACAGTGGGAGCAAAGATCGTTGACACCTGCACAAGCATACGATCAATATGAAAAAACTATTGAAGAAAATGATCAATTGTTTGCATCTGAAGACTATGACCGTTTTCAGACCTTGTACAATAAGGTAATTTAATTCAATTTATTTCATTTTATTTCACTTTATTAAGTTATTTTGTAATACTAAATTATTTATATGGATATGGGCAAGTTATTAAATCAAATTTTGTTTGCAGGATATGTGTATGTTGTTGTTGCGCCTGAGGGGAATGAAGAGGAAACAAAATATTGGTTGGCTCATTGTGTGGAGGCTAAACATAAGTTAATAGCACCTCAAGAAGATGATGATGACTATCATTATCCAACAGGTGCGATGATCCCCTTAAGACATCCCCTTAAGCAAATTTTGATAACAAGTTTTTGATCCCCTTAAGCAAATTTTTAGAACAAGTCTTTGATCCCCTTAAGAAAAATTTGAGAACTTATTTGATGATGGTTTTCATGTTTTTCAATAGGGTCGGTGGTGGTTGTTGGCACTTGGCTACGAAAATATCTAACAAGGAAGAATGGTCTACCTGCATTCGAAGATTATGAAATGCATAAAAAGATTATACACTATTCACATTTGGTGGTGGCAACAAATATAAAACTAGATCGATATCGTGGAAGACCTACAAATAAAGTGCTATGGACAATTTATATGGAAGAGCATGAGACAATCATAGATGTATTGCAAAAAAGAGAGGATGCAGATGGTACAATGGAATAAGTAAATACAGGTAAATATAGTTTTAGTTTTATATTGTCCTTTTAAGTAGATTAAATACATGTTTTGATATTGGTCAAGTGTGTTATTAGTTGAAATTGATTTAAATTGTCTTTTTATAGATTCTTAAGCCATAATCACAAAAAGGATCTAGTCCATAAAGATTCAACCTAGACAACATGGAATACTTAGTAAAAATAGGTAATTATTAGTTAAATTATATTTAAATACGTGTTTTGATTATATATTGATATTGCGTGTATGTTAATAGTGAAAATTGATTTATCATCCTTTTTTGTATCATTAAGCCATCATTGCATTGATCTCATACTTTGAAACAAAAAGGAGAGGATGCCTGGATTCAACCTACACACATGTGTGGAATACTTTTAAGTGCAGGTACTTGAGTTGTGTACATATAGATAGTTTTATATAAATTAAAATATGTATGTTTTGATGATTTCATTCATAGTGCTTGTACCTTTTTTATATCAAGTGGCGTGATGACCTACTACATTCCAGGCACGAGTTTGAGGTGTTCTTGAGATGGCATATCCAAATTTTGTAAACATTGTTTTGAGATGACATATATATACATACATACTTACACAATTAAACATTTTGTACAAATTACAAATACATGTACATACACAATTATGTACTCTATGTACTTTTATGTATCAAAATCAATATTCTATATATTTTGTTTGTTAAATGTGCATGTTTTCCTACTTTGAAACTTTATATTTGATTGTATAATCATTAAATATCATGCATAAATTATTGTTAAATCAATTATATCCTTAAGACGTTGTATTATGACCCCTTAAGACGTGTTGTATTAAGACATATCCTAAATATTATACTTAATTATATCATTTGTTATGATGACTCACCCTAAAACTTATAATACTTGTTTATATCACTTAATATTTATACTTAATTATACTCTTCTTTGATCCCCTTAAGACATTGTATTAGGACCCCTTAAGACATTTCGTATTAGCACATATCCTAAATATTATACTTAATTAAACTTACCCAAATTCTCCTCATCTATTTTTTATGTAGCACTTGCTTCCACAAATTTTGAGGTGCCCTACTAATGTCAGTCTTCCTTTCCATAACTCATATGGAGTCTTCTCTATCTTGCACCTGATTTGAACTTTGTTCAAAATGTACACAACTTTCTATGTATCTTCTCTCGAGTACACATCCAACAATTTTTCCTAACATAACATTGTTCTTGCCATTTTGTGTACAGTTTGGTTCCTTCTTTCAACAACTCCATTTTTCCATGGTGTTCTAGGGGAAAAAAATTGCCTTCAGTTTCCATGCTCTTCAAATAATCACTCATACTTCTTAGTTGTAAATTCTCTACCTCTATCAAATCTTATAACTTTGATTCTTCTCCCGGTTTCATTCTCCACCATAGCCTTAAATGCTTTGAACTTCTCAAAAGCTTCTAACCTCTCTTTTAGATATGTAATCCCAAGTCATCCTAGTACAATCATTAGTCAACATCATGAAATACCTATCTCCTCGTGGACTCTTAGTCCTCATTGGTTTGCACAAATATGTATGTACCAAATCCAATGGATTTGATGTGGAATACTCCTTAGCTAGATATTTTCTTTTTGTATGCTTCCCTTCATGACATGGCTTGCAACTGATTGACTGAAGTTTCTTAATTTTTGGCATATCCTGAACCAACCCTTTTGAACTAACCTTGACAATATCATCAAAATTCATGTGTCCTAATATTCTATGCCAAAGCCAACTTTCATCCTTCTACATAGTGAGATACCTCATTCCATTCAACTCAGTGAGGTGATAAATATCACTGTCTATCCTACTTCCTTCCACAATCAACTCGTTGGTACTTGATTTTCTGATTTCACAATCATCAGCACTAAACGATAACTAATATCCCTTATCAAACATTTGATTGACACTTAACAAATTATGTTTTAAGCATTCAACGTATAAACATCACGTGTCTTTGTTTTACAACCATCAAGGCTTAAAGTACCCTTACCAAATATTTTAGCAATAGAATTGTTTCCAAGGGTAATAGAACCACCTTTAAATTATTTGAAATTCATGAACTTACTTTTATCTCCAATCATATGATTAGAGCAACCGTTGTCAATAATCCACAAATTCTTCCTCTCCTTTTGAGCATGTAATGTTGTTTGTACAATCAAAGACTTCTTAGACTTCTCTTCTGAAGCCTACTTCCAAACCTTTTCCAAAATATCACTCTTTCCTTTCTCCAGTAATGGAGAACTCACAAAATTGCTTTTGTAGTTCCTTTCAATGTGTCCAAAATTATTGCACTTGAAACATATGATATTAAAATTAAATAGAGGTGCAAATGCATTATTATTGATAAAATAATTTCTTCTTACTAGAACTCTTCTACAACGGACAACCTTATGTCCATAATCATTACAACTAAAACAATAACAAAAAAATAAAATCTTGATCTGGTATTGTATCCTTGTCTTTCATATCTCCTTCTTTTGTTCTACACTTGAATAAATCCATCATTATGAGTCATGCTTCCATAACTTGTCGATGTCCTCTTTGATTTTGAACTTCTAGAACATGTCGCTTCTGAACTTGCCTTAGTGGTCTTCTTAGATTGTTCTATCATCTTTTTCTTCTGATCATCAAAATTGACTTTTGTTTTGTCATGCAAAACTTTCTGACCTTCCAATATCTAATTTAAGGTTTTAGTACTTTTACTGAAGTTCAACTGCAACTATCAATTTTCCTTCTTAAGATCTTTTCTAGTTGCAACAATCTCCGCCTCAAGCTTTCACAACCTTTGTCTCTTGCTAGTAACTTCTCTATCAAAATTTCTTCAACTTTCTTAACCTCTTCTACTTGAGTCCTTAGAGCAACAATCATCTTTTCATCATTCTTTAAATCTTTTGCTATTATTTTTTTTTCTCTTGCTTCTTTTGTAATTCTAATATCAACGTCTTAATTTCTTTTTTGGCCTATAACAAGTTCTTCATAAGATCTGCTTCTTCATAATTTTCTCTTAAACCCATTTTAGCATCACCATCAACAGTTTCAAAAGTCTTGAATATAACTTTCCCATTTTCATCACTAGATGCATCTTCATCTTCATCTTCTGTATCTAATAATCTTCTTCTTCCTCATTAGTATAAAAACTTCTATCCTTTCTCTGACCTTTGAATCTTCTCTGAAAAACATCTTTCAAATATTTTGTTTAACATTGTTAGTATTATTATGAGGAAACTTAGCCATAAAATGTCTAACTTCTCCACAATTGAAACACTTGAAAGGTAATTTACCTTTATACTTATCGGAACCTCTTTGCAGCTTTCTGAAAAAAATCATTTATTTCAAATTTGATCCACAATTAGTCTTGATCAACCTACTTCAGAGATACTCTAAAAGAAACTTCTTTTCTTATAGAATCTTCACTTTCAAATATCATTTTAAATGCAGTTAATGTTCCATGTAACTCAATCAACTTTAAAATATTCACATCTTTGGCTTCTTCAATAGCAAAAATTTTAGGATCAAACCTTCTAGATAGGGATCTGAGTACCTTCTTCACAACAGTATTCTCATCCAAGGCTTCACCAAGACCTCGAATATGATTGAAAAATTCATCAACCCAGACCATGAATGTAGCAATGTTCTCATCTTCTTTCATCCTTAGACTTTTAAATTGAGCTATGTAAGTCTGCAACTTGGCTTCTTTGACTTTATCATCACCTTCATAGATAGTTTCCAAATTTTCCCATGTTTCCTTTGTTGTTTTGCAATCCATCACTTTTGAAAACTTAGTGTTAGTCAAATCACATAAAAGAGCATTCCTATTCTTAGCATTGATTTCATAAGCCCTCTTTCCAATATGACCCCTATGATGGTTTTCAAGGATTTCATAACCTTCTATGTAACTAGATTCCAAATATCCATTCTTATAGCCATCAAATATGACTCCATGCTAACTTTCCAAAAAGCAAAGTTAGATCCATCAAAAATTGGTACTTTGTTTCCAGAAGAACTATCCTATGCCATCTTGGATCTACCTTAAGTTATTAGACTCTTTCAAAGGAACTTAGCTTTGATACCAATTGAAGGGCACACAATCTACTGAGAGGGGGGGTGAATCAGTAGATCTAATCAATTACAATAATTTTGGAAAAAACCTTCACAACTACTTTATAGATTTTCAACATGAAGAGCACTGAACCATACAAGCTAGTAAGTAAAGCAATTAAAGCACAACACAAGATAACACATACCACCAAATTTTTACATGGAAACATGAAATGGGAAAAACCATGGTGAGAAGCTCTCACAAGTATGAATATAATAAGGAAATTCTACAATATGAAGTATGCACCAACCTATTAGAGACACCAATCCCAAAAAGATTTAGTAGGCACCAACCTATAGGAGACACCAATCCCTGCCAAAATAATGCAAGTTCAGGTAGAACACCAATCCTATCAGAACAAAAATCATGGCAGATTTGAAATATAACTCTAGCATGCACCAACAAACACACTGATATTGGTGCTTACACTTCTATCACTTACCTTCCATTCATTACACAATTATACATATCACTCCTATACTTTCATTGTAACCATTAATTACATTCACAGACTCTTTAACACTCATGGATGCACACCACTACATTACAATGCATCTGAATATTTGAAATATACAAATGACACTTTATTAACACTCTTTTATGTTGGCTATGGATCTGCACCAACCTAGACAACATAGGATGAACCTAAATTCAAATTTATATGAAATGTGTAATACAAAAATCTAAACTTGCACCAAAAGAACTTTACACCTTGCACCATCATGGGAACCTTAAATAGGTCCTATCCTCACTTCACATGCTCGATTTTAATTATGCATGCTTGTAGCCATTACCACACATGCCTCAAACTCAAAATAGCTTGATGAAACTTTTGATACTTCAAACTCCCCATACACTAAGCTGAGCCACCAGAAACTCAGGAAAACGATAGAACTAGTGTAGGCATGTACTCTCCTTTCAAACCATAGAGCTACATCTCATTTCCAAAATAAATGCCACCCATATTAAATAATCTCTCTACCCAAAAGATATCCTTCCCGACCACCACAATCATGTTGACTCCAAACCTGATATGGTATAATAAATTCATTAACTATCTGAAGGCAGTCACACCACAACAAAACTTGCTTCATGATACCTGAACAGATTAAATAGTCCATACACATTGTCAAACAACACACTTCCAAAACCTTAAGATAGTTGTCAATACTTATACTCCTATAATCTTTCTTCATCTTGACAACCTTCACATCTAATAGCCTTAACACCTTTTGATAACCCTTGTCAACAACAATGACCTGCTAACATCAGTTTGACATCAATGACAACTTATGCTCAACATTTTTTTATCAAGAGAAATAAAAAAAATAAAGTTCCTAGCCAAAATCTAAGGAATAGAAGAAACTATAGAATGGACAAACCAAATAAGTGACCACAAAGCCACCTTACTGATTTTTTTTTTTTTAGCATAAACATCAAACAATAAAATATGATTACTAGATTAAAAAAAAGTACCAACCAAAGATTAAAAAAAAATGCTTAAAAGATAACCAATAGGAAGGTGTAATTTGACGAGGGTCCCACAAACAAGCCAAACCTTGTACATGACTTGGGTACCTATACATTGGCATTGGCTACCTTTCCAAACTAATGCCTAGACAAAGCCATCATTTGCTCCACACAAAAAATGGTTTCTTGAAGGAAAACAATATCAAGTTTATGAATACGGATGAGATATCAAACAACCTTTTGATGAGGGAAGTTTTCCAAACCCCTAACATTATAGGAAAGATCAATTATTTTTGAAGGAAAGTTTGAATATAAAGTATGAGGAACTCCATATTCAATTAAAGATTCTTTTGACAAATTGTCATTTTCTTATACATTTTTTTCTTTTCAATATTATTTTGTTGTAAACCAAACGGGGTAGGAGTTTTACTTTTAGAGATACCCCCATTTGTGACTCCAATATCATGTGTAGCATCAGGAAAAAGACAACCAATAGAATCATCAACCTTAGTAACATTATGAATAGGAACTGTTGCATTCAAATCAAGACCAACTAAAGTAGTTAAATGATTACCACCAGATATTTCTTGAAGTAACACATGCTCAAAAGATGGAATTTGGACCTTTGGTGGTGGGGGCTAGGCTTAGATATTAGGAAGAACCTATTATGTGACTTTTTCCCCAAGAAGAGTTATGATATAACCCCTTGGAATTAAAAGGGAGATAGAAAAATAAAGGATAAAAAGATCATTTGGTTAAAAAGAGATATTAATAAAAATATACATAAACACTCTTTAAAAAGGGGAAGAATAATTATTTATTTAAATAATTATTAAAGGTAAACTTTTGTGAAAGGGTGTGATGGTTGGAAACCACCCCTCAAAAGGATATATGAACCATTAATGTGAGAGATGGAAAACATTCAAGTAAGATGAACATTCAAGTAGAGAAGAGAAAGAGGAAAGAGGGACTACAAGGGCACAAAGGAGTTAAGGTTAGGGTCTAGGTGGGCATTTAAACATTTGGAGAAGGGGCACATAGCGTGTTTCCAACTTGGGTACAACGTACACCTGGGATTTTCCTAGCCAGGGCTTTTACCGTGAGGCCCTCTATGGCAGGTAGTTTTACTGTGAGACCCTCTGCGGTAGGTAGTTTTACCGTGACGCCCTTTGTGGCAGGTAGTTTAACCGTGAGTCCCTCTGGGGCAGGTTGGTGTTTTTTACAAAAAAATGTTTCCTCCAAGGGGTTTTTGTGTCGGGAAACATCCTAGGTCCATAATTGTTCCTTTGATTGTCAGATAATAGCCTTTCCTAAACTTTAAGATAAGTATTAAGAACCATTGATTTGATAATATTACTATATGATTTGGTGCTAATACAATTAATCTATGTGGAGGTTTTATTCCATTTAATATGTTGATTATTTAATTGTCACATGTTTGTATCTTACATTAATTATTCACATTTATTTTGATAATATTGCATATTATAAATTATGTTAACTCTAATATTTGTTATATTAAATCTATTGCTAATACTTGATAACCATAAGAGCAAAAGTGACATTACATTTGGTATCAAATCTTAATGATCCAACTTTCCTATCTTTCATATTAACCAATCTTTAAAGTGCTCCTTGCACATTTCTAACAATTTATCCACTCGAGCTTTCCTATCTTTCATATTAACCAATCTTTAAAATGCTCCTTGCACATTTCTAACAATATCCACTCGTCCTAACTTTCAAATCATGAGACTTTAACTCTATAAGACCTAACTTATAACCTTTACCATATGTCAATTTTGTTGTTCATTAGCATTATTGAAAATCCTAAATCATATGTATTCATGTTCATATTCATATTACTTTGAGAACTTCCTATTTATATATAGACTCAACTTAAGACATCATATCCATTAATAAAATTTATAAACAAACAAATAAATTATTAACATATAAACCCATAAAGATTACTAATATTTAAAAAATATATATAAATCATTTAATCTCGATTCTTTCAATCTATATCCTCCTTATTATACATATAAAAAGTCATTCAAATCCACTTCACATTTTATTATACAACATATTATTCTCGTCGACCACCTTTCACTTTGAACCATCCACACTCCTTGGTATCCGAATATTTGCACAAGAGTATATAGAATACATACCGTAATTAAAAGAACATAATGCAACCAAAGCATTTCCAAGTATAACATCTGATAAAAAAAAAATCCTTCCATTATGTGTTGATGAGTTTCCATACCTTGATTCGAAGCAAGCATTTTGACATAGACATTGTATTAATAAAGGGTGGAATCTTAGGCGCCTAGATTTTTTGAATCCTCATCTAGGGGAGAGGGGCCTATAGTAGAGCACCCTAACTTCGTATTTCTCAAAATCTTATGTGGAAATTTCAAATCACTTCCAATTTTGTACAATAGTTTATTTGACAACTCACATGCTTTTATATTTAGTTTTAGGGCTACATCATCAAATATGATGCCACATCAACATGATTTTTGTTGAGGTATCCAAAAAATGCCCCAAAAAAAGTGAGACTGATAGTGGTGCACTAAGTCATGTTTTATTGGTGTGTTGATGTGGCATTTCATGATTTGTCAATTTGTGTACTTTATGGAGAAAAAATGTTTTGTAATTGGATATTAAGGTGATCCACTATGGGGCCCACTAAGGACTACTTCTATCCCCACTATTGGACCCCGCTCCACTATGGGCCCCTCTCCCCTAGTAAAGGATGGTTTTGTGTTTATATTTTATATCCCCAATTTGTGCGTGATGGATCATCAATATGTCATATACCTCGGCTAGTGAGGGATAACCGACTTGGACTACATACATTATGCCTTGACTTATAAAATTATCTTTATTCTATTGCTAGATGTTTATTGTTTAAAATTTCATCGGGAATATTTATGTTATAGACCATGTAATTCCCATAGAAAGGTAATCAAACTTGTTGAAAATCTATATTTTCCAATTCAACAAAATGTTGATAATGTTTTGAACCTTGCAGTTCACTATGGGAAGGTAGTCACTTTGTAAGAAAAAAAAAACTATATTTGTCATTAAATATACATTTGAGATTTCTCTAAATCTTCTATATCAACGTAGGTAAGGATTGTAATTATAAATTATAATAATTAATAGTCTTATTTTCCTCCATTTTGTGGATACTCCAAATTTATTAAGAAATATTTTCAAATAGAGTTGATGTTCTATCTTTGTTTTATATATTAGTCTATAAATCTATAAGAATTTTCTTCTATATATTTGGTGAGTACATCAGAATATTGATTAAAACTTTCTTTCAAAATCCAATTCATGTAGAGCTTACAAGAATTCTTGACCATACTTCTCCTTAAGGCATTATGTCAAACAGTTCAAGTCTCTTGTCTATGCTTCAACATTATGGAAGCACACCTACTTTCCACAATCAACATTTTACCAAGCTAAATATAAAGGAATAAATAATAGATCAAACTAGTTGGCTCAATAAATATACAATGAATATTTAAATAATTAAATATAAAAGATAGATGCATTTAGTTTTGAAAATAATGGTGTAGAAATACTAATGATGTCATGATAAAAGCATTTGTTGAAACTATAAAAATTAATGCTTTCAATTTGGAAGATGCCAAGCAAGCTTTGTAAAATCTATTGAGTCCCTTGTGTGAATTTGAACATCATGTCCTTGAATTGATGTGTGAGAATGAGCTTTTGCATGAGATGTTTTTAAATAATACCAAACTAGTGCTTACAAATACCTTTATGGAAACTGCAATATTGATAGCGTCAACTTCTCCTCACACAACCCATTGGATGGAATAGGATTGAATTTACAACACTCAATGAATCTCTAATACCAACATGCACAAATGTGTAAATGACTTACATGCAAATGATGTAGATTAGATCAATCAATTAGTTATAGTTTAATAATTTATTAATAGTTATGGTGATGTAGATTAGATCAATCAATTAGTTAAGGGTTAAAGGAAATCCTAGAGATAGGGGATTATAGTTTCCCCCATAGTCTCATTGACAAAGATTTTGGTGAAATTGAGATTTCATGACTTATTTATTTCTATTAATTCCAATAGATGATGAAATATTATGGAAACTTGTGTACATTAGGAATCATAAATTGGGTATAACTACTAGTTAAAGTCGGGTCTAAGAAGTTTACCACTAAATTATTTAGAAATATATGAAATACTGTGAATTGGAGAGATCTATAAACATGTTGGCATAATGCACTAGTATTTTTTTTTAGTGGATTTTGTATATCCATGCTAACTTTTTAATCTATATTGAGTGATTCTACTATGCTTGCTATTCAAAATAAATATCTATATTTGTTTAAACGTAAGTCATATTGTGGGCCCATAACGCATAGATCCTGGGATTGATATCTTAAACTTAGAGAAATGACAATATGTTTGTAAGGAATTGTTGAGAATAACATATTTATAGGATATTAACCCATACCGGTGCATGCTATTTCCACATCTTAAACCTTGAAAAATATTATGTTGTTTAAATGAAATAATGCTTTATCAATTGCACACTAACATAAATTTTCTTAGGATGAAACATGGGGACATGTTAAATTTTTACGGGGGGAGAGACAATCTCTAAGAAAATTAAGATTATAAATTCATACTAATTATTTTTCATATACAATGTAATCATATCATGTATGCCAATAAGCGTCCAAGCCTAGGGATATATTTATGGAATGACATAATATTCCCTCTCCTTGTGTACCCTTATAATTTAATTTTTTGATGAGGATTACAACACGGTTGTCACTGTGAGACATCCTTATTTTTATAAGCCAAAACCTCATCCCAAAATATAATTAAAAAATCTTCATCCAAGAAGTATATTGCGATATATTTAACCTAGTTTCTTAAAGGAAGATTAAAACTAGTATTTGTTTATGAAGTACTCTATAGGTGTCAATAATTTTCTATTTAAGATGCATTGTGAGATTGTTTGTATCATCTTTTTTTTTAATTTGCACATTGTTATTGGACTTGATCAACCCAATAACTTTGTATAGGACTAAGGTTTTATTTGTACATTGATTTTGAGATATGAAAAGAGGACATTCATGTAGTCCAGAATGCATGAATATCATCTTGGAATGTATGTTGAAGTTATAGATTATAATGTTATAAGTTATGAGTTGCCACATGTATAGTATTGGATATGGATAATAATAATTATTTGCTCATATTGTAATACTTTGAAGGAGTTACATGAGAGAAAATTGATTAAATTGAAATAAATGTCATTAAGCATATAGAATAGCCTTAGTTTCTTCAATTGTAAAGTTTTTATATGTATATATGGATAGTTATTGTCATAATTTTGATTGACAAAAATAATTCTCTTGAAACAATAAAAGAGAGAGAGCTATGAATTGAAAGAAATAAAGGGATGTAGATGAAAACACGCACACACACACACACACACATATATATATACTTCATACGTATATATATACTTATACTTCACATATATATATGAAGTATATATATATACACTTCATATATATATGTGAAGTATAAGTATATATATACTCATACGTATATATATACTTATACTTCATATATATATATATATATATATATATATATATATATATATATATATACATATGAAGTATATGAAGAATAAATGTATTCAATATCAATTTATTCAATTATTGATTATGTGTTTTTCGAGTTGTGATGTAGATATATCTCATGCTACTAAGGACAACAACTAATTTCTAGGGGGATAATTGTTATGTGACTTTTTCCCCAAGAAGAGTTATGATATAACCCCTTAGAATTAAAAGGGAGATAGAAAAAATGATCCTTTGGTTAAAAAGATATATTAATAAAAATATGCATAAACACTCTTTAAAAAGGGGAAGAATAATTATTTATTTAAATGATTATTAAAGGCAACCTTTTTGTGAAAGGGTGTGATGGTTTGGAAACCACCCTTTAAAAGGATATATAAATCATTAATGTGAGAGATGGAAAACATTCAAGTAGGAAGAACATTCAAGTAGAGAAGAGAAAGGGGAAAGAGGGACTAAAAGGGCACAAAGGAGTGAAGGTTAGGGTCTAGGTGGGCATTTAAACATTTGGAGAAGGGGCACACAATGTGTGTCCAACTCGGGGTACAATGTACACCTGAGATTGTCCTGGCCAGGGATTTTACCGTGAGGCCCTATGTGGCAGGTAGTTTTATCGTAAGCTCCTCTATGGTAGGTAGTTTTATTGTGAGGCCCTTTGTGGTAGGTAATTTAACCGTGAGGCCCTCTATGGCAGGTTGGCGTTTTATGCAAGAATCGGTTCCTCCAAGGGGTGTTTGTGTCGGGAAATAGCCTAGGTCCATAACTGTTCCTCTGAGTGTCGGATAACAACCTTTCCTAGACTTTAAGATAAGTATTGAGAACTATTGATTTAATAATATTACTATATGATTTGGTGTTAATATGGTTAATCTGTGTGGAGGTTTTATTCCATTTAACATGTTGATTATTTAATTGTCACATGTTTGTAGCTTACATTAATTATTCACATTTATTTTGATAATATTGCATATTATAAATTACGTTAACTCTAATATTTGTTATATTAAATCCATTGCTAATACTTAATAACCATGAGAAGAAAAGTGACATTACAGAACCAAGTTTTGGTTAGATATATATTTTTCACCCAAAGAATTGGGAACTTTGAAACTTTCTAGAATATCAAATCTATTACTTGAATTTTGTTTAGAAGAATCCTTCTTCTGACGCACAGTGGTCCTTCCTTTATTATGAGATCACACTGGAATAAGTCCATTAGGGCAAGCCTAGTAGAAATAGCTAAGGATTTCCATTTCTTATTTTTAGTTGCTTACACCTTAGATACACATTGCACTAAGAATTAAAAGCATTAGAAACCCATTTTGGATAGTTCCTATAAAGATTCCCATAATCATGAGAAATATGACAACAAAAAGGAAGATTCCCTCATAATCCACCTAATGAATCCAATTTGTATTTCCCAATCTAAATTACAATGAGTCAAGCAAAGGATTATTCAGATCAATTTTGACATAAATGCGGGCATAAGTGGTTACCTTTCGCTCGAGTGTTTAATGAGAAGGCCCAAGAGGCTTTCCAAGAATTGCAAAAATTAAGTGTATAATATTAGATCTCCAAAATTTCTATAGGGAGTCAAAGGAGACGAAACCAAACTAGAAGTCAATATGGAAGTTCCTCCAAAGGATCAAATCCAACGTGCCAAGCTTTAATAAATAAACCAACCTGATTGTGAAAATATGGCCCTCTTCCAAATGCCTTCTTTTGTTTGCCATTCTTTCGAAGACAACAAAGAAAAAAAATTAGTTGCCAGGAAAACCTCGATATCTCCCTCAAGCTGCCAATGGCTATGGGTCCAATTTTTTAGGAAAGGCAAAGTAGCTTTAAAGCCCATAAAATTACATTTATCAATGCATGATTTGATAGATAATGCACATTCTCTGTAACGATTTTTGGGTTAATGACCATGACGTGTTGTTCCTCCCTCTTTACAAACACTCATTCAAATAGGATCAAGTCTCCATTCTTTGATTAGTCTTGGCATCATGCATAACTTGCATGATAAAATTTACTACATTAATATGTCCATAAATTGAATCTTTATCAATTCAAACAACATCCTTAAATAAAAATGGAAAAGGTTTAGACCCCGCTATAACCAACCTTAAATGATCATAATATTCATACACTAGTAAAAAATAATGAAAGTATAGTAAAAAAGCATAAAAGAATCTAAATCTATTGCATGCAAGGCTAAAAGAAGATTCAAAACCTATTTAGTCATTTCAATGCTCCAACAACAACCCCAAGAAGATTCACGTCAAGTTTTTGTGTTTTTTGAATAGATTAGGATTTTGATTAACTATAGGAAATGGTATACGAGAACAAAAACAGGGAGAACACTTGGGTTAAGAAAACTAGGAACATGCTTGAGTTAAGGGGGATCTGCTATACCAGAAACTTATTTAATATTCAATGATTAGAGTGTGTTGGTTAAGCCCAACCCTTCTAGATCTCCTCCATCATAAATTATACTTTGAGTTTCCACCATCTATTGTGTGGGGTTCCCATGCTTGCAAAAACTTGTGTGGGGCATGAAATCCTCAAAATGTAAGTAGGTTATCTGACAACTGACCTTTATTATAATCCAAGGAGGTATTATATGCTTGTTATAGGCTAGAATAAGGAATAACTACTCTCATATTCGTAGTTGAAATGTATACTATTATCATTACAAGTGATTCCCATGGTATTCCTAGCAAGGGGAATACTTGTAACATAAGCCATCGTGACTATGCCATGGCAATATTGTTGGAGTTTTGCTTGGCCTTTATTCTCAATTGAAAAATCAAGTTAAATTCTTGACCATGTGATCTTTCACAATCTTCTCATTCATTCCTTCTCACAAAACACTACTTGGTTATATCTATTGACACTCTTCAACCAATCACATTGTCGAAGGCATCAATACTCTTCTAGCAAGAAGCTATGCATCCCAAATTCTATTCACTAATCAATGAAATACCTCCACTATCCTTTGCTTTACCTTTATTATTTAAAAATTATAAATAATATTCTAACAAAAGATGAAGATATCCATATACCTACACCATTCTAGTCCTATAGCTAGAAATATTACAATTATCTCATGTTCCAACTCCTCTCATGAGAGAGTTAAGGTTGTCCTTGCTTTGATAAGATGTTAATTTTTAGAGAGTTACACACAAATAATATTATTCTATTATTTTATCTCATCTTTTGTTCAATAAACATTATGCTTATATAGGAGTTTAATTTCCTATATTATAGGAGACACTCTTTAAATAACTCATATCCATACATACACTCATACAACAAACATCCTAACAAATCCATGTGAACACTAACATAAATTATTAACAACAATATTCAACCATAGTTGGTGAGGTTATGTGCTTGGTTTCATTTGGAAAGGTGTTTGGTAAGGTAGTAGAGAAGATGGTGAAGTGGTGGTATGTTATTGGTAGTGGCCTAGTGAAGAGAAAATAATATGCACATTTGAGCCCCTATTAATGGGTTGATACCATAGCTCCAAGATGCAATGAATTCTTATTATTTGATGCATGTTATAATTGATTGAATTGGTAGTAGCATGCCATTATATAAAAGTTTTACATTGGAGACAAGTGACAACACACATTCTTGACTCTTAATCTAATTGACCAATGAGTGAATGACAACAAGGTCAATGTGGGAGTATCAAATGAGATTACTCCACGGGGATATAATTGGTAGCCTTGGATATATATTTAGTAGACATAATATGTTATGCTTGGCGTTGTATTCAATTGAATGATCAAAGATGCTCAATAAAATATATGGAATTTTTGTGTTCAATACCATTTTAATGACATAATGACAAAACAACTTATGTATAACTTTGTTGGTTGACTTAGTGCATGGATTGTTAATGTCATTGTGATTGACATAACTATTGGTCTTGTTCCAACTTTAAAGGTTTTTAAATAATATTTGTGCTTGTGGGTTATTTAGAAGTGTGAAGTGCCATGAATAAAAACTGATTTTGCATGATAGCAAGGCAATCTAAATGGGAAAATGCACAAGTGGTTGGATGTTTTGATATCAAGTATATGATTCAATAGAAAATATGATGCAATGTGTAGCTTAGTTTATTTTGCACACTTATATGTAGGCAAATCATATATAAGGGGTTATGTTTTGTGTAGAGGAGGGATTATTGGGAACGATGAGAAGACAAGTGCCTATAAATTGTGTGTTATAAAGATATAGAGTTATTTGACATGGGTGATATTCCTACATGTTTAATGAAGGGAAAACACTAATGAAAGAGATGACTGTAGTTGATTGAGTGCACAAATATAGAAGGAATTTTTATTCATTGTTCTTAAAAAGTTCAAATCAAATAAAAATTCCATGCTCAAAGGCAAGGTTAGAAATCATTTGATTGACTACACCAATATTGAAGTGAATTTAAAGCATAAATAGAGTTGTAAGTTATATGAATTAGTGAGGACAAAATTGAAGTGAAGTATGATAGCTAGCCATAAGAAAATTGTGCATGTCATCTACAAGATGAATCTAGGGCATATTTGAATTAAATTATTATAGATATGTGTTCCTCATCGAAGAACAAACCTTTTCCCAAATTTTAGGTTTCTTTATTGTATTTAGGCTTGAAGCAAATTTTTTATAGGTACTTGAAGCAAAAATTGTATAAGCTCCCTCTAGTTTATGATATTATTAGGTGTCAAATGTTGCATATCTATATTTATGTTTGTGTATATTTATTGATTGGAAATACAAAGGTGTAGTCTAGTAATATCCTCTCATGGTTAGGTGCCTCGTTTGATTGAGATGTTTTAATGATTTGTATATGTCTCTATGGTAACATTTGTTGACTTTGGTATTTTTTGTGATTAGTTGGTTAAAGAAAAAATATTAAATTTTCTCAAAGAATTTAAGAGAAATCTTATAATGACATAGAATATTTTTTGAGCATTTGTAGATTATTGAAGTAGAGCAAATTGTGTGAAGATTCTTGATTTCATACATTACATTTGGATGAGAAGGTATATTGCTAGTTCTCATTTTCATATTTATGTTAATATTTGTATTCTTCTCAGGCTTATGACCTAATAAACTAAAGTATCAATCCTCATCAATAATATGACCAAAATTTAATCTAAATACTAATTTCTATACCCTCAAGTAGTGTACAATATTTATAGCCCTACCATACTTGTATAACTCAATGTTACAATTTTATGCTAAATCCTTTACAAATTGAAATTTGATGTACATTTAGAGTGTTATACATTTTGTAGAGAAGGTGGATTTGCTACTCACAATTTCTCTTCATTCAAAGAGCCTCACGAGGCGGACTGCCCTAAACTACTTGAAGGAATAGTGCGAGAGTTATAGAATCGAAAAGAGCAAGTCACAGAGATTTTCTGGACAAACTGACTGGCTCTCGGCCAAAGGATGATAGCACATAATGTGGATGACAACACAGTGCGCTAGTGTCCCAAAGGTGTGCTGGTGTCTCGTACGGACTAGAGAGCAAGTTTATCACAAAAAAACAATAGAGTAACTACTCACAATCTAATTACTGAGAAAATCAGAAGTATTGGAAAATAACAGAATGTGATAAAGTTGAAATAAAGTGAAATAGAAATGATAAAGAGAATAATCTGAGGTAGAAAGGAAATGCTCACAACCACACAAGTGATGAAGCCTTTGGCACGTGAATATTTTCAATACCTGCATGCATAAGATTTGGAGAAAGTGGTAGGGCTATATAGGGGTTTGCCTTAGTCAAACCCTCATTTTGGTGTTCCCACCTCCACGGACAACCAAGTAGAAAGAAAGAGATGAACTGAAATGGAAAAATCATGTGGTGAAAGCAAAACCCACTTCAGGAGTAGAACTTGCACCACTAAGTATGAGTGATAAAATCAATCCCCGCTCAAGTAGGAGAATCTGTATCACAAAGTGTGAGGGATAAAAGCAATCCCCGCTCGAGGAGGAGAACCCATATCACGAAGTAAAGATGTAATAGATAGGGGATATGGAATCCCAGGATGCTCGCAAGCATAAGGCAAAGGAGATAGATGCGAGAGCCAAGAGGGCTACAAAGAATGTTGCTAAGAGAGCTTGAGAGAGCTTGAAGTTATTTGTAACAAGTTGTATTGGGTTGTGCAAGCAAAATAACAAGAGAAAATATTAGAGCCAAGGCTAGAAAGAAGCCAGAGGAAGAAGAGACCAAAATGGATGGAAAAGATAGCATTTAAGGAAGGAAAAGAAGCTTCACGAGCCATTTTGAGGTGTCCCCAGTCACTACCACGACAATTTAGCATATGAAAAGTGGCAAACATGCACAAAAATAGTCGTTTAAACATTGAAACATTGTAGGATGCTAGCACAACGCACTAGTGTCCGAACATATCACACTACAAAACAACACAAATGGGAAAATCACAAAGTTTGATGTGAAGTTGACACACGAGGGTAGTTGCTGAAAAGGGGTGCTAGAGCATCCTAAGAGGGGAAAAAGGCTAATGTAGGGGCGAAATGAGCCTACACAAATGCTAGGGGAGTGGACACTAAAGTGGTTATAAGAATGGATGTGAAATTGTAAGGGGTGCAATTTTACGACATTACATTTTGCCCCCACTTTAGTGGGCATATGAATCTACACTAGTATGCACGTTAAAGGAAATCTACTAAACATAAATAACATCATTATGTCAAAAGGATACTGTAGATGAAGCAAATAACTTTTCAAACAAAGGAAGCATACCCCCAATCTGAAGACCTACAAAACAAAAGCATTAGACAAGAAAAACCTACAACAAACAACAATGTTAGCACACAAAAAACTAAAGGATTTGAGTCAACAAAGTGAAAGAGACCTCGATGTAGAAGATTGTCTCAATACTATGTATTGTCCGCAAATGAAAAACAACACATAGAAGAATTCAAAAATGAAGAGAAGAATGCAAGGATTGATTGCTTCAAGAGAAGAATGCACCCAAAAGATAGGGAAGCAATCAATGTCGAGGGTAGAAAGAAGTATAGACTCAGGCTAAAGAGGATATAGATCTTTGATTAGGTATACACAATTGAGAAGAGAAGAGAAGAGAATTTAAGAGCTAGAAGGGAATGAAAATTCCAAGAGAGATGGATCCATAGGTCCTTAGACCCAAGGAGAGTTGAAAAAATTCATCATAGATCTACAGACCTACGGAAGGTGAACAAAAGGACTTCGTAGCTCCATAAAACTATGAAGTTGCACAAAGTACACCGAAGGCCCTCAGACCAACGATGGACAAATCTAGCAGGATGAAAGCGTCTTACAGGCCCGCATACCTGCAAGGAGGAAACTCCCAAGATCTCTCACATGAAGGAAGCCGTGAGAACTAAGTGCCTTACAGGCCCACAAACTTGTAAAAAGGTATCCCCCAAGATCTCTCACATGAAGGAAGCGCTAAGAAGTAAGTGCCTTATAGGCCCATAGACTTGTAAAAGGTATCCCCCAAGATCTTTCACATGAAGGAAACCCAAATGAAAGCACCTTATAGGCCCGCAGAACTTCGAGGAGGCATCCCCCAAGATCTCTTACATGGAGGAAACCCAAAGAAGGGGACTCCACAGAGTCAAATTAGAAGGTGACTTTATAGGTGCACCTACAAAGTGACATGTTTAACAAGAGATAAAGCATGTTTGAAAACAAAGCGACCATGCAGGAAATCAAGTGGACAGTCACGTAGACAGTCAACAAATGGAAAGGCTTTTAAAGGGGGTTCCTCATGAACCCTTCAAAAGAAAAGGGGTCCACTCAAGGGATGCGCTATTTAAAAAGTGAGGTCTAGTCAGGTTGCCCCCAAGCTAGACGCAAAGATATGGAATAGATCTAGTCAGTTTTCCCCCAAGCTAGATGCCATAGAATTCATTTGAGATACAAACTTTCATAGGGTGTCCCTCAAGAACCCTTCAAGACAACAAGGGATCCACTCAAGGGACACTTCATTTGAAAGACATAGAGAAGAGAGGGGGCCTTAGGAAGGACACACATCTTCAAAATGAGTTATCACTTCCCCCAACATACAAGGGAGGAGAACCAAGCAAGACACTTAGAACATACAGGGTAGAGGTAGAACTCGATATCACTTGTCATTTGAAGAAGAGGCAAGTGCATCAAAAAATGAATGAGTGATGGCACCTGAATCATGAAGTTATTGTATTTTATCCTTCAAGGCCTTACATTCACTAGTGGAATGACCAGACACTCGATGGTATGCACAAAAAGAATGTTTTTCTTTATCATCTTTATGAATTTTCTTACGTGTAGGAGGAGGAAGAGTAATTAAGTGAGCTTTTAGAAGTGTCAAAAAAATATGCTCTTACTTAGATAGAGGGTAAGGAGAAAGAAGCAACCCTTTCTCTTGTGGAGAAAAGTTTGACAGCTCACGAGAAGAAGATATGAAGATCAAAGATAAAGGAGGAGGATCTTTACAAAGAGCATTATCCAGCAATGGGAATCACACTCTTCTATGGGATCGCCATCATCCTTCTTGATAGGAATGTAAACATTAGCCTCTTTAACAAAAAGGTGATCATCTTCCTCAGAAGGAGAATGATCGGTATGAACAGTGTTACAATGTGTGTTTACATTATCCCGCGATACAAAACAATAACCATCTTTGATAGCGGGTGTGGATGATGTTATTGGAAGGTCTAAGTGGATCGGGTCCACTTTACATTTCTAAGTGAAGGGTTCTGTAAAGTCTAAAGAACCATAATCATCACCAAGCCATGCATTCTTTTGAGGAGTAGACTTAGGATTTCTTACTTCAAAAGGATCTTCTTTAGGAACATCTATCTCAAGAGTATCCTTTGTAGCAGGTATTGCTGGAGTAAACATCGACACATTGGAAGACACTGAAGGAATAAGAGTGGGCACAACCGAAACTTGACCGACAACTGCCATCTCACATAAGTGCATAGCATTAGGGTCAGCTTTGACTGTGACTACTTGATTATTGCAAATGAACTTAATAGATTTATATAGGGTAGATGGGACTGCACCCATAGCATGAATCCATGGTCTACCAAGAAGAAGGTTATATGGTAACTTTTCTAACATAACATATACAAGGGTAGGTACAGTAATGGGTCCCAACCTTAAAGGCAAGACTATCATGCCTAGGGCTTGTCGGTCGACATTATTGAGCCCACGAATGACAACAAAAGAAGCATCAAGAGAAGATGAATCAATATTAATCTTATGAAATAGATCAATGCTAGATACATTGAGAGTTGAACCAACATCAATGAGAGTACGTCTAATGCCAATTTTGTTAATGTTAACTATAATCATTAAAGGGTTTGCTTGCTTTTGTACCTCCAAATGAGGGATTTCCTGTAGATAGAACATAATATTCGGTGAATCCACACGAATATAAGCTATCAACGCATCAACATCTATCGACCTAACAGAAGAAGGCAAGAGGATATTTTGCAAGGCTTCCTAAAGCATACCTTGATAAATCAAAGCAGACTGAAGCAAGTCTCGTAGTGAGATCTTAGTTAGAGTAACTTGAAGTTGCTCGACAAGATTGTAATCACCGGGTGCTTTAGTTGTAGGTTTAGGAGCTAAAGGAAGACTTGGTTGTTTATTCATTCTATTCTTATAAGTATGGGCTACCGCTCTACAAGAGGGAGCCATAGAAAGATCAAGAGAATCATTATCAAATGGAGCAATATCAATATAACAAATCCTTTTAGGAGGACTACTCTCTTAGGCCTTTGAGGGGCAACAAAGACATAGATTACATTTACAGAATCATCACAACTAGTAGAATAATTATTCAAAGAAATATTCTCAACATCGATCTAGGGAGGATCAAATGTGGAAGGAGATTCATAATTCACTAATGCATCATCTCCAGAGGAGAGTGCATTGGAATGGAGAGAAGGTAGAGTAATGTTAAGAAAGGTATCAATGATTTCATCTTCTTGCAACAAAATATCCTCCAAAGTAAGAGGACTTTCGTCAGAAGGATCAAAGGTATCAAGTGACACAGGCAAAGCCAAGTCACCATCATATGCATGAAATGGAACATCATTAACTCTTTGAATAAAATCAAAGACTGAAATAATGAAAGAGGATATTAAATTCATTTTGAAAATAGTAAGTTAAATATGATGAATAATGAATAAACAAGTCAGCTGATAATAAAACTAAGAGAAACCGTAAATCCAAATTTTTAGATTTTTTTTGTTATTTTCTAGGTTATAGTAATTGCATTTTTGGAGGTCTTCGGAGCAGAATTTATGGTTGAAACTTGCGTTGGTCCCTCAAATTCGGCTACCAAAGGCATGGTATTTTAGGGATTGAATTAGTCCTCTTGGAGACCTTTCCAACGGTGTAAAATGTTCTAAATTCTGAACACTAAGTCAAAAGTTATGACCCCGCCAAGTAGGGGTAAATAAATTCCAAGTTTTTTGAAAAATAATCCTCTTCACGTCAGGTTCACCAAAATGTAGAGAAGGGGGATTCGCTACTCACGATTTCTCTTCATTCAAAGAGCCTCATGGGGCTGACTGCACTAAACTACCTCAAGGAATAGCGTGAGAGTTCTAGAATCAGAAAGAGCAAGTCACATATATTTTTTGCGCAAACTAATAGGCTCTCAGCCAAAGGACAACATGGAGTACGAACAACAACATAGCGCGCTGGTGTCCCAGAGGTGCACTGGCATCTCATACGAACCAAAGAGAAAGTTTATCACATAAAAACAACAGAGTGACTACTCATAATCTAATTACTGAGAACTTCAAAAGTACTAGAAAATAATAGAATGTGATAAAGTTGAAATAAAGTGAAATAGAAATGATAAAGAGAATAAGAGGTAGAAAGGAAATGATCACAACCATGCAAGTGATGAAGCCTCTGACACGTGAATGTCTTAAATACCTACATGCATAAGATCTAGAGAAAGTGTTGGGTTTGTACAGGGGTTTTCCTTAGTCAAACTCCTGTTTTGGTGTTCCCACCTCCACAGACAGCTAGATAGAAAGAGAGATGAACTGAAATGGACAAAGTGTGTGGTGAAAGCAAAACCCGCTTCAAGAGTAGAACCTGCACCACTAAGTATGAGTGATAAAAGTAATCCCTGCTTGAGGAGAACCCGTATCACAAAGTGTGAGTGATAAAAGCAATCCCTTCTTGAGGAGGAGAACCTGTATCATGAAGTAAAGATGCAATAGATAGGGGATATGGAATTCCAGGATGCTCACAAGCATAAGGCAAGGGAGATAGATGCGAGATCCAAGAGGGATAAAAATATTCTTGCTGAGAGAGCTTGAGAGCACTTGAAGTTGTTGTAACAAGTTGTATTGGGCTATGCAAGCAAAATAACAAGAGAGAAAATGCCAGAGCCAAGTCTAGAAAGAAGCTAGAGGCAGAAGAGACCTAAATGGATGGAAAATATAGCATTTAGGGAAGGAAAAGAAGCTTCCTGAGCCATTTTGAGGCGTCCCTAGCCGCTGCCACCGACAAAAGCAGATGACAAGTGGCAAACATGTACGGAAATAGTTGTTTAAACATTGAAACATTTTAGGATGCTAGCATGATGCATAGAAATTCGCGTGACGCACTAGTGTCTGGACATATCACGCTACAAAACAACATGAACGAGAAAATCACAAAGTTTGACGTGAAGCTGACACGCGAGGGTAGCTGTTGAAAAGGGGTGCTAGAGCATCCTAGGAGGGGAAAAAGGTTGATGCATGGGCTAGAATGAGCCTACAAAAATGCTAGGGGAGTGAAAACCAAAGTGGTTACAAGAATGTATGTGAAATTGCAAGGGGTACAATTTTACAACATTACACATGCATAGAGTTCCACCATTTCACATGAGTAGTTCAACAAACTTTGTTAAATCTTTTGAGGGCCTATGACCATTATACTTTTAGATAATAATGTATTTTGGATTCTAGTTTGCATATGAAGTAGGAAATGTTAAGGGGTTTCATTTGAGGGTGATAAAACTATTTCGTATAATTTGTTGCATATGCAATTTGTTGTGATATGTTGATAGGGGTCTTTAGGTTTGTGTACAATGAGTCAACTCGCCAATTTTGTAGTGACAAATATTTGGGGTACTTATGTGCAATGTGTACGATTTCTTGAGATTTAGTATGTGTCAACATTTCTCTTTAATTGTTCTATTTAGACCTCTTGGATCACCCTCCTTGGTTTCGCTAAGCTAGAAGTGTGGAGGAGCAACCGACTCTTGTCGATAGACCCATTACCACTTGTATCCTTATCATGAGTTTTGGTCCTTATATTTGGATCAACATATAGCCCTAGGTCTAGGTCATGTGTGTATTTTTTAGAGTTGTACAACTATAGTTTTGAGAGCAAGCAACCACTTTGATGAAATATTTTTAACACAATTACATTTCAACAAGTGGCATACATTCTCATGTTAAGGTTGGGTCATGGACCAATACTTATTCATACCCATTTTATCCCCATTTACACTTATCCCTATTAAATTTTATATTTTCTCACCATTTATTTGTCTCCATTTGAACTTACTTATGTACATTCACTCCATGTCTCAAAATCACCATTTAAGCTCAAACATTCTAATGCAAGAGCACCTAGGCAATTTTGTCATTTTGATGTAAATAAGTGTCTAAGTCTGAGTTTTGTGTGTTTCATCATGTGTTTGGATGTAATAAGGTATAATTGAGATCATTTTGATGTATTTAGGTCATATAGGGTCATTTAAGTGTGTTTTGTGAATGTTGTCAAAATATTGCTAAAAGTTGCTTTGCAACTTTGCAAATTTTGCATTGTAAGGAAGGTGAACGGTCATCCATTTGAAAATTGGTTGGAGGCCATTGGATTTCAGTTAGACATGTTTAAAATGGCCTCAAAAACTTTGAGGAAACACTTTTGAAGTGATTTTGGTGGACCAACAATTGAATAAGCTCTATTTTCTACATAATTTTTGTGTTTCTCATATTTGTACGGCCCTTTACAGTTATTTTGAGTTCTAAAATACATGTGAAAGGTTAATAAAATGAATCTACTTTGTTTTGGACTTGGTTGTATTGATTTTCATTGAGGAATAAGCGATTTTGAAGCACTTTTCTAAAACTCATATGAAAAACCTTAGGTTTAAGGGTTTGTGAACAAAATCATGTATTGTAGCCCATTCCACCATTGAATCTTGGCCAAGCTCAGTGGAATGGAGGGTTTTATTATGTTATTAGTGTTTTTGTTGTTGTTTAGAGTAGGTGATGGAGTTTGGGGTGGTTTTTTTCCAAGCCCTAACCTAACATCTTCATGTGTTAGGCTTAGGTAGGTTAGAGAGTTAGGGTGAATTTTTTTTTTTGAAGAGTTTTGGTGGAATAAACTGCATATTGGGAGCCTATGTGACATGTTAGAACTTCTAGAATGATGTTTTGATCATTGGTGATTAAATTTGGTATACTTGCTTTGGAAAAGTGGCCTAATTTGGCCTTTGAGCAGTGTAGCATACCAAGTTTGAGAAATTTGTTCTAAAACAATCTTACTCTCAAATGAGATATGTTATAAAGGAGCCTAATAGGTATCTGAGATGGTCAAGGGGTTGTGGAGAAACGACCCTCTCTAAAAGATATGCTTGAAAACCTATGTTTGGAGACCTAGAAGTAGAATTGTGAAATTGTGAGTTAAGCCACCATAGTTAGGGTTTGAAACTTAAAGAGGTAGATAAACTATGTTGCTTAAACCTACTCCACCTTGCTCTGTATCAAGTGGTATCAGAGCATAGGTTCTGATTGAAAAGTGGGAAAAGTGAATCAAAGTTGGCATAAGCAAGATGCCTCCAAAGAGCAATCCAACGGCCAAAGAAGTCAAAGAACTGAAGGAACAATATGCAAAGGAGGTGAGGCTTTATAAGGAGTCTCATGAAGCTGCTCTTGCCAGAATAGCAGCCTTGGAGAAGAATCAAAGAAGAGGAATGGTCAGTGGTGACCAAAGTGATAAGGAGGATGAGGGTGAGAGTGAGAACCCTCTAGTAGGAGTCCATGATGATGAGGACTTGGACCCTGAAGAGATGGGAATGGTCAGGATGCTAAAGGATTTCAAGGGGGATAATACTCCAAAGGTGACAGTAGAAGTGCCTATGTACGGTGGAAGGATGGACAATGAAGAAGTATTGGGTTGGATAGATGCTTTGGATAATTTCTTTGAATTTGAAGAAGTAGAAGACAATAAGAAGGTGAAGGTTGCAAAAACAAAGTTGAAGGGACCTGCCCTAACATGGTGGATATATGTTCAAGAGGAGAGAGTCAAGAAGGGAAAAACAAAGATAAAGTTCATGGGACATAATGGTAGCCAAAGTGAAAGCATAATTTTTGCTTGCAGATTATGCAATTCAAACCTAGGAGGCTACACAATTTAAAACAAAAGGAGTTAGATGGCATGGAATATATTGAGGAGTTCCATAAATCAAGTTTAAGAGCAGGGCATACTGAAGATGAAGTAGAAATGGTTGCAAGGTATCTAAATGGCCTTAGACTCAACATTCAAGATGAAATTGGTCTCAATACACCTAGGACAATTGAGGAGTGTTTCCAATTAGCTATCAAGGTAGAGGAAAGGATAAAAAAGAGACAAGAGTGGCAAGGAAGAGGCAGGGGAAATAATTTCAGAGGTAGAGGCAACTTTGGTGCAAGAGGGTAGTCACAAAGGCAACAAGGTGAATCAAGCAGCCACCAAGAGCAAAGTGCTGAGTCAAGTGGTAGATACAATTTTAGAGGTAGAAGACCTAGTGACAGAGGTAGGTTTGGTGGACAAGGGAGGGGGTCAAATACCTTCTCAGGAAGATGCTACAATTGTAACCAATTTGTACATCCAGCATGGAAGTGCCCAGACAAGCAAGCATCAAGTTCCCATGGAGGTCAGCGAAGGACTCAAATTGTGCATGAGGAAGATAATGAAAGTGTTAATTCACCATCTTAGCATGCTACCCCTGAGATAGGTGAGTCTTTGATGATGAGGACATTGATTAAGGTGCCAACAGTCAAAGAGCCTCCACAAAGGAAATCCCTGTTTAGGACCACATGTAAGTCACATGGAAAGGTATGCAAAGTAGTTGTTGATTCAGGCTCTACTAATAATTTGGTTTCCTTATAAATGGTAGGGAAATTGAATATGAAGAGAATTTCTCACCACACACCATACAAAGTGTCTTGGTTAAATAAGGGTCAACAAGTCTTAGTAAATGAGAAAACATGGGTAGAGTTTAATATTGGGGGGTATAAAGATAAAATTCTTTGTGACATCATCCCCATGGATGTTTGTCACTTGCTACTAGGAAGGCCTTGGCAGTATGACAGAAAGGCAAAGCATGATGGCCATAACAATGTTTATGTAATAGATAAAGATGGAATTTCATTTACATTGACACCCCTACAAGATGGAGAGTTTGATAAACAAGTTGGTTGTAGTTTTATGGTAGTGTGAGAGAAAGAATTTTTGAAAACAATGAGGGAAGAAGGTGGAAAGGGTTTTTCCTTAGTAATCGAACCTAAATTCAAATATGTTTTAGCAACTAGTAAGGTTGAGGGTATACCTAGTGAGGTTCAAGCTATGTTAGACAAATATAAGGACATTGTAGTTGATGAATTGCCAAGTTCTTTGCCTCCCATGAGAGATGTAAGCCACCATATAGACTTGATCCCTCATGCCAATTTTCCAAACAAGGCTGCATATAAGATGACCCCTAAACAAAATGAAGAAATAAGAAGGTAGGTTCAAGAATTATTGGATAAAGGCCTAATAAGGGAAAGTTTGAGCCCTTGTACTGTCCTTACTGTTTTAGCACCCAAAAAGGATGGGGATTGGAGAATGTGTACTAAATCAAGGGTCACAAACAAAATCACCATTAGATATAGGTTTCCAATACCTAGAATGGAGGATCTAATGAACTGCTTGGGAGGTGCATGCTATTTTTCAAAGATAGACTTAAAAAGTGTTTATCATCAGATTAGGATAAGGGAAGGAGATGAATGGAAAACTGCATTTAAAACTAATGAAGGTTTGTATAAGTGGATGGTAATGCCCTTTGGATTGTCAAATGCTCTGAGTACATTCATGAGGTTAATGAATGAGGTTTTGAAGCTTTTTATTGGAAAATTTGTTGTTGTATATTTAGATGACATACTTGTGTTTAGCAAGATAAAGGAAGAGCACTTGCAACATCTTGACATGGTTTTGTAGAGATTGAATTAGGAGAAGTTGATGATAAATCTCAAAAATTGTGAATTTATGAAAGAGGAGCTAGTCTATCTTGGTTTTGTGATCTCCAAGGGTTCATTGAAGATGGATACCACCAAAGTAGAGGCAATTATCATTTGGCCAACTCCAAAATTAGTAGGAGGCAAGAATATTTCATGGAATTGCAAGTTTCTATAGGAAATTCATCAAGAATTTTAGTCATATCTGCTCAACCATTATTGACACTGGTCATTAAAGGAGATAAAAGGAAGAAATTTGAGTGGACTGATGAGGCAAAAAGAATCTTCAGATATCTAAAAAATAGAGTGGCACAACAACCTATCCTTGCTTTACCTGATTTCAACAAGGTTTTCACTATAGAGTGTGATGCAAGTGGCTTTGCAATTGGTGCAGTTTTTAAGCCAAGAAGGCAAACTGGTAGCTTTCTTCATTGAAAAGCTTAATGAAGCAAAAAGGAGGTATTCATCATATGATTTATAGCTATATGCAATGGTGTAGGCCCATAAGAAGTGGAGACACTACCTTTTGCCAAAGTATTTCATTGTTTTCACCGACAACCATGCTTTGCAATTTCAAAACAGTCAATACAAGTTGAGTCACAAACATGCAAAATGGGTATAGTATTTGCAGAGCTATACCTTCACCATCAAACACAAAAAAGGCCAAGCCAACAAGGTAGCTGATGCTCTAAGCCGAAGGTCAATGTTGGTGCATGAAATCCAATTTCAAAGTGTGGGAATAAAAGCCTTGAAGGATATGTATGCTGAAGTTGAAGACTTCAAAGAGGTATATTTTGTTTGTTCTCAGTTTAAAGATGCTTTTCATGAGGAATATTCTAATTTTTTGTTGCAAGATGGCTTGTTGTTTAAAGGTGCTCAATTATGTATACCAAAGTGCTCCATGAGGACTAATTTGATGAAGGAGAAACATTGTGGTAGTTTAGGAGGACATTTTGGGGTTGAGAAGACATTGGATCAGATATTGCAAGGTTATTATTCAAAGAAATAGTTAGTATTCATGGTCTTCCACTAACAATTATTTCAGACATGGATTCAAATTTTATTGGTCACTTTTGGAGGACCCTTTGGAGGAAACTTGGAACTAATTTTACCTTTAGTATTGCCTATCATCCACAAACGGATGGGGAAATTGAAGTGGTCAATAGATCACTTGGAAATCTTCCGAGATGTCTCACAAAAGAGCATGGATAAAAATGGGACTTGGTTCTTCCACAGGCTAAATATGCTTATAATGATTCCATCAATAGGAGCATAGGGAAAAGTCCTTTTGAAGTGGTGTATGGTCTACAACCTAGAGGCATATTTGAGCTTAGAGATCTGAAGGGAATGGAGAGGAGGAGTGATGAGAGAGAATCATTTGCAGAAGCCATGAAGGAGATACACCAAAAAGTTAAAGATGATTTGTAGAAGAGTATTAACAAGTATAAGAAGCATGCTGATTTGAAAAGAAGGGATGTGCAATTCAAGGTGGGAGATTTGGTCCTTGCACACTTGAAGAAGGAACGGTTTCCAAAGGGAAAGTACATCAAGCTACTGATGAAGAAAATTGGACCTTGTAGAGTGGTCCATAAGTTTGGGGCCAATGCATATGAGATAGAACTCCCTCCTCGAGTTGCTATCTCACCTATCTTTAATGTTGTTGACCTATGCCCTTTCAATGGATTTGTGGATGCATGTACAGGTGTTGATACTAATGTTATTGATGAAGAGTGGATCAAAGATCTACCATCTACTAAGCCATTGAAGATTGAAGCCATTTTAGACACAAAAGAGGTGAAGAGAACAAGGCACAACGTCTATAATGAATATCTTGTGAAGTGGCAAGGATTACCCCCTGAAGATACAACATGGATGTTAGAGGATCACATAACATTAGTGCAAGAGCTGATTTCAGGTGGAACCTAAGAAATTTTTCTCTCCAAGTGTATGGTGTAGGAGCACCTAGGCAATTTTGTCATTTTGATGCAAATAGGTGTCTAAGTCTGAGTTTTGTGTGTTTCATCATATGTTTGGATGTAATAAGGTATAATTGAGACCATTTTGATGTATTTAGGTCATATAGGGTCATTTAAGTGTGTTTTTTGAATGTTGTCAAAATGTTGGAAAAGTTGCTTTGCAACTTTGCAAATTTTGCATTGTAAGGAAGGTGAATGGTTATCCATTTGAAAATTGGCTGGAGACTGTTGGTTTTTAATTAGACATGTTTAAAATGGCATAAAAAACTTTGAGGCAACACTTTTGAAGTGATTTTGGTGGATAATCAATTGAATAAGTTCTGTTTTCTACATAATTTATGTGTTTCTCATAACTGTACAGCCCCGTACAGTTGTTTTGAGTTTTGAAGTACATGTGAAAGGTTAATACAGTGAATCTACTTTGTTTTGGACTTGGTTGTATTGATTTTCATTGAGGAATAAGGGAGTTTGAAGCACTTTTCTGAAACTCAACTGAAAAACCCTAGGTTTAAGGATTTGTGAACAAAATCATGTATTGTAGCCCATTCCACACTTGAATCTTGGCCAAACTCGATGAAATAGAGGGGTTTAGTACGTTCTTAGTGTTTTTGTTGTTGTTTAGAGCTGGGAATGGAGTTTGGGGTGGTTTTGTTCGAGCCCTGGCCTAACATCTTCATGTGTTAGGCTTAGGTAGGTTAGAGAGTTAGGGTGACAACAAATTTGTGAAGAGTTTGGGTGGATAAACTACATATTGGGACCCTATGTGACATGTTAGAACTTCTGGAATGTTGTTTTGATCATTGGTGATTAAATTTGGTATACTTGCTTTGGAAAAGTGGCCTAATTTGGCCTTGGAGCAGTGTAGCAGACCAAGTTTGAGAAATTTGTTCTAAAACAATCCTACTCTCAAATGAGATATGTTATAGAGGATCCTAATGGGTATCTGAGATAGTCAAGGGGCTGTGGAGAAACGACCTTCTCTAAAAGATATGCCTGAAAACCTATGTTTGGAGACCTAGAAGGAAAATTGTGAAATTGTGAGTTAAGCCACCATAGTTAGGGTTTGAAACTTAAAGAGGTTGATAAATTGTGTTGTTTGAACCCACTCCACCCTGCTCTGCATCACATTCACTTTTGCACGTCTTTTAGAATTGAACTGGTTTATGTCAAGGTACAAAGGAGTGAGCCCAAAATTTCAAATATTCAAATTCAAGTTCTAACTTTCCCACCCTTTTTACTAATTGTTATGTGTTAAGTTAATGTATGCATGTGCAATATGCCATTAATGTCACAATATTTTAAAACATTCATGTACACTTGTTTTCACATAGAAGAATATGGTTGATTTGAGAATAAAAAGAACCTCTAGAACATGCTCTAATTTTCTCATCTTTAATAATCCAACCTGATACTAAGATTGATTTAGGAAAACTCACTTACCTATTGAGTCATCAATATCCTTAATGATGTCTCTAAACACCACCTTGATACATTCAACTATTAAGAAATAGAAGTGGAACATGTCAACTAAAGCACACTTTATTGGATTGTTCTAACATGTCATATATCAATGTCACATTCCTTGTTGATTGGAATTGACCTCATAATACACGAGATTAAACAATAAGAAATTTTAAGATTGTATAGACTTTGACAAATTTATAAAATTAAAAGTATTAATTTTACTATAATAATTAATATATTCAACTTTACATCACCACTAAATATCTCTTTCCATCACACTTAATTTTTAAAACAATAGTCAACCCAACTCTTATTATCTAAATTAATTTTGTGTTTATTGTTTGCGCTTATTTAATTAGTCTATTATCTAAGGTGATTTGATTTCCTTAAGAAATTCCAAGGACCATTTAAGAGACATATTCTAATGATTATTCCAAAACATCGATCTGTCGAACATTTGGCTGATGAACGTAGAAATACACGTTCAAAGGATTTTAAAGGACAAAGGTGTAAACCCTGTGTCTTTCGAGGGAGAACAGTTCAGAGCTATAATGTGGGTACAGAGTATCTTGCTTGTAATTGGTCTATGTGGGTCATATGTTTGTGGGGTGGCTGCGTCATCATGCGATGCTCAAGTTCAAGCTCATCCTGGATATGACATATGTGAAGTTGGCGTTGCACCTTCAAGAGATGAGAGAAGGGTTTGGGACATATCCCATGCATATACACCAGATATGCCTGTTTGGGATTCCCCAGAGGGTCTGGGTGACTATCTTTGGCTGGCGTATAGCATGAAAAATGGGTCCCTGGCAAACAATTCCGAAATGAAGATGGGTACCCATACGGGCACTCATGTGGATGCACCTGGTCATGTTTTTCAGGAGTATTATGAGAGCGGCTTTGATGTGGATACGCTCGATCTCAAAGTACTAAATGGTATTTTGTTCTTTGTTTTTTCCACAGTTCCTTTTTCTTGCTTATTGTAACTTATTCATATTAGCTGATGGCCACTGCTGTAGGTGTTAATCTGTGTGTAGGTAGATATGATTCAGATGAGACCGAAGCCTAGAGCTACAAATTTTAAACAATATAGAGAAATTCCTTTGTGGGTTTCCTAAGGGGGTCCCATGTGCTAAATAGGCAATAAGCTTCGCAGTGACCTAAAAACAAATTTCACCTTCTGTGGAGTAGTAGAGACATACTGTTTGAACTCTGTGAATGCTCTAATTATATCTATCAGTAGTTGCAATAATCTAATAAATTACATGTTAACCGCATACCCAAATCGCTCCCAATATGTTTCCAGTTACTGAAAGGATTTAATTGAGTAAGAAATTAGTTCAGCAATTAACATCCAAAGTCAAACTAATTTCCTTTGAACAATAAGTCTACTGTATAGACAGGTAAAGTTTGTTTTATGACATGCCAATTTGGCATACGAGATGTCACAACACCTCCCTTCGCCCTTTGGAAGGGTGTAAGTGTTATTTCCTCTTTCTTTGTAACTCACGTAATGGACCAAAATACCCATTTCTTCACTCTTGTGTTTTTCTTGATCCCATTTTTTGTGTTATTTCATCCCTTTCATCTCCTAGGCGTTGGCCTAAGGCCCCCAAGGGTCTTGAAAAGCTCTTAAGTTTGTGTAAGTGGTAAGAGCTACGAAGTCACCCTCCCCGACATGCCTCTCTTCTCAATTCCCTTCTCTCTCTATCTCCGTTGGGATGTTAGATTTCCCATACTACTGTGCCTCTTGGCCATTCTGCTCTTTCACCTTTTTATTGGAACATCGGAGTTTCACATGCAATCATCCCATGTCACCAAACCTTGACATGCCTCACTACTTAGCTTGGACATCAGACCCCTTTTGTCTAGCATACCTCATCTTTGAACTCCAATTTTCGAGGGAAGGCACAAACCATGAGCCAATTGCAACCTTCAAACTTTGGTGTTCTCGCCACTTTTCATTATCCCTCTCCACCTACCATCTTGCATGTTAGGATTACCATTAATGTGCAGATTGATGATGTAGCTCCATGTGGGATTCCACTTGGCACTAACATTCGTCCTAGTACATTTGAAGCTGAAATGCCAGGGTATGCCATGAGGAAGCCAACAATCACCATTAATGCGGTAGTTAGGGTTTCAAACCCAAAGGGGCTCCTCATCATACTTTCTAAGAATAGTTGCAGGTTGCAGGGGACCCTCATTCACACCTTTCAAGCCTGTTTTTGCACTAGAGAATGCCATTTCTGGATCCATGCAAAGGGAAGTAGTTCTCAATGGGTATTCGCATACTAGGCCCAAGATGGAGACTATTATGCAATTCTCAATGCTCTTTCTAGGTGTCTTAAAGATTTTAGAGGCAAATTGAAGGAGGCATCTTTGAACAACCCAACAAAAACCCTAACCAAAAATTGCCATGAGCACTCATGTTCAAGTGTCTAGATTTGAGGACAAAAATCCATGCATTTGTAGAGGTTGAGGGATGGAAACCTTGTAGATCTTGTCTCAGAGGACCAAACCCCTTTGATTGGAGGAGCGGTCTCACATAGAGGTCGTGTTTGGGTGTTAATAGTGGCCGATATCATCAGTATTGAGCTTATACAACACTTACAGTTGTCGCAGATGGAAGCCATGATGTTTTAGTTTGCTCTAAGTGTGATAGCAAAATTTTGTATTATTTTATAGTTCATTTGCCTTTAATAGATGATTTGTGGTCTCAACCTTTTGTAAACATTGTACCCTTAAGTTGTTATGTAGTTGCACCATCATGTATTGTTATTTTGTGACGACTGTATTTTTCCCTATTATAATTGTGGTAGCAATGTTTTATAAAAGCACTCTTGATTGTTTAATATGATATAATTGCTGTTATTTATGCGAATGAAATGAGGTGCCCCTGGTTGTGCTTGGCTCGGGTAGAGTAAATTAGGGCTTATTGCTTTATCATTAAATAATATAGGTTGAATCTTAAGATTGGGTCATGAGATCTACTCCGTAACCTTAATATAATCGAGGATTTGTAATGCGTGTTTTACTTACATATTTTCGAGTTAATCCTATGGTTAAATATTGAAGCAAATTTACTATTGAGGGTTCGTTGGCTTCTCTTTACATATTTTGAATTTTGTTAAAATTATTTACCCTAAGTTTGGCATGGGACATTTTGCTTTTCTTGCCAGCCTGTTTCCTTGCGAAATTGACTATCTACATGCTAAACTTTTATGTATTGCAATGATAGAGAAAGTAGGTATTATTTGAGACAAATTAGAAAGCAAAAACACCTCTCAGGGATTCTAGAGGGTGAAGACGTTTCAATAGGTACTGCCTCGAAACAAAGTGGTATGACAAAAAGGGAAAAGAACGAGAGCATTGAGATGAGGGTAGAAAAGAAATTTTACATGATGCTAGATATGTTGGCATAGATGCTTCACAAGATGGATAATAACATGAAGATACCTAGGAAGGAAAATGGTGAATTTAATCTCCCCTTTTGGTCCATTCCAACATTCTTGGAAAGTTCCAGGATTCTTGGAGAACTCCACTTTATCAGTGTAAGATAGGGGGACCAACCACACCAAGGCTCTAGGTCACGGAGAGTCGAGAACGGAGGGCTGTCCTAACTTACCTCAAGTTAAGTGGGTGTTTTAGGTTGAGGATTGAGAATGAAGAGCACTCCCAAATGCTTCTGTCACTCTACTGATCCAAATGTTTGGATGGGGCTAAACGAGTTAGTTTCTGGAATCCGAACCGTACCTTAGATAACTTTTTGCCCGAGGACAGCAACGTGGGTTTGGGATGACAACGCGGCGCGTTGGCGTCTCCCTGGGGCGTTGGCGTCCGTATAGCCAGAAAGTGTAAAAGCACAGATGAAATACCAGAAAGCCTACTTACAGTCTAGTTGATGAAGTTCAACGAATTAAACAGAATAACAAAGTACAAGAAATGACTATTAAAGTGATGCAGTCAAGGTAGGAGGGTCCAACCTTGCAACCTAATCAACTAACACTATGATCATATAGGTATGCAACAAAAGCTAACAATTAACCAACAAAAAGATAAAAGATGTTTAAGAACACATAATACAAGATTTATCCTGGGAAAACCCTAACAGGGAAAAACCCAGCCTTCAAAGCTAATTCCTCATTATATTATGACCTCAAAACACATTACATATGCCACTCGGACTTTATAGATGCTAGGTCATACCCCAAGGATTGCAAAAGACTCATACAACAATTCCATGATTTCTTTCTTCCACATCGCAATTCTTTGCTTTGCAACTTCTTTTGTTCTTTGCTCTACTCTCGGCTTCACTTCAACTTCCCCTTTGGATTAAAACACTTATGAATTTTCTTTTTGTCTTCATGCTATCGAATTTTCTTTTTGTCTTCATGCTATCGATCCCTTCCTCCCCGGTTCCTTGTAACAAATCCTTCCCCTTCATTTATATCCTCCGCAAGTCTTCTAACCATTAACAAGTTGGCCTAATTGCAACGGCTAGTCAGGTAATGTGTACACACAGATAGGTTGGGCCTAAACATAAGGCATATCTCCGCTGATGCTTAGAACTTTGTGCTGATCCCCATGAAGGTCGGCTAGGTCCTATACTTCATTGAATAATGTTCCTTTAGGCTCCGCAAGTCACGGATTTGCCCTGCAAGCTGATTAGACTTCACTAAACACTGTCGGCTTTGCTCTATGAAAATAGGTAAAAACCGGTAATCTTCTGCTAGCGATGTCTCTTTGGAAATGAACCCAAATGATTTGAATTTTGGATATGTTGTAGCTGACTATGTCTGGATGCTAATTCCAGCTTTGCAGCCTCTGATATTCAAATGCGGTAAAATTCAATATTCTCCAAGGTCGTTCTCTTTGTCACTCTACAAATTCACTATTAACTATCCCACTTGTCCTAACTGATTTGAATGCTTCTGGATGCTCCTGCATCAGACTCTCGAGGTTATTTGAAAAGTGAGCCTCTTCACTTTGGTCTGTATTATGCCAAAATCAATGTGATCCCTTAGGGTAGGTTCGGCGATCTATTTTCAGGTACTTGCAACTGCCTCAAGGTCAGCAGTCTGTTCAAGTCCACCCTACGAAACTTCCTCAATTTCTTCTAAGTTTGGCATTCTACTTGCAAGCCTTGCACTGCCTCAATGATTGGCGGTCTGAGCAAGTCTTCTCCACAAGTTGCCTCAGGTTCTTCATCTTGTCATGGTCTAGGTTCGGTGGTCTACTTGCAAGCCTTGCACTGCCCCATTGATCGGTGGTTTGAGCAAGTCTTCTCCGCAAGTTTCCTCAAGATCGTTGTCTGCTTCAATCAATTAAGAGTCAACCAATACATACGTGCATCCTCTGGAACAATCTTGTCACTTCCTGATACAATACTGAATTCTCTCTATAACACTTCCTAATCTCTGATTCCCAATATGATTTCCTTTGCACTCATTGGATCTTATAGTTTCTTTTCCGCATATACTTTCCTTATACTTTTCTCTGTTCCTTCATTCACATTTACTTCGCTCTGGTACATAAACTTTCTCCTTCGGTAGAATATCCTGTCATTTCCTCTTTCTCTACAATATAGACTTCCTTTTCCTATTATGCTTCACATCGGTTCACACAACTTTCTCTTGCATTGCTTTCTCAGGTGATTTTACACAAACTTGTGTTGGTTTCTTAGATGTTCAGTTTACAACACAATTCTCCTTAAGGTCAATGCTTCACCTTCTTCTAGTTTCTCTATCATATTTGATTACTCAAAAGGTTCCTTTCCTTTGCATAAACTATCTTTGTATCAACAGGATCTTCTTCCTCTGCACAAACTATCTCTGCATCATTTTCTTCTGGTTCCTCTGTCAAACTTAGTAATTCAATAGGCTCTTCTTCTGCATAAGCTATTTTTGCATCATTTACTGCTTCTCCTTCATTAGCTTCTCTAGTAGTAGTTTCTTGATGACATTGAGTGCTTGATTCTTTCCTCCTTCAAACTTGAAAATAGGTTCTTCTAAATGGTCTTCTATCAAAATCTCTTCTGTATCCTTCACTGTGATAAGAATTATGACTCCTATCATTTCTCCCTCTGTAGTTTGAATTGTTGTCCTTGTTCTACTCTGCATAAGGTCTTCTTTCTCTATATCTTGATCCCTCTTTTCCTCCAACATATGAATACTTCCATCTGTACAACCTTCTGAACATACAAGTAACATGTTTCCATTTTGCACCATCAATCCATCCATAATCCATCTACATACAATCTGTCATAGGCTTTCTTCTTCTCATTCTATTCCAACACATCTTTTCAAAATGATTCCTTAATCCACATAACTTACAAGGATATAGATCCCAACACAATTCCTTTTCATGTCCATATCTATTACAATGTGAACAATACATACCTTTTCTTCCCTGATTTGTTTTGTTTGAACTTGCAATAACATCCTTACCTCTGTCATATCCAAGGCCTTCACTTCTTGATCTTATTATTGGTTCAATAGGTTATGTAATTCCTTGCTGATGCTTTCCCAATCCTTTTCCTTCATATCCCATTCTTTGCATGATTTTGAAACAAATACCATCACCAACAATTGCAGGTTCAGTTACATTGTCATCTTCAACTTCACTTTCTAAAGAAGCTTCTGCAACATCACACAAATCATTAGTATCACAAGAAACATCACAAAACTCAGACTTAGATCTCAGATTCTCATTCTCCTTCTTGCATGCTTTAAGTGACTGCTCTAACTGATTAACATGTTCCTTCAGGTCAGATATTTCATTCCTCTGCAAACTATTCTCCTTTTTCAATTCTTCCAAATTTTCTTCAAGACCTTTGTTCCTCTGTTCCACCTTCTTAAACAACTTGAGTCCTTCCAATTCTTTAAATCTCTCTTCAACATCCTCAAACAACTTCAGTGCTGCCTCTAATTCTTCACTTCTCCTTACAATTTTCAGTTCTTCAAGAGCATCACTTGACTCCTCCTAGTTCTTTCATCCTTTCCATCAATTCTGAATTATACTTCTTGATTTCACACAATTCTTCTTCCAGAATATCCCTTTTGCATATTAGGTTTTCATTTTATTTCTTCATCCTCTTTCCAATCTTCCCCATCGAAACAAATCAGACAAACAACTTAATTTCAAAAGCTTACCCGAATATTCCTTGCCTTGATCTTCTTCAGCGGTGACACTTGTTGCTTCCAGGGTTTCACACTTATTTCAACACTTCCTCTCTTCCCAACAGTTTTGCAATCATCCCACTAGATTCACAACCTTCCTAGTAGATTTGCAACCAACTTTGATACCACTTGATGTAGTCAAGGTAGGAGGGTCCAATGAAGGACTGTCCAACCTTGCAGCCTAATCAACTAACACCATGATCATATAGGTATGCAATAGAGCTAACAATTAACAAACAGAAAGATAAAAGATGTTTAAGAACACATAACACAAGATATATCCTGGGAAAACCCTAACAAGGAAAAACCCAGCCTTCAAAGCTCATTCCTCATTATATGATGACCTCAAAACACATTACATATGCCACTCGGGCTTTACAGATGCTAGGTCGCAACCTAGGGATTACAAAAGACTCATACGACAATATTCTTCCATGACTTCTTTCTTCCACTTCGCAATTCTCTGCTTTGCAACTTCTTTTGTTCTCTACTTTGCTCTCGACTTCACTTCAGCTTCCCCTTTGGATTAAAACACTTATGAATTTTCTTTTTGTCTTCATGCTATCGATCCCTGCCTCCCTGGTGCCTTGTAACAAATCCTTCTTCATTTATATCCTCCACAAGTCTTCTAACCATTAACAAGTCGACCTAATTGCAACGGCTAGTCAGGTAACGTGTACGCACAGATAGGTCAGGCCTAAACATAAGTCATTGCTCCGCTTTAGAACTTCGTGCGGATCCCCATGAAGGTCGGCTAGACCCTATAATTCATTGAATAATGTTCCTTTAGGCTCTGCAAGTCACGGATTTGCTTCGCAAGCCCATTAGACACGGATTTGCTTCGCAAGCCCATTAGACTTCACTGAGCATTGTTGGCTCTGCTCTGTGAAAATAGGTAAAAAAACTGATAATCTTCTGCTAGCGATATCTCTCCAAAAATGAACCCAAATGATTTGAATTTTGGACATGTTGTAGCTAACTATGTCTAGATGCTAATTCCTGCTCCACAACCTCTGATATTCAAATGCGATAAAATTCAGTATTCTCCAAGGTCGCTCTCTCTGTCACTCTACAAATTCATTGTTAACTGTCCCAATTGTCCCAACTAATTTGAATGCTTCCGGATGCTCCTGCATCATAAAGACTATAAAGGATATGATGAAAAGGAAGGTGACAAAGACCAACTCATTGAGAGTCTAGTTCGCTAACAAGCTCCACACGTAGACGTACCTACACACAGCCAAGAGAGGAAAAATGTTGGGGCTGTATAGGGGTTTGCCTTAGTCAAACCCCTGCTTTGGTGTTTCCACCTCCACGGACAGCCAGGAAAGCCACGAGATAGAAAATGCGATAAAGGAAATAGTAGGAAAGAGAGTATTGAACACTACGAAAAACACAATGCTATTCTATCAAACCACAACAAAAGAAGGATAGTGAAGCAATACCACCTCCACCCAAAGGCACTCAAGGCCAATGAAGGGAGAATGCAAGGCTATGAATTTGGTAAAGTTAACACGGCCGCAACAGTTGATGAAGGAGGTCTCAAGAAGACACCAAAATTGCAACTTCTATGGTACCATAACACGTTCTCAGTGAAGTTGATGGAGCAACAAGTTGCTAAGTAATGTTCAAGAGATTGTAGAAGATCGTATGAATTGTGAAGAAGATGAAGTAGATTGCTAAAGAGATGAAGTGAATGAGAAAACAAGCCATTTGAAGATGGAAAGGGAGGGAAAGAGTTGTTTTCGGGCCGACTGGTCGACACAGAGGCGCTACGCTTCATCCCCAATGGGGAACGTAACGTCCTTGCAGACTCTAGAGGCAGAAATCTATCAGGGATGGTAGCGCGCCGCGCTCGCGTCTTCGATAAAAATTCCTCCATCGACACAAAAGACAAGCGCCAAGTGGATGCACTGCAGATGGGTGATGCGGAATTTCTTAGTTGGGTTTGATTTTCTAAGGTGGAGGGATGCAAAAGGGGAATTTGCAAGAGGGGTGCAAATTTGCTCCTATACAATCAAATAAGAATTCTATCAATGGAAGTGAGTATAGGAAATCCATATGATTCCAATGATACTTTTTAGATGCAACTTTGACAATCTGGGAGCTCTCCAATAGTTAAATTTTTCGTAACTTTGGCTAGATGTCCAAAAAAAATTAAATAGTTAAATGTTAAGTTGTCAAAAAGTAAAAATAAAAGGCAACTTATGTTTATTTATTTATTTTAAAGGGTGGTCAACGTCATAAAGTGTTTTTAAAAGAGAGCCAAAATTGATAATACTAGGCATGGGGTACAAAGTGGTGATATAAAAGGTTGTTTTAAAAAGAATATTAAAAGTGACTTAGAAAATAAGGATTAAAAGTAATATCAAATTACAAGAGCTCAAAAAGTGATGTGCATAACGGTGAACTCTTTATAATGGTGATGTGCATTGGTTATCCGAACCGTCGGGTCCTTTAAATACATTGGGTATAGTCAAGGAGAGTATGATAATCTAGTTGGATTGACTCTAATCCTTGGTTGAACATCTCTGGTCTTCTTCTGTAATAATTTCATGTGCAAATAAAGATATATTTTACGCATGTATCTTATATGCATTGTCATTTTCATTATTAATTCATGTATTTAATGTATTAGATAGAGTAGAAAACATTTGGCATTGTTGCCTTAAAGAAATTAGGTCAGATTTGAGAGATTCATGCCTTTAGACCCCAATAAAGGCGGGAAGAGACCACAACGTGATCAAGATCAAGAGATCAAGCGATCTTTAAGGATCATCGAACAAAGAGAACAAAGGAGATGACTGGTGGATGAAGTTGAAGAAGGCGAAGGGTTTTTGAGGGAAAGCCCAAGTCCACCTAAGAGTAGAAGTTGAAGTGTAAGCAAAAGTTGTTGTCGGGAGAGAAAGAGAACTTTCATGACAAGAGAATGCATGAAGGGAGAGTGGGAAGGAATAGCACGACACTTACCGCTCCCTAACGAAGCATACATCGAACTCACCGACCAAGCCAAAGAGCCATTCGCACCATTGTCGGATGGACCCACCAACCTTGCCATCGGTGAACTGTCTAGACCATCATTTTCGAATGAAGGAGAAAGCGAAGGAGAACCCACCAATCTAGTCATTGGCAAACTGTTGGGACCATCATCGTTGGATGAAGGAGGTTCATTATTGGGTGAAAGGGAGGCGAGGGAGATCTTTCCAACTTGGTCATCAGAGAACCATTCGTACCATTAAAGTCGGCTAAAGGGGAAGGCAAGGGAGAATTAACTGATGGTCGGACAGAGACCATACACTAGAATGAAGACTTGACACTAACAAAAGAATCAAACATTGGAAGATCGAAGCCGATAACACTAGGACGAAGGGAGCATCAAAAGGACCTGAAGGCAACCCGAGGGTGACAAACGTTGAAGAGGGATGAGTGAAGGATTGTGGCATGTCTGAGAGGGCAAGGAAAGCATCATAACCTATGCATAAAAACTCTCCAACCAGGTTACCGTCATAGAGGGTGCAATAGGGAGGCAAGATGGTGACTCCCCTATCAAGTTCGAATGTAGAGTGGCAATTACTTTTAAAATTCATTGGAAATGGGTCAGAGGACCTTGTAAGGCATTGTAAGACACGTGAGACAATCTAGGTAGCAAACGGCTAGGATGATAAAGCATATTGGCTGAGAGCATTTCCAACAATTCCTAGATGGATAACTATAGATTGGTACACAAAATTCGAAGCAGCACGCAAAAACTTATGGGATGCATTGAAAAGAGCATTCCAAGAGGAATTCAAACTCTTGAGAGACAACAATGAAATTGTGGCGAAGATCTACAATACCAAACAAGGAAAGCATGAGAATGTGTGAGCCTATAATCATAGGCACAAGGAATTACTGGTGAAACTAGAAAACTAGCTAGTTGATGGACTAAAGAAAAGATGGTTCATCGAGGGATTGATTCCTTCATTAAGGAAGAAAATGAAAGTCGTGCCTCCATCATCATACACCGATGCTTACAATCAAGTGATGAACATAGAAAGTGAAGATAAAATGTCCTTGCATAGTAAAAGAAAAATAGAGGAAGATGTAAGTTTAGATGACAATAGTGATGATGAATCAAGAACAATATAGGCACTCTGGAGGGACATGCTTTGAATGATGAAAGAATTGAAGGTGGAGAAAGAAACCAACAAAGAAACTAATGAACTATGGTGTACTGAGTGCAAACTTGAGGGGCACAAAAAGGTAATTGTCCTAAAAAGATGTTTTGTGAGATTTTTCAAGTTATGGGTCATTCGATAAAGGGGTGCCCATGCAATTTGAAGACCAAGAGTACACAAGTACTCTTTACGCAAGGAGAGGAGTCCACTCCATCAATGCCATAGAATGCATCTCCAAGCGGTTATCGAAATCAAAGAGGAGGATGAAGCCAAATACAATATGACCCCAAAGGATGCCCTTTCATACAATGCCTAGAATGTAGCGAATGGGGACACTTTGCGAGAGATTGCCAAAACAAGCAAAACAAAGTGCAATTATTGTGCAAATGTGGTGGACATGGGAACCGTGAAGGCACCGAATGTTCGAAGCAAAAGGCTAGTGTCAACATGATTGATGTAACACATAATGAAGTATTGGCCATTACTCATGCACAAGCGAAGAAGGCTATGTACCCAAACCCATGTACAAAAAAAGAAAGGCTTTGTGAAGCAAGGGTCAAAGTGGAGAATGCTATGGACAACGAACGATGCCACTCAAATGCAAATACAAGAACGATAACGAATCAAATACAGTATGAGAAAAATATTGTACGACAAGTACTTCAAGCTATTGTACTAGTTAAAGTAGTGGATTTATTACAAAGTATTCTTGAACTTCAAAATGCTATTGTATCAGGGGAGAATGAGATGGTGCATGCTATGACCCAATTATAATTTGGTGAGAACAAAGAACCAGTAATTGAACCTTTGCTCTCGGGTGACCAAGTGATTGATCCAATGTTACTAATAGTTAACACAACAAAGAAACCAACAGTGGTGAATATGGAGATCCTTAGAAGGAATCTCAGTAATACAATTGTTGATGGTGGGTCTGGTGTGAATATACTTCCATAAGACACTTGAAGAAGTTCTGAAAAGTCGTCCATTTGGCTGCCAACTTTTCAACTAGTGGGTGTAGATCAACAAGGTATTAAGGTACTTGGAGTTTTAATGGGACAAAAGGTAATATTGGAACCCAAACATTTTTGCTGAACTTTGTGGTTGTTTCATTAAGGAAAAAAGCGTATGACACATTGTTAGGTCGGGGTTGGTTGGTGGCAGCTAGAGCCGATCACAACTGGAAAAAGAATACAATCTCCATTGAGAACAGAGGTTAGAAATATGTCATTGATTTAAAGAACCAAGTGGTAAGTGAGGAAGCAACATCCTTTGCTTTGTCAGATTTGGACTCCGAAGAAGAATGGACAAAGAAGCATGATTGAGGTCCCATAGGTTTGAATACTAAAGGGATTTATGGAATTATAGTCATGCTAGGAGGATGAAACAAATTCTTTTTGTGGCCAATTTCATTGGCAAATGGAGGACTATGAGCTATTTTCATTGACTTGTAACTTTCTCGAAGCTACAACTCTTAGTGAAGAGCAATCGATGAAAGAATGCAAAATTACCGATGGTACATCTTAGAGTAGTAAGAGCAAAATATTTAACTTGGAACGCATAGATACTTGTCAAGTCTAATCAACTTCACAAAAAAATTATAGAAAGAGAAAAAGAAAATTAGAAAAGAAAGAAACAGTGGAAAGGAAGAGGCAAAAATATTATTTGGCATTTGAAGGAGAAAATATTAAAATGCCCAACCACATGCCCAACTATATTAAAATGCTTGACTACATGCATGATTACATAATAGGCTCAACTACAAAGCCCAACTACATTAAGGTTAGAGTATATAGTACAACCAACATCTTGTCATATTGTAAGAGAAAGAGAAAACAAGTTTTGCACATTGTATGGCAATGAGAAAGGAGTTATTTGTATACCATATGGAAACCTCAACCTCTTCACATAGTCGTACGAAGGCTTCAATTGGTACATCATGGTACAAAATCACTCAACATGACATGCAAGCACATTGTACGATAGAGGGGAATACGGATTGGTTGCAGAGGAGCCATCGTACGTTGGAAAGGAAGCGAGGACAAATACATCGTATGACGAAGAAGACACAACATACGACTTGAGCAAGCATTGTACACTGTACGATAAGAAAGAAAAAAGTGCAGAGTTCGTGAGAGAGGGTAAAACGTACGACCAAGAATCACCTTACGAACAAGCAAGGTGGGCATTGTATGATTAAAATATTGTTGCAGTGCATGGTCAAAGTGTTGTGAGATTGTACGACAGTTGGAAGAGATTCAACATGCATGGCGAAATAGTGTACTGTTAGCAAGAATGAGAAGCCCCGTACGATCTGCAACAATCAATTTCCATACAGTATGGTATAAGGTATGACCAATTTGTACCTCCTTGGTATGATATAGACATTCATGCATTGAACAAGCACGATCCTCCTGCGTTGTACAATCCAAATCTAACATCCACATGGTACGACCATCAACCACCATACGACAACTTCCTTCCCTGGTTGACATTATATGTTGATTAAACACTGTGAAATCTCTATTTTTGGTTTGCAAGGTGGAAAATGCTTGAGAAAACAATATTATTCATTGAGGGAGATTAAAGGAAAAAGGTTTAAAATTATCTCATGTATGTTCCTTCTAGAATAATATAGAGCTAGGAACCATCCTTGCTAAGTGGAGATTTTCTGAGTATCATTTTGTTTGATAATTGTGGTTCACATTTTATGAATGGAAGTAGCTTCAATGATTTTTTATATACTTTATTGAGTGAGCTATAATTGATACACAATCTCAAAGTTTTGTTCTTTCACAATATGATTATTAGTGCTTTGAAAGGAGGTTTGAGAAGTTGAATATAGCCTTTCTTTAGAAGTTTGTGGCACTGCCCTAGTACCATCAAGGAAAGAAAGGACCAGGTTTAATTTTCTTGAATAGAACACATCAATTATTCAAGGGGAGACAAAATTGAACAAGCAATTTAATAATGTGATACAGGAATGAGTGTCACCTACTTCTGAAGGTTGCACATGCTTCTAAAAAAGGAAGAAAGTTCCCAGTCATTGCATTACAAGACATAGATCTCATTTCAAACAAATGCAAGTCAGTTTTATTCCTCTTGTATGTCTGGTAAAGGGACCATGTAGTCCTGAGAGATGTCATCCTTCAAATCCATTTAAGCTGAACTAGAAAATTCTAAAAAATTCTAAGAAGGAAGTTAACAACATCCATTGCTAGGTCCCTTATCTCAAAGCATTCCAAGTCTGCAACAGCCATCTGTTGGCTTACAAATAAAACAGGACAATCTGATAACTGAACTTGCAAGCCTCAACTGTAAAATCTGTCTGATCATGAAATGGTTGTGTATGGAAAGACAGAGAGACACTCAAACCCCTTTAAAGTAAACAGTTGTATAACAACATCCATAGCAAGGAGTCACAGATCAAGGACAACCTTACATGGCCTAAATTGAAACAAGCAACATTTGAATATCAGACAGATAGAAGCCCTCATTTACAACTATCTACCATGCACAAAACACTCTGCTCACGGAGTCATAATGAATCAAAAAGAAAAATGTGGAAGGCACAAGTCAACTACCAACACATTACATCCAAGACAGCTTCCATAGGGCTATTGTTGTAAAAAATTTTACAAGGAAAACACACAGTCAAATAAGGAAACTCAGGCAACTCAATGACTCAATCCGTCATAGAAAAAGAGTTAGTGAACAGTAATAGTAGAGAAGGGCTACATGTAAAAATTACCAGTCCTAGGACTTCAAGACAAACACCATTGGAAGTCCTCTCCAATATTTTCTTCTTTAGTTGCTCAATGGACAGCAACCAAGAAGAGGTGTCCAACATATATGAAAGCCTCTACACCATGTCTACTGAAATATAAAGGACATTCATTATCTGCATAGCAAACAACTAAGAGAATTTATCATTTGCCATCTATCTACATGCTTGTAACATTCAATGCCTACAATGAACCAGCTGTAATGAAATGGAGTGAAAGAATTTAGGGGATAAACTAAACTCGTGAAGTGACAGGTGAGGCTGAAACTTTCTCCAACATCCCAAGATCTTCCTTGCCTATGGTAAACCCAATAAGGTCTCCTTGCTTTCCCTTGGGCCATCCCCAAGTAGCTACATGGACAAGCATTGAGGGAAAGAAGAGGAGAATGACCCCAATCTGAAAGGCAACAATCTTGGCTTCTTTATAGCTTCATTATAGGATTCGCATGGTTTACATGAACTAACTGCATACATATATAAGAAGTATGGTCATACAGTTTGCTATCACTTTGAGGCTCAAATCCTATCAAAGCAGGCTTTTCAATATCACCTATATAATCATTGTTCTATGGACAAGACATGACAACAATCACAAATAAACATTCAAATTCAACATATTCATGGCTACTACTACAGATTGCGGTAAGAATTTCAACCTTAACAGAGCTAGAGAAGGAACTACTTCTCTAGGTCCTCCCACTAAGGTTTATGTTTTCACCATGATTCATGTGAATAAGAAGCAATAAACGCTCTATTCACATTAGAGGGAATAGGAAATTAGTCCTTCTTTATAGAAGTATTTCAAAACTTATGGTATACTCATCCTTTCCCAAGTTTTTTGGATTGACATGGAGTTACTCATCCCCACCAAGGGGGCCACTGCTTTAATATTCGTGTTCTTAGAAATTGGAATAAAAAATTGTTCTTGTGCCATAGGAGGATCCTCTTTTGCAAATAAAATCTCCAAGACTCAAGTAGAAGCTTTGATGTCACATTGAAATTTAAAATTCATGCTTTGTATATAAGACTCTGAAGCTCATTTCAGATTTTTGCTTTCCCTTCATATAAGGTCCATTGATGCTTGATGTTTTTCACAGCTGTTATGCCTTTTTATATTTAACCCAGGGTCTCATGGATGCAAATGTAGAGCCAATCATACTCAATTACTACACCTGCAATTTCTTGGTCCAGTCTTTTCAAAATCACCAATATCTTTCCCAAATCTCATTTTATGACAATGCCTCATATTCTCACATGGGTGAACATGTGTCACATCAGCTCACTATCTACCACAAAAAATGATCCCATACCTGTTTCTTTCTCATACATGCTCCCACATAAGATTGGGCAAATTATTATTAGACAAATTATGGTTAGTATCCCAACGTTCCTTCTTAATTATGCCTAAGGCATCCCTTTAGTGAGAGGGAGCGAGCTGCTTTGGTAGATCAATGGCTGAAATTTCATGGGAAGGATGCAAGATGATTGAATGCATCCTTGCCACACATGTTATCTGACATCAGTTATTGTTAAATGAGAATGTTTTGGAAGACATGGTTTTAGATGATGTTCTCAAAGAGGCCATGCAGAAGGGATGAACAATTATGATGTCGAAGGAGTTGGCCCCTGCCAATTGGTCATAGTATCAGCCTAGACAAGAAGAAACTTCTTAGGACGTTCTTGTTTGTTAAATGCATAATATGGCCAATCATCTTGTCCGCAGCCTATGGCTAAGGTCTTAACCATTTTTGTACTACTCTCTTGAAAGCAGATGACCCCTATGCTGTCCCCAGCATGGAGGAGTTTTAGGCATTACGGGTATTTTTGAATGCAGACTTGATTAATTGCAGATGGAAACATTCCCATTTCTTGCATTTATACTTGTTTACCCAATCTGAAACTTGATTTGTTACATGAAACTTCTTTGTTGTCAAATATCAGTCATTTGTGTCAAGGTTGAAGTTGCAAATAGTTGTTTTTGATCAAGTTGCAAGTTGTTTCTAGTTCTAGAATTTCAAAATTTTCGTCATAATTTGTTTGTCATTTTTTAATTTTAATTATTAATTTCTTAATTGAATTTTGAAATTAAAATTATTGATAATTAATAAGTGATTTTTATTATTATTATTTTTGATGATTAACTGATTTTTACCAATTAATAATTGATTTATTAAAAATAGTAAATAGAAAAAAAAATGATAGAAGGAAATCAGTGGCAGCTTTTTTTCTTCATATAAAGGATTCATTCCTTTTAAAGGCTGTAGCCAAGTTAGAAAGCTGTGATCAGAAAAGAAATCAGAAGAGGACAAAGAAAAAAAATTCCAATTTAGCAAATAAAGGGAGGAGCAATTTTTGTGTTTTTGTCAAGTTTTTCAGAAAAGCTATGGTTAAACCTTGTAAGTCACACCTACCAAAGACGCTAAGGAAAGATAAAGGGAGCCATTGCTTTATAAAGTTTTTGTCATTTTCTGTAAAAACTGCAGTCAATAAGAGAAAATCATGCCTTATATTATTGTAGTTTTTATAGACTTTTGTGTTTATTAAAAACTGCAGACAATGAACAAAGTGTGCCTGGTTTAGGCACCCTTTTAATAAGCTTTTGACAGTTTTTTTAAGAAGGAAAAATAGGGTCAATTGGTATAAGGTGGCCTGAGTCCAAATTCATACTCAGCACATCTTTTACAAAGCTTTGTCAAAAAAAGAAGTAAAGGGCAGCAAGCTATCATTTAGAAAGAAAAATTGAAGGGGCTCTCATCCATTCAAAATTCACAAGCAAATTCATTTCTGCTGTCCATTAACAAAGAATATGAGTTCTTTCCTGATTTTCAGGGGCTTCAAAGACTGATTTTACATTCTATAGCGAAGATTTTCAGAGTTATAGAAGAATACAAGATAAATATCAGTGTCCTCTCTTCCTCAAATTCTTCAAAATGCTATCAACTACTTGCAAAATCGAGGGGAGATCAATCAAAGAAAAAGTCTTCAAAACTAGAGCATCTAGAAGTTGTAAGAGTTTCAGAGTGTTTTCAAAGGATCCACCATGAAAGTTTCAAAGTGAATTTTTAGAGCCTCATCAGAGGTTTGCAAGACTTTGTCAAAACAAAGGAATGATTGTCATTATTGAGTTGACAAAATAGGCGATAGTTTGTATTTTTGTGACTTGAGTAGTCTAATTTGTAAAGAGTTACTTGAAGATGAAGTTGTTCATGGATGAGTTTATAGACTATAGGGTTACAAACTCAAGTCACCAAGATTGGTCATTTGTTAAATAGTTTCAAGAAAGCTTCATTAGAATCATCCAAAGCCACCACTAGAGAGGTCTATTTCTAGTGCTAAAAATAGTTTGTCTCCATTTTTTGAAGACAAGAGCATATTCAAAATTTGCAATTTTTTTTTTCCAAAGCTCTTGTTGTTTGTAGTATTTACTATTTTTAACTTGGAGTTGGCTATGGTTAGATCACCTATCTCTTCATGTAAAATATGTGAGCTTTTAATGGATGATTTTAATGATTTTAATCATTTAGTTCAATCAATTGTTGCATGTTGTAATATTGGGATTACTGGAGTCGATAATTTGTTATAAAGTTTGCACATCATGCAGGTAGTCGTAGCTAGAGTTGAAGTTGAGTTAGTTTAATAAATTGTCAATGTTAATTCTCACACTTGCATATTGATGGAGTTGCTATTTGTTGAGTTTTCAGTGTTATTGTTATCTTGATCTTGTTATTCACTCATTGAGATTTATTATGACTATCTTGCTTATAAATGTTTATTAAGATGTCTAGTTATGTGGGCTCAGGGTTAAATTTATTCGGTGAATTTGCAAACTATGTATTGCAGGCGAGCTCAAAGATGTAGCTTGTGGTTTTGTACCAAGCCTTACATTTAACTTAACCATAGCGTTTGTGTTTATGTGTTAGTATATTCTACTCTGTATGTTTACCCTACCGAGTCTTTGTTATTAACTGAATGTCATAAGTTTGTAGTTGTAGGATTTGTTTTAATTCAAAAAGCATAAAATCCTTTGCTTAGTGTTGAAGGAGTGTCTTAGCCATTGCCTCAGGCAAAACCAAAAAATTACACATTTTATGTTTTATTAGCATGAATGTGAACTGCCCCAAAAACCATTGTAAAGATTGTAAATTGCAAGTACATATTGCCCAGCTTTAGGTTAGTTTTTAATTTATAGGGAGTTTCCTCTTCTAATTTGAAAAAACAGTTTTATAAGCACATTTGTTCTCTTTGTGTCGCATTGAAAGGTGCAAATTCAAACACTTACAATACTGTTGAGTCATTGCCTTGTTTATTAATGCTTTATAACTAAGCTACTCAAACATAGAAATGGAAATGTTGATTGCTGATTCTCCAAGAATCCTTGGCTCCAAAATGACTTGGAATCATCTTTACAAAACATAAAAACTTAAAACATATAATAAAAGAAACAAATATTGATTTATGTGCATGAAGAGATTAAACCAATAAAACATAGGATTCATGATGATACGAAAGTAGATAAAGTTTAGCAGTTCCAAAATTAAAACATAGTTTATAGTTGAAAAATACAAATCACAATCTAGAGAGTTTAGGGATAAGACCAAATCATCAAGATCGTGTGCAATTTGTTAACTTGCCAAGCTATGTTTGCCACAAATTCACAAGGTATGCCCTATTGGTTATTCAGTGCCTCTGTTACTGAAACTCAACATACAGGGGCTGATTTGAGACATGGAATACAACAAGCTGTCCCATATATCCATATACGGAAGAGAATGTGTGAATGTGCAAATACTATCTACATGGTCTTAACCATCTTATACATCATATATTTCAAGCATAAAATATTTAGAGGACTGTTCTAATTTCAAGAGCTTATCCCACCTATGACAATACATGTAAATGAAAAATTCAATGGGCAAGCACATAAAGCACAACACAAAGATTTAGCCTGGAAATAACAATGTGGGGAAAGCCAAAATGGAAATGGTTCTTATGGAGTGCAGTACAAGAATGGCTCTACTATAAAATTTGCCTCTCCTTCTCGTGCTATGGAATTTACTCCTTCACCTGCTATGCAAATGCAGTCTTTCCCCTTCCTATATGTTCTGATTTATACAAGACATATAACCATATATACATGTAGATGCCTCTCCTTTCTGCAGGAAATCTTTATTTGCAAGATCGACCTACTTTCTAGTTTTGCTCCAATTAGTTAGATTCTTCCTCAGCAACTCTGTACGAAATCTATATGTAACTGATATTATATGCTTATTGAGAGTTTATGATAATGTGGAAGCATTTGAATACCTTGTTCAGCTGTCCTTATTATGTTTGGACACCTTTTCGTGTTATTTCAACTCAAAATTTCCAGTTTATTGCCTGGACCTTTTTTTTTAATTGTTTTGGTGGACAAAATGGATAAAGTTTGAGCTGATTTTTGGTAGGAATGTGGAGTGATGGCAATAAACTACAGTTTCAAATTTGGCTTTATTTGATGTACTGATTTTTGGGCATTTGAGGGGTCAAATGGGTGAATCTCGACTTCAACATTTACGGAGACCTCACAAACATCATGGGAAACATCTTTACAAAAATTCAGACTAATCCCATAGTGTATGACCAAATCGTGGCTGAAATATGCTCATCAGGCCCATGTACATGACTAGGCTCACATGAACATATACATACATGTATACAAATATTTGCAAGGATCCATTCTAGAAGCACGTCTCTTCCAAGAGCTTCTACATTATCTTAATGATCATTAGATCTAGGTACTGCCACAATTACTACTATGCGTTTCATGTGTACAAGTCCCTTGCTCATCATTCAGTTAATAAATCCAGATACTTTCTTTCCAAGGATAATCTTAAAGTACTTTTCTAGCAACAATTTCTGCTATTAAATACTCCTGTGAAAGATGATCTGAATAGCATATACAGTATACTAAATGTGACATTGTATATACTATTCTTGTTTATGCATTCCACAGGATATTTATGTATTTCTTAAAGTTCCACCTGCTGAAATCTGCAAGGAAATACGAAATCATGTAGAAATTGAAGTGAGATTTACATTTTATAATTCTTTTCTAGTTTCTTTTTAAACTCCTATAATTACTTTCTCAATGTACCTCATTTCTGATGAAAATAGGTCATGCGTTGCTTGTGGATGTGCCCAGAGACACAAACATAACAGGTAATTCATTTAATTTCAATTTCAGCTATTATTTCATTTTCATTTTAGTAGATATGAATGAAATTTGTTTTAATATCAAGGATTTGGTACACGAGCAATAGAAAGTGGTGGGCTATGTTTGTTACTTTTCTGCAAAGTCTAGAATGTTAAAAAATTTGTCATTGTTTCTTCAGATCTTCTTCCCGTTCTTTTCCAATTTTTGTCTTTTGGATTTAGGATCTCCTCGTTAGTCACTCTAGGAGTTGCTTGCTTAGATGGGATGTAGTGGTAGTCTCATTATTTCACTCCGCATAGAAGCCATCACTTGCACTTTGATTTGATGCATACTGTTTAGCCAAAGAAAATGCTGCCAAATACATAAGTAATCTGAAAGTGTATGAGAGATGTAATAGATGAATTTTTTTAAATTTTTGTAGTGTGTAATTAGTAGGGCTAAGCTAAATGGAGTTAATATGTGTGTTCTTTATGGTAAGAATACATATCTAGATTCAATCTAAAATGGATCTAATACCAAATAGAATAGCATGCATAGCATTCCACTATTGTGGATGTTACTCATAACACAACCTCTCATCAACTACTTGATACCCAAGATTATAAGTATGAAAGGCTACAAACAATATTGCAATTGTTGGGAATCATCTTTCTCACAAACAACTCACATATTACATTCATCTTAGCGGAGATGATATCAAGCCTTCACATCATTGTGATAGGTAAGCTTTGGGATGCACCATTGGCATTATCCTTGTTCTGAAAGTACCATGATTTTGGCATCTACCATTTATAATCCTCCAACCTTTCCTGTAATGTCCCTTCTCATCAATGATCAGCTCAGTAGCTCATCAGCCTATTCCAGAGGCCCATAGGCTCATTGAGGTGAAATCAAGGTTTCCTTGTTTGGAGTTTTTTTGGCATTTCTTAGAATTTACTATTTTTAGTAAGTTGTAATATTGGCAGTGCCTCTGTTGATGATGCTTCAGTGAGTTTCCTTTTCTGTTGGAGCAGTTGTGTGATTTTGGTTTTGGCTTTAAGAGCAATATTTGGAGAAATAATTTATCTCAAGGCATTAATGTTATGTTTTTATGTTGACCCCTTGGCCTATTGCATTAAATTGAAGTTCTGTTAAAAGGTGGTCTTAAAGGGTGGACGCCGCATGGAGGAAAGATTTAATATTTTATAATGTTTTATCATGCCTTGGGATTTGGATGCCATCTAGGTGGGAATTAAATATTTTGAAATTTAAAATATTCACAAAGGTGAAAGGGCGTCCCTTTTGGAAGGAAAATTTGAGAAGTTGAAAGGTCACCTCCAATTTTCTATATAAGCAGACTTTGCTCCAACTTTTAGACATCCATCGTTTATGCTAATGTTATGCTGTTGAAAGCATAGTAATGGGACTCGCTCGGAAGTGCCCGGACGCGGCGAGTCGTGCTCTGCACACTCCTGGCCGCATCCAGGCCGGATGCGCAGTGTCCAGGAGAGTCCCGAGCCCTGGACGGGGCCGGCGCAGCCAAGGCCAAAAAGGCCAAAAAAAAACATAAATTTAAAGTTTTTTTATATATTTTTTTTTACTTATATTATCTCCTTAGCCTTAAAAGCAACCTCATTTCATTCATTTGGCAAAATAGGAGGAGAAGAGAGAGTTGTGAAGAAAAATAGGAGGAGAAGAGAGGGCAACCAACAAGCTGTTGAAGACAAATCTAGGGTCATATATCATTTGGGGAGCTTCATACTAGCAAGGAGGTGCATTGAGAGCTCATTACCAGCGATTGGGAGGAGTTTGCATTGCATTCCAAGCCAAATCTAAGAGGTAAGTTTGATTTTAATTGATTTTTTTGTGTTTTTTTAACAAATAATTCATTGTAATTTGTAAAATCATTGTTTTTTTTGAGTTTGCATATTTTTTTTACAAACCCTACTTGCAACTTAAATAATTTTAGAAACCTTACTTTTGCAGCCACATTCATTTGCAAATCAAACCATATTATTATTTTCACAATGTCTCAAACCCCAATCAGAAAAGACCCTGCTTGAAAACATGCTAAAATCTTTTTCGAAATGAAAAGAGGAGACACAAAATGTAACTACTGCAAAACAATATATCATGGAGGCATAAATAGATTAAAATACCATCTTGCATGCATACCCGCCCATGATGTAGTGGGTTGCACTAAAGCACCTCCTGAGGTTGTTCGTGAAGTGCAGGTGCAATTAGAAACTTTTGAAATGCAAAAAAATGAAAAAGAAACAAAAGCAGAGTTGGTGAGTGTTGGAGTTGGATAGGGACTTGGTGCTGTTGGAGATGCTTCTTCCATGCCTCCATACCGTCCTCTGCTATTGCTTGTGCTAGTGCTTCTTTAAGGCTATGCATGATACCCTAGTGGTGGTGGCGCTAAGCAGGTAGTGGCGATTAGCATTGGCCCTCAGTTCTAAATCTAGGGTGGACTCATATTTTGTACCACGACTACTTTTGGTTCCCCAACCGCTTGAGAGCATGGGTTGGAACAAGGACGCACATGATGCAGCAAAAAAGACAATTGCAGACTTTTGGTACTACTGCACCATTCCCTTCCATGTAGCCAGGTAATTCTTTTTCGTTTAATTGTTTAAAAATTTATATTTAAATTTTAGAATCTACATGTATCTCATTATCGAATTCAAATTTAAAGTTAAAAACTTAAAACTTTTCATTTTACAATACTTATGTAACTTATTAATTTATTTATGACATGTTTTAGGTCACCTTTTTGGAAAAACATGCTTGATGCCATAACCATATGTGGGGCGGGGTTCAAAGCCCCTAGTGAAGATGAATTAAAGGGCCCACTTTTGACTCAAAAGGTGGCAGATGTGAAAGCACAATTAGAGGAGCAGCGCAAGCAGTGGAGGATGATTGGTTACACCATCATGACTGATGGTTGGACCGATAGGAGAAATAGGACGCTGCTTAATTTCCTAGTTTCCTCTGGAGGTAATTGTACTTCCCTCAATGCATTGAAATTTTAATTTGATTTAGTGATTAATATTTAATAATTTAATATGGCTGATTTATGTTTTTTAATTTATTGAATAATTGGTTTTGCTTATTTTTTTAGGTGACATTGTCTTCATGAAGTCCATTGATGCTTCTCCCCAATTCAAAAATGCCACATACCTGTGTGAGGCTATAGAGGAGGTGATAGCTGATGTGGGGGAAGAGAATGTAGTGCAAGTGGTGACAGATAATGCAGCAAATTATGTTGCTGCTGGTAGATTATTGATGGAGAGGCCCCCTACTATATTTTGGACTCCATGTGCCGCCCATTGCATTGACCTCATGTTGGAGGATCTTGGCAAGCTCCCATGGATTAAAACATGTGTGGATGCAGCAAAAAACGTATGCAAATTTGTATACAATCACACATGGGTGCTTAACCTTATGAGGCAATACACGGGGTTGAGGGAGTTGTCTCGTCCTGGCATCACTAGGTTTGCAACAAATTTTATCACAATGCAATCCTTGATTCGGTCAAGGGAAGCTTTAAGGCGCATGTTTACTAGTGAGGAGTGGTCTTCCTCATCCTTTTTTACAAGCACTGCAGGGATTGCTGTGGCTGATTGCATTTTTGATGAACAAGGGTTTTGGACACCAATGGACGAGATTGTGAAGGTAAAATTTAATTCTTTATTATGTTTTAATTTTTAATCATATCTTACTTTTATTTGTTTATTTTCGTTCACACTTATTTGTGAAACATGTTTGCACTTTGCAGTTTATTGAGCCCTTGCTAGTTCTCCTACGAGTTGCAGATGGGGAGAAGCCCGCAATGGGCTACATATATGAGGGCATGGATAGGGCCAAAGAAGCCATTAGATTAGTCTATGGTGGAATTGAGGAGAAGTATCGTCCATTTGGGATATCATTGATAGGAGATGGCAAAACCAACTTCATAGGCCCATCCATGCAGCCGCATGTTTCCTAAATCCGGCCTTCCAATTCTGTCGTGATTTCCGTGCAGATAGAGAAATTCTTAGTGGGCTCTACACGACGATAGAGCGGATGTTGCCCGCTGTTACTACACAAATGGTGCAGGAGATAGATGCCTTCACTAAGGCACAAGGAGACTTCTTTGCATGTCAAATGTGCAAAGATAATAGGACAACATTACTGCCAGGTAAAAATATATTTAAGGGCCTAATTTTCATCTTTTTATATTATAATTTATTATTAAATGTTGAATTTGAACTTGAAACTTGAAATGAGATTGATTTTGTTTCTTTTTCTCATTTTAGATAGATGGTGGCATATGTTTAGTTCTGATACACCAATCCTACAAAATATTGCCATTCGTATATTGAGCCAGCCATGTAGTTCATCTAGTTGTGAGTGCAATTGGAGTATGTTTGAGCACATACACTCCAAGAAGCGCAATAGATTGACAGTGGAGAGGATGAATGACTTGGTATATGTTCATTACAACCTTTGGCTTAGATACAGGAAGCTTTTTGACCACGACAAAACCCCGATCAGTCTAGAGGAGGTTGATCCACAGTTTGAGTGGATCACTGAGGCTACAGATGCAGTTTTTAGTGACGAGGACCTTGATTGGGTGGACTAGGCAGAGAGAGAGGCCAAGGTTGTAGCCATGGCTGAGGAGGCTAGAGCACGAGGAGACATAGCTGTTGTCGGTGAGAGTGGCATGGAGAGTCAGACACAGGCAGAGACTATGGCTGTAGCTGCAACATCATCCAGGACCCTTAGACGCCTTCATAGGAAGGATGCTGGCTCCACTATGCCATAGGGCATAGAGTCATAGACTTATAGCTATTGTTTTACTTTTGATATTTCATATTTGTATGGAACATTTGATGTCATGGATTTCATATTCCATGAGTTTTGTATATATTTGACTAATTTTATATATCTAAGTATGCTATTTCCTTCAGCAGCGCAACTACAATTTGTGTACTTTATACTTATGTGATCGTTGTATACTTGTGCATGTGATCAAATTTGCTTTTATTTGTGTTGTATTCAATATAGGGTGCTTGAAACAAGTTTTAAATCCTTAAAAATCTCTAAATTTCTAGGGTTTTTTCAACTTTTTTTCATTTTGTTGAGTCTGCGCCGAGTCTGAGTCTTGAATCGCCGAGTCGTGTGTTGAGTCGCCCTCGCCGAGTCCGAGTCGAGTTACTATGGTTGAAATGACTTCATGAATTTGGCTTTGAGGAATGCTTACCTCCTAGCATTTGACCAATTTCGTGTTTGAAAGATAACACCTAGTTGGGATTGTGGCTGCTTCTCATTTAGACTAGCAGATTTGGGCTTCAAGTTGATGAATTTGGTGATAGTTCAGTTTATACTTTGCTGGTTTATGTCATTGTTGAAAGTAGTTTTCTTTTTTAGCTCTTTAGACAAATTTATTTTCATTATGGGCATTGAAGTAATCTCTTCCTAGGCTGAAGGTGACCCTCTTGGCAAAGTTTGGGAATTTATTTGGCAGATTTCAATTTTTAATGCAAGGTCGACCCTCCTAGAAGGCCGTACCATTGTTGGAGGTGTCTTGGAGTTTGTGCTTGAACATTTGATGGGCCTTTGATGCAGTTTCAGTGCTTGATACTGGGCGCCATCCTCCCTAGAAGGAATTGCAATTTATTTCAGACCATTTGGAGGTATTTTGAAGCAGTTGTGAACATTTTAGTATGTTACAGTTTGCTGGTTAGACATTTTCAGTTTGCTGGTTATTGTTATCAGATTGCTTTTAGTTCAGATTTTGGTTTGGTTTTCAGTATTTGAGAAGGTTATTATTGTGAGAGATCATCTTCCTTCATTTGGCTTTGACAATATTGTAATAGCACTTGTAATTTGCAGTTATTTGTCATTGTAAGGCTATAAATAGTAGTACTGTTCTAGTCATTTAAATTGCTGCATTTACTTGTGTTTAATTTCACACTTTGTAACCCTTGGATGGTTTACCACTAGTGTGGAGAAAGAACAATTTAATCTCTCACTTATCACCCACTATTTAAGTGGCGAATTCCCACTGTTAAGTGGATGCCCGCAAAGCAGATGAATTGTTTTGAATTGTAATTTTTTTTCCCCCCACTGAATAAGTGGTAGCGTGAAAACTCTCATGGCTGGTTCGCTGCCTATTTGCATTCAGTTGTAATTCAATTTTCAGTTATAGCTTAGTTTCCTCCGCCATCCATATGCTATCACCTTGCCTTCTAAAGGATCTTGGTGAACATTCTTGGCGTTGAGTACCTTTAGTTTGATTTCTTTTTGGAAGCTAACGCTAATCAATTGGTGTAGTGCTGGGCTTGTGTTGTGAAAATTCAAGGAAAAAATTGGTTGGCATATTTCATTTCCTCTCCTTCATCATTTTATAAATTTATGCATTCTTTTTGTCAGTGGATTTTCGAAGCTCCCATAACAAAATCTGTCACTTTGACATGCTTTACATAGGACAAGAAATTGTCTACTTAATCTGAGTAGACATCATGAATGAGGTGATAGGGATCTAGTGTTGGACAGACAAGGGCTAAGTCAAGTCTGATAGATGTCACATGTAGTCTTTCCAAACATTCTTCCCTATCTTGCATGTTGTGAAAGTGTGTGCTAGTTTAACTTGACAGGGAGAAAGAAGGAAATAAATTATATTAATGCCCACAAATGACCAACATAAATCAAAGGGAATGAAATGCACAGCAGCCACACTAGCAAAGGACTAGGGCAGATGGGACCCTAGACATAAAGCAAAAACAAAAAATGTGAGAAAAGTCAGCAAAATATACTCACAAGGGTCAACCCGAAAACAATAATTCCCAAATGTCTACTAATCAGCAGAAAGTAATGGTGTTTTGCTGGGAAATGGATTGAGAAAGTGCTTAATGGGTGCTGGTGGGGAAGACAATATTTCATGGCTGATACAAAGTAATTGTATTTGTTGGGAAACCATCGTCATATCATGCTTGCTGAGATATTGCTTTGGTTTGTCCTGCTTATGTGCCCATCATATTAATTTTGATGTTTAGAGTATTTAAAAAAAAAAAAAAAATCTTGAACCTTAAGTTTTCCTTGAATTTTTGTTAACACATTATGATTTTAGACACAGCACAATTTAGAAATGCAGAATAATTGGCATTTAAATTTTCTCCATTTACTCTTTGATTGGTGTATATTTTGCTACCACAAAGCCACGTCTTTTATGTTTTGCATTCCTCAAGGGAAAAGAGTTCAAAAGATTTTGGGGGAAAACTTGACATCCATTTACAATATTCATAGGCTTTACAAACTAGGAAATTGAGTTTCCCAAATTGTGGATTGAATCCCCCAAGTACAATCAAAACTCTGTATGATTCTTTGTCATTTTAATCTACTAATTTGGCTTAGTAGACCCAAACCTTTTTCATGAATACAATTTTTTTTTTCTTTTGTCTTTCTCTTTCTCACACTCGTTTATCCATATGTTTTTTTTATTACATGATCTTTTTATTCGCTTATTAGAAAATGGACATTTTGTTCCCTGGTTGGCAAATTCTTGGGTTACTTTTCCAATTCTTTCTGATTGCCAATGGAAATTTCTTGTTCTTCATTGAGCATGTTCAATTGATTTCAGCTGTATTGCATAGTATTTATATGGTCAAATAATCTTGCACATTCTTTTCTAATGTCAAGTTCTCAAGCCCCTTTATTTTTCTTTGTTTCTATGTGCACAATTTAATTTTTTACAACCATTAAGGTCCAATATTAAGACTTCAAATAACTGATACTTAATAAAAAATCCCATTTACAAGTGTCCCCATTTCCACATAAATACAAATTCCTAGAATCAAAATACATGTCATAAACTAGAAGAATGACTATTACTCTATTAATATCCATTATTTAACCAGCATAGGCCAAAAAAACGACAACAATGTTAAATTTAAAACAATCAGAGAAATGTTAACACCTAACTTGGTTATATCTACTTGCAGTCGTGATGGATGAAAATACAAATTCCACGACAAGCTAGGTGGTATTTGAAGACAGTCATCAAATGAGAAGCCTAGAACAACTTTAATGATATTAACAGTAAGGGGTTTTTAATGTATTAAGTAATTTGTATCACTTATCATATAACAAAAGTCACTTGTCACAAACAATTTCAGTAATAACTATCATTTATTTTCATACTAAAACACATAAGCTGCTCAAACTAGCCTTATTTACAAAATCCAGCTGTGTAATCACAGACATTAAGTCATAGGGCCCTTCAAATTCCTCCTTGAAAGGTCTGGAAACCACACACTTTCATGTCTGCTTAAGGTACACCAAATTTTCTAAGTATTGCCACAAACTACTCCAATAATATATCTGATGTACTGGACTCCTCTTGGATTACTTACTTCCAGTTTGGTTCACTGACTCAAAGCTAAATAGGAGTGTACAATCTTTATAGGAAGGATGCAATGCATAGATTTAATAAGATGGATGCTGTAAAATAAAAGAATAGAATGTGAGGTTCCAATCTTGTGGATCTGACTCCCTAACACTATTTCTTATTTACAACTTGATATCTAAGTATTTATATAACTATGTGTTTTCTTGCAAATTTTGTCTTAGTCTCTTCTCAATATTTTTGGTCATTGTGGTGTCTTGTTGATTGTGTCATTATCAAATCTTACTAGGAAGGAGATCCTCAAATGTAAAAATTTCTAAGTCCTCCCACTTTGTCGGCAATTTTGAGTCTCCTTGAACATTTTGGCCTTTTCTAAAGTTTGCAAACTTTCCAAAAACTTGCCAACTTCTTCTTATCGGTCTTTTTCCCAGCTCACTAACTCTCAAAAATAACGACAACTGACAAGTTGTTCTTGTCAGCAATTTCTTGAGTTCGTGAATTCTCTGAAAACCCAGCAAGCTCTTTCGTTGGCATTTTTTTAAGTTTTAAAACTTCTTGTTTTCCTGATAAGTGCTCTTTCTTTTCATTTGATATTCATTTCAAAGGTTTCAAAACTTCCCAAATTGTCGACAAGTCAATTTTCAGAGGTTTTCAAGGTTCATGAACTTTGGAAATCCATGACAAAGGTTCTCTTTTGGCTCAAAATCCCAATGGAAGTTGTTCAAGTTCTCGTTATCTGTTAGTTAACAAGTTCACAAACTTGTTGACATGTTGACAAAGGTTTTAGTTTGTGAAAAGTTTCGCCCAAGAAGTTGCAAAGAGGAAGTGTTGGTTGGTTTGTGAATTCTCAAAATCATTGAATTGCCGATAAGGTTTCAAAGTTTCCAAAAGTTCAGACAAATGGTAAAATGATCAAGGTGTTGGCATTTTGTAGAGTTTCAGAACCTTATAACTTATCAAAAAAGTTAGCTGCAGCTCCAGAATGCCAATTTAAAGTATTTAGAGAGGTTTCATTGGCTCAATTGTCACTTTCATCCATTCAAATGATGTAGCCCTATTATGTGACCCATTGCTGCCAACTTTCTCAATGATCACCACCATCAATTCTGCTCTACATTTTGAGGTAGGCTGACTAGATCTTTTATTTGAGGTGTTTTATGTGTTAAATTGTTGATCTTGAGTCTTTGGTACTGACTACTATTGAAATTGCTAAGTTTTCCTAATTTCATAACCCGCATTTAATGAATTGTATTCACCATAGCCATTGCCCATTCCCAAATAAAATCCTTCCTTCTTGCTACTTATCAAAACCTCCTTGAGACCCTAGCTCACCTTGTTTGGTTACTTTCTAAACCCCATAAGATGAAGTACAAATATCAAGGCTATGAGCGCACACCAATTCTCCATAATTTGTTGGTGAAGGTTAGAGATAGTAAACTAGGGCACATCAATCTGGACGATTTCTACGATAGAATGAGGCAGGATCCTAGAACCCCCATGGTAGAGGCAACTTTCTTGAATGGCCTAGCTCATACAGGGGGTTTTCTCGGAGGACATTTCTGACATAATCATCCTATTGAATAGGGTAGGGGTGTGTAAAGAAATTAGTACCTTTGAGTACTAGATGTGTTTATTATTGTGATTGGTTTTGGTTCTCAGTTTATTGGTTGGAGAAAGGTAATAAGTGATCATTCGCATGATCAGTTGGTAAATTTTTAGAATAATCAATTCTTTTACATGTTATCCTACCTCTTTTATGCAATTGCAAGTATGAAGGAATGGCTTGGTTTGCAGTCCTAGGGAGTTTATGACAATACTATGCAAATTTACGATTTTTATCCACAACTTCAGCTGGAAATCGGCAGCAAAGATTTCAAGAGAATTAATAATTCTTTTGGTATGTTGACTAAGAGAATTAGGACATTTTGGGTGGAGAATTTCCCTGAGACGACACATTTAATCACGCATTTTGGAAGCTTTATTCATTCAATATTTGAGGTTTTCCTTACAAGTTGACTCTCTATGTAAGTGATTACCTCATTCTCATTAGGGTATGTAGACAAATAGGTGTAGTAAGTAAGAAGTGCAAGGAAAGGAAGAAGGCAGGGTGTCCCTTCCTTGTGAGCCTAAGCTACTATACTTGCAAATCCTCTGCAGATGCACAGAACATAGAAAGGTTACTATCAAAGATAAGTCTTCACTTTTATGGAACAAGATTGTCCCTTGATAGGAAAAATTATGTCAGAGACAACCTACACCTTGGGCCAACATACAATCATGTTCTGCATTTGGAGGATTTTTGGGAGGACTGCTCTAGTGATTATGAGGTCAGAAAAAGGGATTGGATGAGGTTGACCATAGACCAAATTGAAGCCTTCAATCTGCAGTGGGACATTGAGGGTATAGAGGATGATGGTTTTGACTTGATAGATCTAGTTTTTGTTTCTTCAATCTAAATGTAACCTCTTCCTCTTATCAGTTGGGTTGAGAAGGAAATAACTGAAATTAGAGAAAGAACATTTTTTGTGTTCTAGAAAACTATGAGGTGGATAAAATTTAAAGCCACTGAGGATATTTCCAGCAAATCACCTACAAAGGATAGCACATCAAGAAAGCAGAAACAGGTTGGCTCCTCATCTCACCTACCCATCACAACCGCATACTCTACTAGAATAAAATCTACTATAGCTTGGGGTGGCAATGATGAAGACCCTAAAAAGGGAATTGAGTTGAAAGGGTCATGTGAAGGAGGAAATAAGGAGCCAAGAAAAAAATTGGAAGTAAAGAGGCCACTTGTTCAAAGAAGTGAAGGTAGCTCGTTGGATCTCATGGATGAACCTCCTTAGGTAACTTCTATTCCATCTTCTCCTTCACCATCTACACCTCGTTCCTCTCCCATTCATCCATCTCCTCATTCACCCACTCCTCCACCTCCTTCATTACCATGGCCAAGTAACACCAAAGTTGATTCAATCCCAAGGACTACTTTGCCTCCTATAATAATTAGGTATCAACTGGTATCCGCCATCTCCATGGCTCATGGATATGGTGCCTAGTGTTGAAAGAATGTCTTAGCCTATTGCCCTAGAAAAGTACCAAAAACAATTTATAGATTATTGCCAAAGTTAATGGTTTAGATTGTATATGTTAAACTAGTAAAGGTATAGACTATAGAGTAATAAAGGACATATAAGTGTTAAAGAATAATAGATGCTATGGGGGTCAATGACTAAGGCCTAGTTGCAAATATTGTAACTGATAAAATAATTATAATTGGATCATAGAGGTATTTGACTGAACCTATGGTGAATTGAAGGGGTTGTTGCTTGACTTGTGTGTTTAGAGGATCCATTTGCAGGTCCTAGGCACAACAAGAACAATAGAGACTTTATTTTACAATTTCCAAGTATGCTTAATGAGAGCAATAAGAGATCAAAAAGGGATGGATGTAAGAATATTTTTCAATGTAAGCACTAGTGAATGGGTTTCCCCCATTGTGATTAGTCTAAAGGAATTCATTCATGTTTGCATTTGTGCCAACTTTAGTAACTTGAATGTTGTGATTGAAAAAACATTTTTCCTGATTCCCTTCATTGTTTCCATTTTGGAAGAGGTGGTAGGAATGAAATTTAATCTCCTCTCTATCACATCTTTGATTACAACCAAATAAGCATCACAAAGGACCAATTCACGACTTCCTTTGTGATTGAGAATTGGATATATGGATACAATAAAATGCCTTCCAAAATTTGTAACATACCTACAACATTCCAATGAATCATCTTGCTTGCATTTGAGAAATCAATAGTGAAGTACTTGTTGTAACCTTTTCACACATCACCCCATTCAAAATGGGGACCCCCTAATTTTTGCTTTGTTCGGGTCTTTTGGCTTTGGTTTTGCCGCTGTCTCTCTTTGTTCCGTTTGTCTTTTCGGGGATGTGCTTGTCTTTGGGCCTTGGTTGAAATTTTGGCTAAGTCTGGAGTGCATTTTTATCAGATTAGGGTTTTCATTCTTAAGGCTTGTTTGGGGTTAATTTAAGTGAGCAAATTGAAATATGACCTTGGCACTACGTTCAGGAAGCTTCAAGCGGGCTCCCATTAAATTTTCACTAAATTTGGAGAACTTTCTGTTTTTAGCAGTTCTGACTTTGGGAGCAATTTTTAGGGTTTCCATGTATGATTTTTCAATGCATGTTAGGATAGTATTTCTGGGTTTTTCGAGAGCTTCACGATGATATAACATGCAAGTCAAATTGACGACTTTCTATTTTTAGCAGGTACCCACATGCAAACCAGTTCTCTGAGTTTTTCTAGGTTTTTTGAGATCTCTCGGGCAATATGACATGCAACCAAGTCCGGCAGTCGGTTGACCACTTTTTCGGGCACTTACTATTTTTAGCAAGTTCACTTAAGCAGTTCCAGATCTTTAGTTTTAGATACAGAGCAGTATAGAGCAGAAACGGAGTTGAACGGAGCTCAGTAGAGGCACATGCAGATGAAATTAGGGTTTCCAACTTTGGTGCCTAAAATGGGGGGTAAAACTCGAGAAACATAAAAAACTAATGTATCCCATTGCGTTCAGCATCTTTCAAGGAATCTACTGGTAAAATTTGAGCATAATCTGCATACTTACTATTTATAGTAAGTCACTTCCAGAACAGGGCTAAAAATAGCAGGTGAGTGCAAAAGGCAAGTGTGAATAGGACAGTTAGGTCATGAGGATCACGTTAGGCAAATATCAAGACAGGAGGAGTTGCAGAAGTTCGAGAATCAAGAAGTTACTAAAAATAGAAAGTGAGGGTGAGTAGGTTGAAAATAAGCTAAGTGTTTAGATACGCCAAGGTGGGAGACAGGAAAGTACAAATTTGTCTAAGGCATGAGTTTTCAAAGCTCTGGAGTGGAAATGTGCCCATGATGAACAAGGAGGTTTGGGAATTGTCTAAGTCACAAAAATGGAAGGACCCCTTCCAAATGCGCCCTCAAGTTGGAGAAATTTTTTCTAAGGCACAAAATGTAAGCACCACCCCCTAAATGCGCCCTAGGAGAATCAAGGTGGTATGAAAATTTCTAAGTGATGGAAAATAAAAGTAGGCCCCCCCAAATGCGCCCAAGTTGAGAAGAGATGCAAGAAATATCTAAGGCATAAAAAAATTTGAAGATGAAGTGAAACCTCAACCCCTCATATGCGCCCAACTTGAGTGCCTAAGTGGAAAATTTCTAAGGCAATGAAAAATGGAAGTTGACCCCTTCATATGCGCCCTACAAGAGGAGGGAGGCTTGAAAATATCTAAGGCATGGAAATATTAGCACGACCCCTTGAATGCGTCCATCGTGAAGAGGTTGTGTGAGAAAATTTTATAAGTCATGGAAGATGAAAGCATAAGGGTCCAAATGCGCCAAGGCAGAAAAATGGAAGAAAACCCTCTCATTTGCGCCCAAGACAAAGTGGAGAGGTGGAGAAAGAAAAAGAAACTAAGTCAAAGAAACTTCTTCCTCATACATGTATTTGTGCCCTAGAACATGAAGTGAATTGAGCACCAAGGAGAATACATGAAGAATGTGCCCAAAGTAAGAAGAGTCAAATGCGCCCAAGCAAGAAGTGGAAATTCTAAGGGGAGATTTTTTTTATTTTTATTTTTTAAAAAATCAAAGGGTCTTGAAAATTTTCTAAGGAGAGGAAAATAAAACAAGGGGTTAAATGTGCTCTTGAGGGAGAAGAGATAAGAAAATTGTCTTAGTCAGAGAAAATGAAAGCTCAAGCCTTCAAATGCGCCCCAAGGAGAAATGTAAGAAAGCTTGAAAAATTTGCCTAAGGCACGAATCAAGAGAACAAGGGATGAAATGCGCCCTAAGAGGAAGAGATTGGCTGAAAATTATCTAAGGCATGGAAAATGAACTAACACCCCTCTAAATGCGCCCAAAGTGTGGGGAGACAACAAAAAGTTTCTAAGGCAGGAGAATGAAAGCAAGACCCTTCAAATGTGCCCTACTTGGGAGCTTGAGAAAACACCTAAAGCATTGAGTATGAGAACACCAAGGTGGTAGATGCGCCCTTGAAGAAGACCTTATGAAGTGAACACACATCTCAAATGCACCCATAAGGAGGTTTGATGATTGAAAATTGTTCTAAGTATGAGGAAATTGAATAAACTCCTCTCATTTGCGCCCAAGACAAAGTGGAGAGGTGGAGGAAAAGCTAAGTCACGAAAACTTGTTGCTCAACTGTTAAATGCACCCATGAGGAAAAGTTATGAAGAAAGCAAAGTTTGCTAGAGAAAAATGATGAACTCTATTAGATCCAAAGATCAATTAGACCTTGGAAATCAAAACATGGAAATTAGGTAAGTGAAGTGGATTTATACTATAAGTGTTTTGATGCTCTTCTTTTTGTTTTGCAAGGTGACTTGGGGTGATGGAGCAAGTACTCCAACATTACAACCTTGGAAGGGGATAAAGTTACATGTTTCAAACTCCTCCATGATGTCTCATTTGCGCCCAAACCATGAAGGGAGATGTTGGAAGAAGCGACTAAGCGTTGGAATTTCTCCACAAGGATCTAATATGCACCCAACTCAGGGAGGCAGGTGGTAGAGAGGAAATGGCCGAGTCCAAGACAAGAAAATCCTTCAAGATCAGGATGGAGGAAAAGATGAAGGCCCAAGCATTAAAGATCATCCTCAGGCACTGAAAGGTCCTCAAGGCTAAGGAGGAGGAATGAGAAAAAGCTTCAATGTTAAAGAGTGACAGCGGGATAGACTAAAGAACAAAGTAGAGGAATTCTTCTCAAGTGTGAGGTCCTTCACTGTTCTCCAGCATACTTTGCACAACCCAAGATGCAATAGCAGCAAGGGGGAAAATCATCATCAAACAGGAGAAAGAAGTCGCCATCTTGGAGTTTTAGATTGAGAACGTGCCTGCCATATTAGTTCAAGAAGTAGTTGTGTTGGCCAGATTCATCAAATGTGCAGTCAAAGAGAAGAACAATAGGGATGGGTTTCTGGATGAGAATCCTCTCGAAGATAGTGGGCATTAAATGCTCATAGTGACCTTAGGAGAAAGTGGGAATCTTTTGCTCATTTATTACCCCACTCCTCTTTGTGGCAGTTTTTAGGGAGGAATCTTGATTAGGGCTTATGTGGTTCAATCTGATCCCTTCATTGTATTTAAATCTGAGCCGTCCATTGGAATTGGCCATCTATAACAGGGGCATCCCCCCTCATTTGTACATCATTAGAATATAGAAGATAGAGAGACAACTAGGAGATAGAGCATAGAGAGATAGCATAGCATAGATAGATTGATAGCATAGCTTAGATTGAAGAGGAAGGAAAGTTTTCAAATTGAATGCTTTGTAAGAGATTGTTGTGAACACTCCTATAATAAAAAGAGTTATCATTGCTTGTGGTTTCATCTTTTATTGTGGGTAGCTACCAAGATTTCTTCGTCCTTCCAATTCGCATAGAATCCTAAAGTAGCTTAGAGTAAAGTAGATTTTAATTCATGCACGTAGATAGTTGTGGAATGTGGTGGTTGAATTAAGCAAGCTTTGTTAATCCATACCACTAGTGGGCTCATTGATGGTGAGTTCGCCTTGTGTGGTCAACTAGAAGATTGTGGACCGAACTTCGATTATGGTTTACATGTTGGCATGCGTCATTGTGATGGTGTCTTCATATTGAATCGTGATCCGATTACCTCTAGTTACTCCTTTGAAGATTGCACCGGTTTTGAGGAAGCTGTCCAAGGTGAGGTGAAGCAGAGCTTGGTTGAAGTTTGCAAGAGTTGATCTCCACGTCCTGTGGCTAGGATAGACCATAGCATTTCTAATCCCTGCAGCCATTCAAATTCTGCACTTTTTGGTTAATTTAGGAAACCTGAACTTCATTGATAAATCTTCTGAATCTTCGCAAACCCCTTTCTCTGGAGTGAACAATTGCGTAAGTCCCCTTGAAATACCAGCAAATCACATCGAGCCAACTGAGACTACGTCCACTGCATAAAGTAACCTTGGAGTTGAATGCATGATCTTTCTCGCAATCTTAGCATGCAGGAGATTTTGATCAAGAGAGGATAGAGTAGCTGTTGGGAACTTTATTCTGTGTTGGTGCGGTCATTAAACACCCGTCAATAGTACCTTTATCCTTTCTTGGAAATTGGTTCATCGATAGTGTCAAGCAATCACCTAAAAGCTTTTTCTCAGTGTATACAACTATGTACACCGACTACAAAAAGAAATGGTGATTGAATTGGGAATGGTAACAACAAAAGGCCTTGGACAAATGTAAGTGCAGATGATCAACATGCCTATCTTGGCCTATTTGGTTGAATAAGGAATTCTTATTCCATGTAAGCCTCAAGTTTCATAATTAGCTGCATGCTGGCACAAGAAAAAAGTCACAGGTTGAGCCACTCAGTTTACCATATGAGCCAATTGCTGCCCTAGGTAATAGACCAAGTAGAGCATGATGGAAATTCCTATGTACGGTCTATTCAAAATACGAAGCATCAAGATTAATAACTAGAAAATCAATTACCAAGCTCTTGTATATATGGTCAATAGTCTTGTGACTCATGGGATTTTTAATAGATTGATGTTGTTTGTGTTAGAGATTAAAACCAAATTCATAGTGTGACAAAAAAGGATCCTCATCACTGTAGAGAAGATTTCAAGGATCAGGTTTGTAGAACTACATCTGGGATCTAGGATGGCTCTCCATATGCACATTTATTCTAGGTAGAAATTTTGTTGTCTTTATACAAGAATATTGGAAACTTCTTGTTGATTGCATCTTTCATGAACCATGTGACCAATTGAGAGGAAGATCATATTGAATATTAGTATTCTCTAGATGATTAATGGCTTATTGTATCACATGGGATTAGATTATGTGTAGAGATGTGCAATGCACAAAGAAATCAACAACATCCAATGGGAGGTCCATTGCATCAATTGGGACATAACCCCATTGTACCCATGGCATTGTTGGTTGGCCTACCTACTTCTGCAATACCAAAGAGTGGGCATACACATGTGATGCATATCAATGAATAGACAAATCATTGAAGAGCGACTTTCTGGCCCTCTAGCTATCACAAATACATTTCTCTGTGTGGTGGGAAATCAATTTTATTGAACCTTTTAAGATTGTAAGTTTGTTCCACTGGTGTAGGTATATTGTAGTCATGGTAGAACAACTGGCCTAGTGGCTAGAGGTTAGAACCTTGTAAGTCATCAGAATGGCAAAGACTAAAATGCATGCTCTCATAGATTGATCCATGTATATACACTAGTGAAGAGCTTCAGTAAATGCCAATTCTCTAATTTCTATCTGCTTTAGATAATCTGTGATTGGCATGATATAATTTAAAGTGAAAATACTTACACACATTTTATTATTCAGCTTGTTTTATGAATGAATGGAGAAAAACTAGTGAACCATCCAAATAAGTTTTTTGTGCTTGACTCTTAGTATTTTGAATATTAGAACATAACTGACTATCCTTGTGGATTGGAGTTTCAGCAAAGATTAATATTGTTTGGATTTCTTTCTAACTGTAGCAAAGGTAATGGAGGCCCTGAACATTCCAAGAGGTGTCCGGCGTGTGCTTTTTCGAACACTCAATACTGACAGGTACTGTTAAGTTCTAACAATATATATTTGCCTCATTCTAGTTCTAATACAATCTTATTACAACTTGATACACTTGCAAAACGAATTTCCAAAGTCTTTTTCCCCCTTTTTTCCACTCAATCATATTGACTTTTGGTAGTAGGGGTCTTGCCTTTGGTAAAAAATAAGCTGTCCTTAGGCCTATATAATATGGTCAATAATTTGTTTTCCATGAAGTAGCGCTAGTAGTGACAGATGCTTCAAGAACTAAAGGACTGACATATATAAACTTTAAAAGGGTAGATTTTGTTAATCAATTTTTGACCAGTATATAGAAGGCTTGGAAGTTTGTCATTTACCGTTTTCTCCTTAAAACTATTAAGTTTTAATGATACAATCCTACATAAGCTTAATTATACTTAAGGGAGAGAACATAACTGATATTTTCAGTTTTTTTTCCTGTACCTATATTCATTTATAAACACGTAATTGTTATGAAGACCAAGAGATAGATTTGACAAAAGATCAAGAGATAAGATACTTACTCTTTAGTACTATTGACCATTGCTATTTGTGTAGTTATTAATATTACATGGGATTCTAGTATACTGATTTTACTTTGCAAAAATATTTGGATGGTTTAACTTTAGATTATAGCAGGAAAAACTTATGGGGGAAAAATCAGACTAAAAAAATGTAAAAAATACAAAAAAAGGAGGAAAACCTGCTGTTTTTTAAATTTAAAGGAATTTTAAATAGCGTAGAGATATAGAGAGAAAATAAAATTGAGAGTTTAGTCCATGAATTGTGGAAAATATAGATTTTTTTCCATTTATGTTCATATTTGTAATGTCCCCTTTTCCTAGGCAGTTATCAGTTGCAGAGGTTAGTCCATCACTTGGTCCTTGTGGACTAACAAGGTGGTTAGGGGGCCCTCTGAGGGTGTTTGTGGACTTGGTCAGTCAACCATTTGACTTTAGTTGGTGTTTCCCAGCTCAGCATTACCAGGGTTTTTGCTGTGTACCTTTCGGAGCTTGATTTGGACACTTTGTCCATACCATTTTTAGAAAGTCACAGGGGTCAGCATCTTGGTCAGTTGGTGGTACTTCTATATCAGGAAAGCTGGCGGATTCTCACCATGAAGTTATCTCGGCATTTATCATGGTCATGAGTATTAAATTTAAATAATGTTAATAATAAAGTTAAATTAATATTTAACTAATTGTGTTATTTATATATTTTAATGACTTATGATAAAAAGGCGTTATAAGGAGTTTTAAAAGATTATTTTATAATATAAAGTTGGACGGCAACTTAAGGGAGATATAAGGTGGGAAATAAATAAAATAAAATAATTTAATTTGTCAACTTGGGTGTGGGAATTGGAGGGAAATATAAAAGCCCATTTGTGAGCTCATTTGCACATTCATGTTGAGAAGAAAATTGATAAGGGTTTTGCTGGTTGGACTAGAGAGTCTGAAAATCTCGGCTTCACTAAGGACGAAAACCCTCGTGAGGAACAGTATGCTACAAGAGTGAAAGATCTCCCAAGGCTACTTGCTGATAGCTCCATTTAAGGGTTATGCATTGCACATTAACGTATTTAGGAAAGAATCAAGTTAGGGTTTGAAGAATTTATGAAGAACTTGCAGGGTTAATGTTTGTAGAGGATATCAAAATCTTCAGTTTTAGATTCAAATGTATCTTTCTTAAGTGCTGATCGATGGTATTAAAGAGGTGATTTTGAATATCAAGGGTGAGTGCTAGAATGTGACGTGGGCTTCCTGGAGCAACTTTCCAAGCACAACTTTACTTGGGCAGTCTAAGTGATTCACTTTATTACCTGCTGATATATATATATATTGTTGATTTGAGACTGGACATGGGAATACATAAAGTTTATTTGTATTGGCAGCCAGCCTACGGGGGAACCAAAGAGTTAGCACCAATGTGGGTTTGGAAGCCGTGAGACTTTCTTCACCTGTTGGCCCTCACTCTATATGCTTTGTGAATTGTCGTGCGAGTTTGGAAGGCATCAATCCCTTGTGAAAGGGTAGTGTGAACAGCTGACTGGACAGTAAGGAGTCAGAAGAGCTGGTCGTGGCATTTGGACAGTCCAAGGAGTCCCTAAGCTGCCGTCCTATTAAAATAATGTTTATTATTTATTTATTAATGCTCAATATTGTGAAATATTGTAAAATATCTTGATAAGATCGTCCTTGTTGTCCGAGATCTTATCTGAAGTTTCTTTTAGAAACTTCCTGCTTTTCCTGAAGATAAGATCGTCTTCGATCTTATCCTTCCGGCTTGTTGTAAATCCTGTATAGTATTTATTGAGCGCTTTGCTCCTGTTAATAACATCAATTAATTTACCAATTACCTGTGTAATATGGTATCAGAGCCAGATTGCTCAACAGTGAATTTTTAATTCATATAAAAATCGTTTAAGATTTTTTCTTGAATTTTTTGAATTAAAAATTCTCAAAAATCTTTTTTGAATATTGAAGATTTTTTTGTGAGTAAAAATTTCGAATTTTTTTTTTCGGAATTTCTGTGGTGATTCATAAAAAAAAAATTCGAAAGGGTTTTCTGTTTGTGAATTTCGTGGGTCATTTAGAACCATAATCCGAAATTCTTAAGGAAGATTTCAGTGATTTTTTTTTTAGGCATTTGAAGGACGCGTGTTGCAACCCGCAGTTCTGGTCGCGTCGGTTCTTCTGGGCCTGCGTTTTTGGCAAATCCTGGACGCGTTTTTTTACGCGATTTTCAGTTTTGTAAACGCGAAGAAGCTTCGTCTGGGCGCGGGGGTTTTTGGTGATTGGTCGCGCGTTTTTTAGCTTCACCTGGGCGCGACCTCTGCATGTCTTGGCCGTGTATCTCTGCTGTCTGTAAACGCGATTTTTTTGAGGTGTTTTGGTGCCGACGGGAGTTTCTTCAGATGCGTTTTTTTTTTCAGACGTTTTTGTGCTCGATTCGTGGCGTTTTCTTGCTTGTGTTTGAGCCACTTCTAGTGTTTTTCTATTTGCCAAGATTTTGTGTGATTTCGAGCTGGTTCTCTGCAAGTCTCTGGTTCTTTAATGGCGATCTAGGGTTTCAGATTCTTCGGCTAGGGTTTTTAACCATTTTTTGAAGTCAGAATTTTTTTTTGATTATAGATACTTGGTGGGTTTTTCGAGAGCTCAACTGGGTTGGTCTTCGAATTTTCTAGGTGCATCGTTTTTCGTGCATCGAATTTTGTGCCATCCGTACACTGTACCTTCTGTAGTATGTACCTGAATCTGCCTATGTTTTTTGCATTGGAATTCGTGCCTCGAGTTTCGTGCACCAGCCTCTTCTTAGTACCTCGTTTTTTGTGCCTCGAAAAGCGTGAAGATGGCCAATTTAAGCAATTTAATGCTGGAAGGCAGTCAGAGATTTAATGGCAAAAATTACAACACCTGGAAGCAGCGGATGTTGACAATTTTTGAATACCGCTGTCTTGATCAAATGATCCTCGGCAAAGCTACTCGTCCTGACACGGCGGGTAAGGATCAAGAGAAGTTTGATGAGCAGAATCGTGAAGCGGTAATGCTTATTAAGCTATCAGTTACTGATGATCAACTCCCTCAGATTCCACTTTGAAAATCAGCTAAGGAGATCTGGGATCACTTGAAGGGTTTGCATGAAACTTCCGACAAAAGCCGTGCGTTTTTCTTGAAGAATATGCTGTTTTCTATCATGATGGATGAGAAGACAACTCTGCAAGCGCACTTGAATAAAATCCAGGAGATCAAAGATCAGTTGGAGGCGATTGGTCGGAAAATGGAGGAGGAAGACATGGTCGTGATCACCCTGAAGAGTCTATTGAAGTCCTATGAACACTTCATAGAGACTCTCAACATTACGTCTGCTAATGTTGATCTCAAGTTTCCGAATTTGTGCACTATCCTGTTGCAGCAGGATCGCTGGAGACAACAGTTCGGTAGCAGTGAATCATCATCCTCCACGGAGCAGGCCTTTGCAGCAAAAACTCGGAAGCATCATGGGAAAGGTCAGCCTTCACAGCAGAAAGGCTCAAGTCAGCGCTCCACCAGCCCGAAGAAGAAAAATATCAGTGTAACTACTGTCATAAATTTGGCCACATCAAGAAAGATTGCCGTGCTCGTTTGGCTTCTGAGCAAAAGAAGCAGGGAGGGTTTCAGAAAGCGAATGTCGCCGAGCACTCACGGCTTGAAGAATGCGCGCTTTATACCTTGATATGGCAAAAGGCCCTTGAACCATGTCAAGTCACTCTGCTTGGTTTCATAGATTACGAACAACGCTAGCGTCATTTCTCCGCATAGGCGTGGCCCGGTTCTGAAAACTTTTCCCCTTGCACTGACTCAGTGATCTTTGGAGGAGGTGAGGAATACACAGTTGTCGGCACAGGCACTGTTCAGGTTCAATCTGGCGGGAGGGATCTCATATTCCTCAACGTGTATTATGTACCTGATATCGAGCTCAATCTTCTCTCAGTCAGTCAGATTATGCGGCATTCTCCCCAGATGGATGTGGTATTCAGCTCGCATAGATGTTCAATTGTTGATCGTGAGTCTCGCACAACGGTGGCCGTTGGGATAGAGGATCATGGCCTTTACAGGCTTGTGGACACTGGTGATTATCCGGAGTTAGCCTTGGCAGCTAATTTAGAAGCTGTCACCAGTCTTTGGCACCAGCGGTACGGGCACTTGAACGTGCACTATCTCTCTCAGCTTGCTCGGGAGGGACTTGTAGATGGCTTACCTGACATTCAGACTCAGCATCAGGGCGTTTGTGGTGCTTGTCAGGCTGGGAAGCAGCATCGCACACCGTTCAAGGATGGCGACTCTTGGCGGGCTTCTAAGGTACTTCAATTAGTTCATGCTGATATTTGTGGCCCTATGTCTGTTTCTTCTGTAACTGGTTGCAAGTACTTTCTACTTTTTGTTGATGATTATAGTAGGAAAATGTGGGTGTACTTTCTTAAACAGAAATCAGAGGTTTTTAATGTATTTCAGAAGTTTAAGGCCTTGGTTGAAAAAGAGTCCAGTTCTTGTATTATAACTCTTAGGTCAGATAATGGGGGGAATTCTGTTCTAGTGCATTCTCCAACTTCTGTGATACTCATGGGATAAAATGTCAGCTAACCACACCCTACACTCATCAACAAAACAGTGTTGTAGAGCGCCGCAATCGTACGATTGTTGAGATGGCTTGCTCCATGTTGCAACACAGGAGTGTTCCTACCAAGTTTTGGGTAGAAGCAGTCAATACATCAGTCTATCTCCTTAATAGGTCACCCACTCATGCTGTTAAAGGGAAGACTCCTGAGGAAGTTTGGTCTGGTCGCAAACCTAGGATCAGTCATTTGAAAGTGTTTGGCTCCCTTGTGTATGTTTGGATTCCAGAGGCCAAGCGCACTAAGCTGGACTCCAAGAGCTAGAAACTCATGTTCACAGGGTACAGTGACAACCACAAGGCATATAGGCTGATTGATATAGACACTGATCGTCTTATCTTCAGTCGATATGTTGTCTTTGATGAGGAACGAGCTCCATTTCACTCTTCTTCACCTGTTCAGCATTCAGAGGATCAGCCTCTACAAGCTCCTGATATGAGTGTCCGACTTCCGTTAGGTTCACCTGATGGGAGGGATGACGAAGACCTAGTCTTTGATGATGCTCAACCTGAGTTTCCTCCAAATGATAATGAACATCCCCCTGCTGAACCTGTTCCAGATCCACAACCAGATCCAGCTCCTCCTGCTACATCTGATGTTGGCACCTCTACTCTCCGGCCGAAATGGTGGGCTAAGACTATTAGTGATCTTCGTGCTGATGAGCTCATTGAGGGTAGATCATCCAGAAACAAGAGCAAACAGCAGTCTACAGTGAATTTTGCTCTCATGGCCAACATCCACAGTGTTTATGAGCCTCAGACATATTCAGAGGCAAAAGGGATACCTGAGTGGGAAAAGGCGATGGAATCAAAATACCAGAGTCTTCAGAAGAATCACACTTGGGTCCTTTCCAATCTTCCTTCAGGGAAGAAACCCATTAGCTGCAAATGGGTGTACAAGGTGAAGTACAAAGTTGACAGAACCCTTGACAAGTACAAAGCTCGTCTGGTTGCAAGGGGGTTCTCACAGAAAGAAGGCATTGACTATGAGGAGACATTTGCTCCTACAGCCAAAATGAGTACCATATGGCTCGTCCTTGCCTTAGCAGCCCAATTTGGTTGGAAGGTCCATCAGATGGATGTGAAGAGTGCTTTCCTCAACGGTGAGTTGAAGGAGGAAGTTTACATGACGCAGCCTCCAGGTTTCAAAGTTGCTGGTCAAGAACAGAAGGTGTGCAGATTGGTCAAGGCACTCTATGGCCTGAAACAGGCTCCTCGGGCTTGGTACTTAAAAATTGACACGTACCTCACAGATCATGGCTTTCAGAGGAGTCCATCTGACTCGAATCTGTATGTCAGGAATACTGGTAATGACATTCTGCTTGTTGTTGTCTACGTGGATGACTTGATCATTATTAGCTGATTCAGTACATTTGATCGCGAGATCAAATAGGACTTGTGCAAACTTTGACGCATAACCGGACTTGGAGGCCTCACGCATTATTGTTTGTTTTAGGTGTTGAGGTTTGTGACGAAGCGGCATTTTCATCTCCCGATCCAAGTAATGTAGAAGTCTTACGGATAAGTTCCAAATCTTGAGTTACCAAGCACTTGCCTCTACACCCATGGAAAAAGGGCTTAAATTGTCAGCTAAGTCCGATTCACCTGTGGTAGATGCAACATTGTTCAGGCAACTAGTAGGCAGCCTCATCTATCTTGCTGCTACTAGACCTGATTTGAGATTTTACTTGTTGAGCTACATATCACGCTTCATGATAGCCCCAAAGTGATCATTGGGTAACCAACGAAGCGTAATGGCTGCGTTATGTGAAGGGCACTCCTGATTTTGGACTCTTGTACACTTAGAGTCACGATCCTAAACTCAGTGGGTTCACAGATTCAGATTGGGCAGGTTCAGTTGATGACAGGAAATCAACATCTAGGTATGTGTTCAGTTTGGGATCCGGTGCAGTCACATGGACTAGTAAGAAGCAGCAAGCAGTGGCTCTCTCCTCGACAGAAGCAGAGTATCGGGGAGCAGTAAAAGTAGCATGTGAGGCAGTTTGGCTTCGCCGGATGCTTGCAGATATGCAAATATCTCAAGTAGGTCCGATTCCCTTGTTTTGTGATAATCAGGGAATTCTCAAACTTGCCAAGAATCCGGTCTTCCATGAGCGAACCAAGCATGTGGAAACTCACTGTCATTTCATTCGGAAGCTGGTTGAAGACAGATCAGTTCAGTTGCTGTATGTTCCGACAGAGGATCAGACAGCAGACATTCTCACCAAGTCGCTCAGTACAGATAAGTTTGTAAAATTCAGGGGGCATCTTGGTGTAGTAGATAGATTGAGCATTAAGGGAGGGTATTAAAATAATGTTTATTATTTATTTATTAATGCTCAATATTGTAAAATATCCTGATAAGATCGTCCTTGTTGTCCGAGATCTTATCTGAAGTTTCTTTTAGAAACTTCCTGCTTTTCCTGAAGATAAGATCGTCTCCGATCTTATCCTTCCGGCTTGTTGTAAATCTTGTATAGTATTTATTGAGTGCTTTGCTCCTGTTAATAACATCAATTAATTTACCAATTACCTGTGTAATACGTCCCAGACTTAAGGGAGAAACATGAGGTTTGTGAAGGCTGCTGAAGAGGTAAGGGGTGCTGTTCTATGTTCAGAACTCTGGCAAAATAAATATTATGAACTGAAATCAGAAAACCATATATTTGCAATTCATTATTTCAAACTGGAACATGAATGCTCAGTACTGTTTGTTGTTATGATAATACATGTCTTTATATTATGCAAATTTTAAATGGTGAATGTTGAGTTCATGTTATAGGGAGATTAGTGCTTATGAAGAGTTAAATGTATGCAATCTCCACTTAAAGCAATCTGGAAATTACTCAGAACAGCGTATGCAAATTGTTTGGCAATATGCCATATATGTCACACTAATAATCTGAGCAAAATCGCAAAGTCTAAACACAAATTGGGGTTGGACATTACAATATTCTTGATTACATTGCATTGCAAAATGCTTAATTCATGGTTTTCAAAATTTCAGTTGCAATCTACTTTGTACAAAGTCAACCTATAAACTGTGTGCAAAGTTCCAAAAATTTAGTTCTAGCCAATGACTTTTGTTGCTATGAAGAGAGTTACACTAGAGGGCTGCAAGTCTTGATGATGAAGCTCTTCAGCTAGAGCCTCTCCTTATTCATTCAATCACATTACTATCCTAGTTGCACTCCTTAAGGAGATCATAATCATCACCATCATTCATTGTTGTATTAGATAGTTGCATTTCTTGGAATGTATATTTTCAAAAACACTCTTAAGTACTCTTGCAAGAAGATGAACTACATGGTTGGCTCAAAAATGAGCATTGCCATCCTTTGAAGATTTTTGGATTCTTGGCCGCATAAATTATATCATTTTTTGAGATGATATCATGTAAGATCTATTAAAAGCTTAACATCTTTAACGCACATGCCCACAATAGAGAGAGACTATCAAAAGTTCATGGAGTCTACTTGGTTCGAAGGTCTTCTTGTCTTGCATGACAACCATACTTGAGAAAAAAACCCTTGCTTGCTTGTATATTGATAGCTTTGCCATAACTGCATGCAAATTTTTGGGTAGGGAACATTTTCTCCATGCACATGAGTAGGTACCATGTGACCTCAATATCATCTTTGAATGGGGGGCTATTGAAACAATGTTGGATTCAAATATTATCTAGTGGCATTGAGAGGGGAGTGCATTTGTTAATCCTATCTACTATTTTGATTATGTCCTACAATGGCTGTACTTGTTCTTGTTATTTTTCATCCTACCCCTTATGATTTTCTTGGTCCTATCCATAGCTTCATACAAATAGCCCATGGGGGATTTCTTCCCATCCACTAGCTTCAAAAATTTTATTAGAGGCTTTGAAAATTCAATGACATTTAGCTGCATCCCAAAAATTCATAGAAAAAATGTTCTCTACCACTATTTTGACATTTGTTTGATTTGTGAAGCCAAATTCCATCCATTCATTTGAAACACACACTTGCTTTAAATTCATTTTCTGTTGGCAAAGAGTTTATAATGCAAGGAAGTGCTTTACAAATCTTGTCACCCTTTGTTGAACTAGGTCCTTGCCCTGTGTGAAGGAGAACATCATATACAACATGCTTGTGTGATTATAAATGAGCTTGGTAATAGTGCACGCCTTTTGCAATACCTCTTTAACCCATTCAAGGTTTCTAATGTCCTTTAGGGTTACATCAAGGTAGTGTGCAGTGCATGGGCCAAAAAACATAGAGGGATACTTGTTCATCACGAGTTTCCCAATAACAACACAAGTAGCAATATTGTTTGTAATAAACTGAACTGCACTTGGTGGCCCTACATTCTTGACCATTTCGTCAAACAACTTGGACATTGTAGCCCCATATTTGATTCTATCTGATGTATCCATGGATTTCAAAAAGATTATGCCAATATCAAAAGAAATAGGGAAGTTGACGAGAATTTGGTTTCTTCTATCTGTCCACCCATCTAACATTATGGTACGTTTAGTCTTTGCTCACTCTAATTGATGTTTGTTAACAACATCCTTAACATCTTGTACTGCATCATTAGGCATACCAACCTTTAATGTTTCATACGGCAAGGCTTTGAACCTAGGACCTACAACTGCAAAAGCATCCACCATATGTTGCTAGTATGGAGACTTGACGATATGGAATGATAAGCTAGAGTAGAACTAGAAATTTTCAATCTCAATTGCCTTCTTTGCTTGTTCATGGATGTAGCAGTAATAGCTTTCTGACTATCAGGGAGTTTGTAACCACAAACCTTTTGATCATCAGAAAATGTAACTGTCTTGTTTCCTTGCTACAAAATTACAAATTTACTAATGCACGCTAGCTGGAAAAACTACTAATTTTGTAATTTATCTTCTTTCCAATGGAAGATGACATTTAATTTTTAAATGATATTTCCATTTTTCTTTTTCTTGTTTTTTTGGTGCATCTTATTTATGGTTCAGTTGTTTTAGTGTAGTTAGGTGTCTTAATTATGATCAACTCTGGTTTCATATGAAACAATTTGATGTGAATTCATTTTTAATTTCTCCATTGGTTTTTAAATTTAGTTCAATGTAATTTTCTTTGTGTTACATCTTGGTATGGGCCTCTCTTTCTTTAGCATGCAAAGGCATTTGTGGGGTATCGCTATAATTTATCTGCCTTTTAATTTCTGCTGATATTCCACACCATCTGAACTCTTAATTATATGTGTGTAGTAAGCTAAGAATTGGATGAATGCTCAAAAGCATATTGTAAGATGCACTAAATTTAATATATTGATCTTTTGATAGGCGTCTCATGTGGAAAAGACAATTCGATACGAGTTATGTTGGCTTTATGAAAGATGGGGCACAATGGCTTGTGGATAACACAGACATCAAATTTGTTGGTAAGATTAGGCATGCAGTTTTATTTTGTTCTTTCATTGCAAAAGTTTTTTAAAAATGTATGTTACTATTACAGCCAATTGGCAGCTGAATCTTTCTTCTCCATTGATGTTGAGCTTATTTTTTGAAGCTGAGTTTTCCAAAATTACACCTCATAAATGCTGCCTTCATTAATGTTGGTTCTATTGTTATTCAAACACATATATCTCAACTAGCAACACAAACAACTTTGCCTAGTTGTTGAAAGAATTACAAAAGTTTTGTCTATTTCAGGTAGGTGATACAAGTGTTATTGATCAAGAAGAAAGATGTTTACAGCAGTATTTCTCTCAGTTTCTAGGAATGGTGATAGGTTTTTGGGGAACAAATTTTTTTTTCTTGGATTTTGGGGATGGCAATGGGATGGATGATAAAGTAATATTTGAAAAAAAGAGGATTTAAAATTTACAATTTGAAGTAGCTTGAGGTATGTGAAAATAAGTGATCCAATAATCCATTTGATATTCATAATGACATAATACAATTTTTAACTTTTATTTATATCAATAAAAGTTGAAATTTCAAAGTAAAACTACCTGAGAATCACAACTACAAGTGACAGACATCAAATTGAGAAAAAGGCAATACTAGAAGATATGCATAGTTAGTTTGAGCAACAAGCATAAAAACTGGAGTCATTATCCAATGGATAGCTTGGAAACTGTTCATCACCAGATTGAACTGTATCCTGGAACATAAATCAAACCAATCTTGGTTGTACATCCTACTCCTCATTGACCTGTTGCGGCTCATCAAGCTCTACATATCACCATGTCATCAGGCTTTGCTTGATCTCTGGTGTCTTGGGTCAATGAGATGCAAGGCTCTATGTATAACAAAAAGCTTTTCTGCTCTCTTAGAGGTGTGTCTTTTCCTCTTAAAAAAGTGGATGAAGCTATGTATGGCCCAATTCCTCACAACAACAGAGGAACTAGGAATTGTGAGAGGACCAAATGACAAGTGTGCAAAATAATCTTGGGGTCAATAGTCACCACTAACTAATTGAACTATACTGTGCCAAATTGTGCCTGTTAGGTTTTGTTGAATTCTTGTAGCCATAGAATTCAATAAATTTAATACATTTAGCTCTGATAAATGAAGCTTCCTCTAGACTATGCATTTACTTGAGGGCTTACATGATGCCATTCCTCACCTCATGGTCGTCAAGGGGAATTATTTTTCCAAGGCTCTCCACATACCACTTTGGGTCCAATGCATATGTAGCCATGTGGAGGGATGTTCAGCTTCTCCTACCTCTAGTGAATAATGGGCTGAATATGCTCATGGTAGAACTGTAGGGAGGGGTCTCTCTCATGAATCTGCCTTCATTTGACCAAGCATGTGATCACTGCATTCTAAAAACAAGGGGCACAAAAGATGTGGATCTTACATTTGACCAAAAATATAAATAACCACGATATCCTTCCCCCTTTACCCCTACTCTATCATGAACTCCCTCTACCTAGTTTGATCATATCTCATGATCATAAGTTGCGAGGGTTATTACAACTCAAACATCCTCTCTAGTAGAATGAAATATGAAGCAAAGTGTTTACTCACTTTATGCTACTTAACAGATTAATGTAGAGTAAACGGAGATATAGGACAGCAATAGTAAAACATTTTTGATTACACAAAAAAAGCACAAGAAATCTCAATTATATGTTCATTCATTAGATAGGCGATAAGTACAACATATATGAAATGTGTCCCCCCCGACTACAAGTGAAAACATGAATTATGTAGCTAGTTGACGTTGGTTGAGAAGCCAATTGTCTACAACTTCCCAATAACAACTAACTGTTGGGGACTAATGCCCGATTACAACATCTAATAACTATTTATTTTTGCTGATTACAAAGTCATTTATATATTGCATTTCAATGACTACATCAGCCTCCCCAAAAAGAAAGTTGTGTTCCAGATGATTGACAAACAAAATTGGAAGACAACCTTACAATATACTAGCTAGTGAGAAGATGGGTGAGAAGACATCCTTGGAGTTGGGTGGATGGAGGAGGTCAGAGTAGATGTCTGGACACTGAGTTGGCGAAGCTTGTATACTTCCTCTGTCCTTAGCTTAAGGTGATGAGCTGCTCTCAATTCCTTCTCCCTAGTTGCTTTCACCATGTGCACAACTTTCAGTTGTTGTTTGATCTTCTCTATTTCTATCTTTGGCTTCCGTCTGAGTTGTCATCTCCACCTCTTTGGCTTGAATCTGGTTGGTCATTTCTGTCAACTCTGTCTTTGGCAACCACTTTTGCTCTTTCAGCCTCTGTGAGTTGTGTTTGCTGCTCCAATTGGCTCTGAAAATGTTGATTAAGAGCATCTGCCTCTGCACATACTCTTTGTGATATAGATATAGCCTCATCAATTTTGCTGCTGAGCTGAAGATCAGATGCCTCTTCTTGCTTCAGCTTATAAAACAGCTCTCTATATTCCTTTTCCATGCCAAAAAGAGTTGATATTAATTTCCCATATTTCCCTTGGAATGTAGGCCTAGTGCGGTACCATGCCACCAACATCTTTGTAGTCTCAATCTCTGGCCAACCTCTCAATATAAAAAGACTAGTGAACTCTCTTTCACAGCTGGTTTGCATAAATGTCAGAATTCGTTGGGCTTCCTGCCATGCCGATGGAGAATGGCTGTGGTCCAATTGATTAGAATTGTCAGCAACTTCTTGAATGACTGCAACTATAGTCTCCAAACTCTAAATATATCTTTGAATAGTACCGATCGGATCTGTCCTGTCTGGTTTGGGGATCTCAATGATTATCTCTTTTGAATCACTAGATTCACCGTCTGTAGGAGAAGGGGTTGCACTTATGGGTAATGTAGGAGTGGTGTTTGCCAAAGTGGGAACTGGTGGGGTGATCACCAATGACTGTGGTGTTGGTGTTGGTTCCTCTTCCCCTCCTTCTATATGCCCTGTCTCTGTAGGGGTAATCATCCTTGTAGTGGTCGGTAGTGTGGTGATAGGTTGTGTACTCTCCCCTGTGGATGGCTCAACTCTGGGCTTCTCAGTAGCCATCTCTGTATCCTGTGGTGAATCTAGGGGAAAAAGACCCTGAAAACGAATTGGAGTGCCAAGTAGTTCAAGCCAACAGTCAATTCGGGGTGTCTCTATTGGCGACTCCTCTCCTGTGGCTGCTATAGGTGAGGCTATAGTGGTGGTGGCTTGAGTCCCCTCGGCTGCTACTACTGCTGGTGCCATTGGAACTAAGGCTTGAGTCTCAACATTCTTAGATACTAATTCGGTTGCATGTGTATCTAAGTGCGTAGTGCTAGTCGTAGATGAGGATATGGCAATCTGTTCATATTCCTCGCTACTTCATCTTCCCCAGTTATTACTTTTTGTTTCCTTTTTCTTTTCCTTTCTTTTACTTCTTCCCCCTGTGTATCCAATGTGGTCCATTGGAATATTGTTGGCCATGAATTGTCATAGTTGGCGGCTGGCTGAAATTTACCCAATTTGGGGCAGGCAGTTGGGTATACATGGTGTCTAAAAACAAGGCAATCGCATGTTGGGTCATGTAGAATGCCTTGTGTTTGCATTCTAAAAATTACCTTATTCTTTCTGACATGTATTGGGCCTGGTTATAGATTTTCCCTATGCTTAGCCCGATCATGTAGTCCACCATCGATATAGCTATATATGATGCTCGACTGAACGCAACCAATCTTCATTCAATCAGGTCCATGAGACACTTCCACTCTGCATTTGACAACATTTTTTTATGCATTCCCCTATCACCTATATTCTAGATGGTGTCTTTTTCATTCTGCATTAGATCTTGCCTGCAAATTCTTTTAATAACTGCCTCTTTTTGTTTTGGGCCCATCTTTGCTGTAGGTTTGGCTATTATTGTTCCAAAGGCTGGTATCCCAAAAACCCTTTTAAAATTGTCTGGCTGAAACGATACAAAAATTGAACACCCCATGTATTCTACCATACTTCTATGTGCATGCTGATTATAATTCATTACCATTGATTTCAAGTAGGGTTCAAAGTCCCGTGAATTAAAAAAAGGAAATTGTGCAGCCTTGTCTACCTGAGTGTGTTGTAATGCAAGTTTCATTGGATGGTCATTGGCATTGTCCTGCCACCACACTTTGCACTCACTCCTTGTGAGACTTTTGCATGTCAGAGAGTCGACATTCACATTCTTGTTCTTTCCTTTGTCTTCTTTCCTCGACCCTATTGAGATCTTTGGTCTGTACATTGCTCGTTTCCCTTTGCTGCTACCACTGGCATCCATTTTGTTTGTACTTTGAAACTGCTAAATAGTGTGGGATTTTCTTTGTAGGTGAATTATCCCGATAAATGGTACGAAGTATGTTTCCTTTGCCAACTGTACCCTATAGGATGATAGTCTCCATACTCTATTGTTTCTTAGATTGAACCGTACGATGATTGCACTAGGTAGTATGGTTGTCCTCCGTATGGATGGTAAGCGCTTCAGAGACTTGCTTGGTCGTACGGTGATGCCATGAGTTTTAACTTTTGCTGTCGTCGTCCATACCATCTCCTCTTATTTTTTTTTTCGTATTGCTAGATTTGTATTGATCATATTGAATGTATACATACCTTGTTGCTGCTATGCCGTATTGTATTGCCACCCTTGTTATTCTGTATGGTGTTGCCAACTCTCTGTGCGTTGTTGCTACTTTTGGTCTTTTGTACCATGTGAATTGACTTTATACTCCTCTGTATTGCCTGCCAATTGATGAGTCTTCCTCATACGGTGTAATCTTCCCTTCGTTGTACGGTGTCCCCTCTACTCTGTACGATACTTAATTTGTTTTGGCCACAAGTGGTGCTTGTTCCTTTGCCCTTGCTCCTCCGTATGGTGTATGAGATTAATGGTTGCATGATGTTGTTAGGAAGTATTTTATATTTTTTCCATTTTTTCGTTATGATTTTTTTCCTTTGTACTATTTTCATTTTTTCTCAAGACACGAAAGCATCTTATCAACGTACATGAATGATAAATCATGGATAAAACTGCAAATTCTGATTGATCTGACATGCAGAATCATCATGGGATGGAGATAAGCGGACTCGAACTGCTGACATCCTTTGATCTTTTATTTTTTTGCTTTTTTTTCATTTTTCGCATTTTAATAATTTTCAACCCCGCCGATTTTTTTAACTTTTTTCTTTTTATTCTTTTCTTCTTTGCCATTCAATTTTCTTTTCTAGCCTTTTTCTCCCTCGGTTCTTCTTACTTTCACCTTCAACACATATTGCCACATACAAGAAAAAGGGGGTCTTTTATAACAATCATCTTCACAACATGTTCCCAAATATTCTAAATCAAAGATTTTGTCTATGAGAGGAGGGGATCCCATACCTTTGTAGTTGTTGTTGACATATCACCCTCCATATTGTTGACACCATGTGACATTCTTTCCTTCAACTGTTGGTGGACCCACGGATTAGGTATTACCCGCCATAGTCCTTTCGAGGTAGTTAGTGGAGGGGGCTCTAAATTATGTTTGATGGTGTATTTGATCACCTCTTCATTGGTCAAGATTGTTTGGCGATAAACATATCCTTGTCCATTATTATGGCCCTAAGGCATGGTCCTTCCTCCTCTAGATATTCATCTAAGTCCTCTTTGTATTCAACCTCTTATTTCTTTCTTTCATTCTCGACTTCTTTGTCTAGCTCGTAGGCCACATATCGTCTTCTTTCTCCTTCGTAGGGTGCATATAATTTCTAGTGGCCCCATACTCTCTTCCACAATATAGGTGTTTCGAATGGAGCATTTGTCAAATGTTTGTGGATTCTTGGCACTACAATTCCTTCTACTGGTTTCTTGACCTATCTCTCTTCCACAATTTTTTGGTCTCCTCCCGTTGTCCAATCTTCTTCTTCTGCAAACTGGTTCCTAGGTATTCTCCAATCCTTTTCTTCCATAGCCCTGCTTTTGCTTATTGTCCAATCCTCTTTTGTTGCATAGCTTAGCATATTTATTCCAATTGGTGCTTCCTTTCTTTCCTGGTACGGTTTCAACTTTGATCCTTTGATGGACTCTTGTAGTAGGGTCCTATCGAAATTATCAAGTTTAATTGCTCCATTCTCGCCAACTTCTCTGATTTTAAAGGGTTCGAGCCACCTTACCTTGAATTTACTTGGCTTGATTTCGTTGTGGCTATTATATTTTAAAACTAATTGGCCAAGTTGGAATTTCATTCAACGAAGATGCTTGTCATGCCAGTACTTCCTTCTCTTCTACATTGTCTTCGTGGCCCATCGTGCCAGTACGCTTCATTTGTCGAGTTTGTTGAGTTTGATTAACTGTTCCTTTAGACTCTTCGTGTCACCAAGTCTATTCTCCACCACTATCCCCAAACTCGGTACCATATATTCAACTGGCACTATTGCTTCTTGTCCATACATTAATTTAAGCTGGGGATGCTTGTCATGCCAGTACTTCCTTCTCTTCTACATTGCCTTCGTGGCCCATTGTGCCAGTACGCTTCATTTGTCGAGTTTGTTGAGTTCGATTAACTGTTCCTTTAGACTCTTCGTGTCACCAAGTCTATTCTCCACCACTATCCCCAAACTCGGTACCATATATTCAGCTGGCACTATTGCTTCTTGTCCATACATTAATTGGAACGGTGTGTGCTAGGTCGTCGCCTTGTATGTTGTATGGTATGCCCACAGTACAACAACCAACTTTCCTTCCAATTCTGCTTCTTCTACTCCACATGATTTGTGAATGACAGACACTAACACTTTGTTGGTCGATTGTGCTTGTCCCTTCACCCTTGGGTAGTACGGATTTGATAGGCTGTGGAAGATTCGAAACTCCGTCTACATGAGCCGAATGACGTGGTTGACGAAGTTCCCACCATGGTCACTCGTGATCTGTATATTGTGTGATAGTCTGTTCATATATATACCTTGCTATATTAATTGTCGTGTTAGCTGTGAGTGCTTTGGCCTTTGCTCTTTTGGTCAAGTACTCGGTGGCTACCACCATATATTGACATCAGTGCAATTGATTGACTTTGAGTGGCTCGATGAAATCCAGTCCCCACCTTTCAAAGAGCTCCTGTGGTTGTGAGGGAAACAATGTAATGTCCCCATTTTGGGATTACCCTAAATCTGCCTTGATTTCTTGAAGATATCCTTTTATGATGGTCTAGTGTTCATATTGCATTCTTTTTCTCTTTTTCTTGATCAATCATAGGATAAAGACATTCATAAATTTATTCATTTTCCTATCAAATAATCACAATTGCTTATAAGGCTCAATAATTGCTACAAGTATCTTTATTGTATAATTGTATTATATATATATATGTAAATACATACAATAATTTCAATGGAGCATAACATATCAGCAATGTTATAAGATAACTAGTAGCATGCATGATTTATTATTCCCCATGCAATTAATAAAAAAAATAGATAACATTAAATAAATAGCATCATGTATGAATTACTATTAATTAGACTATTATTTAAATCTAGAATGTATTTATCAACATCATTATTTAAATGTACAAACATTTATCTAACTTATTATTTAAATTCATAAAATACTTATCTCCTTATATTCATAAAATACTTATCTACTTTCCATCTGCCTGTCTTTATAAATTTCAGATGATCTTGCAATCTATATTTTATCTCTTATTTCCCTTTCTCTTCTCTATTTCCTTTTTCCTTCTATATATATATATCATTCCTTCCCTTTTAATATCCTCACATTCAAATGAGAAGATGTATCTTTTTGAAAAGAGACATTTATTAGAAAAGACACAACTTTTTGAAATGATTGCTGCCTTTTGAAAACTAATTCCAAACCTTTCTAATTTCTATTTTATTGTTCTCTACACACTATTGATAGATCTCCTTTTTACATCATCCTTTTACTCTTGTATCTTCTTCTTAAAATCTGAAGTGTAATTCCATATCTCTTCCCACAAACTTATTTTATATCTTTATACCTCCATGAAGAGAGGCATCTCTTTGAATAGAGATAACCCCACAAATGGACATGACTTTTAGTTAAACATTCCTTAATGATATCTTAAATTATATTCATTTTATTATTTTGTTTTGATGTGTATGATATTTTACTATTTAATTTATTTGTAATATTATTTATATTTATTTATAGTATTATTTATATTTATTATTTAAATATTTATAATATTATCTCTTAATAATTATTTGATAATTATGATAATATTTATATTAATTGATTTTATTGTGTTATATTAATTTGATACATTTTTAGTATTTATTTTATTATTTAAATTGCCATTATTTACAATTTTATATTCCTTAATTATCCTATTTTAATCCCTTATCTCTTTGCTTGCTCCATTTATTTCTTTCAATATAAATTATTATATTTTATATTATAATAATATTAAAAATATTAGAATTCATATTTTAATATTTACGATATTATCTTTGATAATTTAATTATAATATTATCTTTGTGATAATTATAATTACTAATTTTTATACTTTTATTATGTTTTTATCTTATTTAATTATTATCTTAATGTTGAGATTCCGGGGACATGACAAACAAAGGCATGTAATCTCTCTTGAGAGGTTTGCCAACCCTCTGGCATGTATCACATCCTACTACCCACTCTTAGGCATTTGTATGTACGGTCTACCACCACAATCCTGCCAAGAAGACTTTCTGTGCTGTGGCATCCGATCCCATGTGCCCTCTAGCAAGACCTTCATGTGCTTCCTTGAGTACTCCTGGGTTTTCTTCTCGCATAACGCATCGTCTCAACACATGGTTAGGCCTAATTTTTTATAACAAACCATTAACCTGAAAGGTTTTACTCTTTAGTGCTAACTTTTGTCTTTGTCTTGGTGGCATTTCCTTCAGAAAGGTGGATGTGGATAGATACTCTTCAATGTTCTTGTACCATGGCGGTAGTGCTACTATTTGGAACAAAAGAGCATCATGGAAATCTTCGTTCACTACCTCAGGTGGTTCTCTATACTGAATTCTCAACAACTAGTTTGCGATAACATGGCATAAATTCTTGTTATAGCAAGAGCCATTTGCTTACCCTTCCTTGGATTATCAACTTGTTTACCAGATAAATGAGGGCTTGATGATCCATGTAGAACGTGAAGGGTGTAGCCAACAAGTAGTGCTTGAATTTCTATACAACATAAACCATCTCGAGTACTTCCCTCTCCATCATTTTATAATTCTTTTCCACCTTTGACAGTAACTGGCTTGCGAAGAATATCAGGTGGTCTAGCCCTTGCACTCCTACTTGTGCTAGTGTTGCTCCAATCGCGTAATTTGAGGTGTCGACATGCACATGGAACTCTTTACTCCAATCTGGATATCCTAGAATCGACAAACTAATTAGTCATACTTTCAGCTCATTGAAAGCTTTTTCCTAATCTTCTGTCCTTGTGAATGGCTATCTCTTCCTTGTAAGTATGTCTAGTGGATAGGAAATTTGAGCAAAGTTTTGATGAACCTTTTGTAGTACCCGACATGTCCCAGGAATGACTTCACATTGGTAATGTTTTGTGGGGTTTCCATCTGTACGAGTACCCTTATTTTGTCAGGGTCTGTCTTGAGTCCTACTTTACAAACGATGTGGCCTAGCAATTTTCCCTACGGTACCATGAATCGACACTTTTTTGGGTTTAGCACTAGTCATGTTGCTCTGCATCGTTCCATACATTTTCCCAATGCCTTAAGGTGCTTCCCTTGGTCACTGTAGATTGACTAGTTGTCGAGATATGCCTTGAAATTTCCCACAAACATTTTATCTAAAATATGTAGGATGATTCTCTGAAGGTTTTCGGAGCGTTGCATAGGCCGAATGACATCTGATTGTACACATATGCTCCATCCTCATTTGCAAATGTCGTCTTCACTTGTCTTCTTCAGCAATGCATATTTGATTGTATCTTGAGAACCCATCCATGAATGAGTACATCTCGTGACCAACAAGTTCTTCGAGGATTGTGTCGGTGAACAAGATTGGAAATGGATCCTTGATGGTCATCGCATTCAGGTTTTTGAAGTCTACGCATATTCAGATTTGTTATGATTCCTTCAAAGAAATTACTATTGGAGAGATCCATTCACTTTTCTTCACTTTGAAGATTATGCCTGCTTCTAGCATCTTTTCTATTTCTTCTTGTACTTTTGTGGCATAGTGTTTTTATTCATCCTATAAGGGTTTTCCTTACTGGTTGTGCTCTTGGCACTAGAGGAATTTTGTGCACGCATAATTTTAGGGGTATACCTTTGAGATCCTTGTATGTCTAGGCAAAAGTATCTTTGTATTCCATGAATATTTTGAATGCTGTTGCTTTCAGCACTAGATCCCAATCATCGCCAACCATGATCATTTGTGGGTTGTCTTCCTCTCCTAGGTTCACCTTCTTCATCTTTGGCTCCTTGTACTTTATTAATTTGCCCCATTTGAAATTGTGGGTTGGCATGTCATCCTGTTTTGCTACTCCTTCCTTATATTCCTTGTACTTGGAAGGAAATGTTTGACTAGTTGTCCTTTTGTCTTCTTCTTCCTTGATCTACCCGATTTGTAGCATGTTGCACTAGGGGTGAAACACCTTATGGTCTTCCATCTACTAATGGAATAGCCCATTGAGAGAACTCGTCTTGTCCTTAGAGCAATTCTCGAGGTCAAGTACCCCTTCGTTATTAGGTTCCATGAATCTTTCTTCATCTTCCTCTGGTTCTCCTCCCTCAAACTTTGACTTGGAGGGCGTCAGTTCTTTGCTCACAACTTGATTCTTTAGGTCAACGACGTACTTCCTCCCATTGCTCTTGATGGAGAGTGTGTTCCGTTTCCAATTATGGTCCGCTGTGGCTGCTACCATCCATCCTCTCTCGAGTAGTGCATTGTACACCTTCCTCTGTAGTGGGATGATGACAAAACTCAATAGAAATTGTTGTGTGCCAATTGTCACCTTCTGTGCCATTAGTGTACCTAGTGGTTTGATGCCATGGTGATCAACACCTACTAGGTGAAATGTTGATGGCTAGAGAGTTGGTTTCCCTAGACACTTCCAGGTCTCCTCCGAAAGTATGTTTACTCCCGAACCTCCATCAACATTGGTGTTCATGAGTTTCTTTTCCTTATTTCCATCTATACGATGGCTGCTTTCCTCTTGCTGTTCATTGTGAGTAGCATTGGCTCGACCATTTATTCATCTTCCGGTGGCCACTCTAATGCCATGTCCTTGCTCGAGTTTGGTTGTCACTGACTATATATGTAATTGACACTCTCAGTTGCGACATTGTTTGTAGAAGGTTTGTCACCTTGATAGGTTTGGTTATATGTACCATCTGTCGTACGATGTTCTTTTCTGACTCCAACTGCAATGATGTACTTGCTGCTTCATTGGAGGTTCTCCTTTCCTTGGCCATCGCTTGTTCTACTTTTGCTTTGGCCTCTCAAAGTCTTTCCTTCTCCATATGATGGTCTAGATAAACTACCTTCTTCGTTTGTGCTTTGGTAATTGCCAAAACTTCCTCCTCCTCCACTTCTAGCATGTTGATACCTTTTTGCTTCGGGCAGTCGGTGTCTTTGTGGTCACCCAGTCCCCACCATTTGCATAACATTCCTCCTTTGTTTTGGTTACTTTGGCATTCTTTGGCAAAGTGACCCCATTTGCTACAATCCGACACTGGATCATGGGTCTTCCTTTAGAGTCATACTGGTTTTGGCTTCTCAGCCCACTGTTATTGTAGTGGTGATTATTTCTTCTTTTGTTGCGGCATCCACTAGGAGACGCATTATTGTTGTTATTATTTTGTGGTTTAAGTGGTGTGGTTGGAGGGGTTGATTGTTCCCCTTGGGTGAAGAGCACTTGTGTGCTTCTTGTTTTTAGATTGTACGGGCATTCCTTAATGGAATGTCCCATTACTCGACAAATGTCGTAGAATGATTTTTTCGAGCAATTAGTTTTAGTGTGACTTTCTATTTTACAGTCGATGCACTATAGTTCTTTGGTTTCTTTTGAGTTTTCTTTGTTGGCCTTCAATTCTTTCATCATGTGCACCATATCTCTTCAGAGGGTTTGAATGGTTTTAGATTCTCTGTCATTGCTATTGTCTATCCTCTCATGATCATTCATCTTCCTTTTTATTCGAGAGGATGTTTTGTTTTCACTTTGATGTTCATTGCCCAATTGTAATCCTCGGGGTACAATGACGGAGGTACTACCTTCATTTTCTTTAGGAGCGAGGGAGTTAGTCCTTTGATGAACCAATGCTTCTTTAGTCCGTTCGCCAACTAGATCTCTAACTTTACCAACAATTTTTTGATCCTATGATTGTAAGCTCGTATGTTCTTGTGCTTGCCTTGTTTGGTGTTTTAAATCTTTGCAACAATCTCATTGTTGTTGCGTAATAATTTGAACTCTGCGTCAAACACTTTTCTTAGTGCATCCCATGTGGCTATGTCTTCTACTACTAGTTTAGTGAACCAATCTATTGTTATGCCTCATAGCATTGCTAGGAATGCTCTTAGCCAATAACCTCTATCTTCTTGGTTGCTCGCTATCCATATAGTTTCGCAATTTTTGCAATGTCTAACCAGATCTTCTAACCCATTTCCTATAAATTTTGGCAGTTTCAACTTTACACACCCGGATTGGCTGGTGGAGTCGCCATCTTCCTTCCCCAATTTTCTCCTTGTGTGTTGGACCTATTTGGATTGTTTTGCTCGGTACGTCCCGATGCTTGTCTTGCACTCACAACTACGTAATAATCTCTATCTTCTTGGTTGCTCGCTATCCATATAGTTTTGCAAGTTTTGCAATGTCTAACCAGATCTTCTAACCCATTTCCTGTAAATTTTGGTAGTTTTTGCTTTACACACTCGGACTGGCTGGCAGAGTCACCAACTTCCTTCCCCAATTTTCTCCTTGTGTGTTGGACCTATTTGGATTGTTTTGCTCGGTACGTCCGGATGCTTGTCTTGCACTCACAACTACGTAATAATCTCTATCTTCTTGGTTGCTCGCTATCCATATAGTTTCGCAAGTTTTGCAATGTCTAACCAGATCTTCTAACCCATTTCCTGTAAATTTTGGCAGTTTTTGCTTTACACACTCGGATTGGCTGGCGGAGTCACCATCTTCCTTCCCCAATTTTCTCCTTGTGTGTTGGACCTATTTGGATTGTTTTGCTCGGTATGTCCCGATGCTTGCCTTGCACTCACAACCACGTATGAGTCCACTCGTCCATCTATAGCATCCTCTGCACTCCTAGTATCTTGGGGATTGTTCTTGCACTCCCTCTATCTAGGTGTCTTTGGTACGGCTCCTCCAATTCTCGGCTCTTCCTCTCCTGAGATGGATAGTTCTTGGATGCGACGCATGTTATTCTCAATTGCTTCGGTTAATTCATCTTTAGGGTCTCTTTCTTCACCATTTGATACTATCTCTATGTACGGTTGTCCTGCTTGGTCGGCAAGGTCTTGGTTTGTTTCTTCAGTAATTCTTCTTAATCACCTTCGTCATTCCTCTTGTTCTTTTACTCTAAGGGATCTTTGTACCTGTTCTTTTGATGGTACCTAACCACTTGGAATTTGATTCCCTTCTTTGTTTGGTCGTACGAGCATTAATTTCCTGGGGCACGCCTCCGACTAGTGTCATGTTCTTCCTCCTCTTGTTTGCTTCGTTCTTTGTATCGTTGTGGTATTTATTGTCTTCTTTGTTCTCTATCTTTGTCAACTCAAAGGACTTGGAGTATGATATAGTTACGTGCAATCAATCTCGGCAGGTTGAGAAGATGATCAACCTCTGGGTTGACAATCAGATTGCCCCGGATGGCTGCTTGAGGGACCTCTCTCTTGAGAGCTTCCCTCCGTACGTGTTCCTTTAGTGAGATGTCCCACAGGTTTATTAAGTCTTTAGTCAACGCGTCTTCTCTTTCTTCGTTTGCTTGTACCGATCCTTCAGCTGGCTGACCGATTAGAACGCCGTGACTCCCTTTTATGTTTTGATCACTAGAGTTTATGTTAGCAACGGTGCCAAATGTTTACTCGCTTTATGCTACTTAATAGATTAATGTAGAGTAAATGAAGATACAAGACAACAATAGTAAAACATTTTGAGTACAAAAAAAATGCATAGGAAATCTCGATTATATGTTCATTCATCAGATAGGCAATAAGTAGAACATATATGAAATGTGTCCCCCTTGACTACAAGTGAAAACATGAATTATATAGCCGGCTGATGTTGGTTGAGAAGCTAACTGTCAGCAACTGCCCAATAACAACTGACTAATTATCGGGGACTATGCCTGATTATAACATCTAATAACTATTTACTTTTGCTGATTACAAAGTCATTTATTTATTGCATTTGGCCGACTACACAACTATGTTAACAGAAACGAGAAACTGAAATTGCAACCGCAACGACAACGTGACGAGAAACGAAATTTTTACAAGTTGCGTATAAGAAATGGATTATATATACATATACATTTTAATAATATATTATATTTTCCTTTAATAATTGTTTTACAATCTATTATTCCAATACTTATATTCGTCTAATTATTATAAGAAATGTTCATTTAACTATTCTCATATTCGTTTAATTATTATTAAGAAACATTCATCTAATTATTATAAGAATAGCTTACTACTTTTGGAGATTTTTAGAATATTTCTCTAATTTATTTAAAATATTCAGTGAGAAATAATGATCTTACAGTCGTGTCTGTTTTACAAAGACCTCATTTGACACTAAACCTGTGAGTCTGTGACTTCTCAAGAGTGAAAACAAATATATTTCATGAATTGTTCGCTGTTAAAAAATTGCGCATGCTGCTCAAGAGTTAAAACAAATATATTTCATGAATTGTTTACTGTTAAAAAATTGCGCATGCTACTCCACTACAGCAAGTGGGCAGCCGATGGACAAAGTAGCAAATTGGAGGGAATAGGCAGCATAATGAAAGAAATGGGCTGGGCATTCATTTCAATAGATGAGCTAACTGAATAGGCAGGCAGAATGGGCTTGGATGAAGGCTTAGAACTGTAAAACATTTGGAAGGATTCCATAGTTCCATCATCATTCGATTAGACTATTCTAAAGGCATAATAGAACCACTTAACTATTGACTTAAGCCAATTGGATAATCATATATGGCAATAATTTATGGAACCTCCTCTATACCCTTTGGGAGTATTTTACCCATCTCCAATGATACAAGTCTACTAAGGAGCTTCAATTTTGAATGCAAAACTTCTTCAATCTGCTTTACTCATTAGGGTTGATACTCTTACATAGTTTCTTTCATTGGAGAAGTCTTCTAATCACTTGTTGTGCTTCAGGATTTGAATGGAATTTTCAACTAGAATGACATTATGGGCAATGTTCTTGTTCATCTTGGCATCCCTTAAACACTGCTCAACAGGCTCTATGTATCTCTTGAAAAGATCCATACTAAGCTTGATTGTGTTTGTTTTCTATTTTGTATCCTTAAACATCTTTTATAATCAAGTAGAAGATTAATCAACAAACAAAATCCATAAATACCCACAACAGGACCATTGCAGTTATCAATCCACAATGATAGGATAGAGAAAGAAACTCCAGCACAGCAAATACTATTGTCACAATTGTCACACCAATAAACTGTACTCTAGTTCCTACATAGACATAAAGTAAACCTGAATTGGCTGGGGGCCTGAATATGTCTCCATGGACTAGTTTCCATCCCGTTTCTTTTTAGGATTCATCCTGTGTCTCCAATTGATTGTGGTTGGAGATATCTCTATATAGTGTATACTATTGTCACAATTGTCACACCAATAAACTGTACTCTAGTTCCTACATAGACATAAAGTAAACCTGAATTGGCTGGGGGCCTGAATATGTCTCCATGGACTAGTTTCCATCCCGTTTCTTTTTAGGATTTATCCTGTGTCTCCAATTGATTGTGGTTGGAGATATCTCTATATAGTGTTCTCATCATAATCATTGCCACCATACCATAAAGGAACAATACAATCATTAATGAATTGATTGTAGGAAAACCGGTAGATCTGATGTTCTGTCAAGAGAAGATATGTATCCCAACGAGAAGCTTATTTGATGTTACTTTCCATAAATGATATATCATAAGTGAATGTGATTTTTTACCCTCCACGACTTCCTGTTTAACATCAGTAGCTAAAACATGGCGATTGGTGCTTGGTTTGCATATTGTCAAATGGGGATTCTCCTCAACCAAGGGTTGTTCAAACTCATGTTTGATGCTGAATGGTATAACTTCGAATCCAACAATTTGAGCAGTGTCAGTCTCCGCATCTTTATGAGACTTAACCTCAAAAGACAGATGATTGTGTATGAATGTAATGTACCTTGTCCCAATTTTCCTTAGAATTCGCTTATTGATCACAAATCCCACAAACTAGGGTAAGGGCTTTCACCTTATCCAATAAATAACTCCTTAATGATGTAATCTTGGATTGAAACCTGCATTCACCACATGAACAACATTCCCCAATATGTATGTATATTTGTTAGCAGTAGACAATTACATCACATTTATAGTTATTCAAGAAAGCAACATATGATAAACTAGGAGGAGGGACATGGAGGGTCCGCTCGAAGTCATATGCCAAGCCTAAGAGGTTGTATACCACAACTCTCCCCCTTGGCGACTTGTATTTGCTTTCCCCATCCATATCACAACCTCGGAAGACACATGCCACAACTTGTGGGAATGGGTGGAGATTGTGAGCGGCTCTCGATACTTGCTACTCCTCAGACCCATCCTCACCAGGGGACTGGTTGGAAATCTTGAGTAGGATCTTTTAGGTCCTTTCCGCTTCCTCAGGCCCCTCCCACAAGGTGGGTTTCAAACAATCAAGCACATCATATACAAAAAATCATTCATTAAATATTATTATTATTATGATATAGGCAATATGCGTACATATCTAAGCAATGATTGGCAGTAAATACACTTGAATATAGGATATATCTGATAATAGTAATCTGTGATGATGAATGGGATAGATTCTCCTTTGTATCCTGGTCTGTCTGTTTCTTCTCCTTAATTGATGATCTGTTCTTAACACTCAGAGGATATCATTAGTGTAGATCAAACAAATAAGAATCTATTATACTTATATTAAAGCATCATAATTACTTATAAGGTTCAATAATTGCTGAAAGCATCATTATTGCATTTTTGTACAATATCTATCTATATACTTATATTTTATCATATATATATATATATATACTTAGCTTACTTTCCTTGTTATTGGTTTATCCTTTGCCTTCATATATCTCCTCTTGAGCCATCTTCTTATTCATCATACTCTTTCCTCCAAATCTGAGATATCATATTAATGTTCTGATGCTATATGAATGCTGATCTCCTTCTTATGTCTATGACTCTATACATATATCTCCCAATCTCTGTTTACATGACTTGCTGCTCCTTTTTCCCCAGTCTGATTTCTCATGATAATCTTTTGTTTGTGTTTAAAAATATCCTCTTATCCCACGACAAAATCTGATCTTGAACTGCGGTAAATGTCTTCTTTGTTCAGAATATATTATTATCTCTTTCCATCCATGCCTTTCTTCTTCTTGTTTAACCTCATCTTATATCTTCCCACTTTGGAGAAGAGATGCGGTTCATGTGGAGGGCCGTGTCTTTTTGGAAGATCGCTGCCTTCCCAATCGCTGCGACTTTTTTTCTTAATCGCCGCCTTCCAATCAGCGATGTCTTTCATGAGTTTATTGCTGCCTATGATGCAGCTATTAATATGCTTTATTTAAATGTTTTTTAATATATTCTTCTTATTATTATTATTTATATTGGTTTTACATGCTATTAATATATTTATATTTATATGCTATTCAATATTTATATATATTTGTATTTACATTCTATTCAATATATTTATATTTATATTCATAAGTATAATATCACTTTGATAATTATAATGATAATGAATTTGCTAATATATATATATATATATATATATATATATATTCATAATTTACTAATTATAATGAATTTGCTAATTATAATTATAATGACTGTTTGGTTATTTCTATATTTTAGTATCATAGTTTGGGGGACATGACAATGAAGTACTTTTCTTCTGAATTCCCTGTCTAGCTATGAGGGCACAAAAAAATGTGTAGTTGTTTACGTGTCGGAGATGCAGGTAGTTCTTGTACCAATGAACTCCTTGAAAAGTTCAATGCTTAATACAAACACCGTTAAAATTGCCGAAAGGAGATTGTTTGAAATAATATTGGTGTTTCAGAGAGTTCATGAACTTGTGAACTTCTGAAAAACAATGAATTTTAGGAATTTTGCGTATTTTTGAACTTAAAAAGAAGAGTGTCATTAAATGTAATGTTGGAATTTTAGAGAGTTTGCAAATTTGTGAGCTCTTTGAAAATTAATATTTTAATGACTTGAGAGTTATAAACTTCAAAAATCTTCAAAAAAGAGTCGTTTCCCAATTGTGGAAGGTTTTAATCATGTGGAGACGAAATTTGTTTTGATTAGGGACTCTAACACTTGGGTTATATCCAATGTGTATGCTCCTAACCTGAAGAGGGCCAAAAAGAAGTTATGGGATGATCTTGGGTGTCTTCGGCTGAATTTCTTGGATAGCCCCTGGCTAGTGATGGGAGATTTCAACACTCCTTTGTGTGATAATGAGAAAGTGGGTGGTTCACAGGCCAATCCGGATAGTCGTCTGGATTTGAGAATGTTCATTGATGATAATGCTCTTATTGATGTTAAGATGACTGGGTCTAAGTTTACTTGGTCCAACAGGCGAGTTGGTGTGGACAATATTCAAATTAGGCTGGACAGAGCTTTGACATCAATGTCTTGGCTTGGAGGTAAGAAGTGTTTTCCTTTTTGGTTTGAAGCCATGTGGTTACGAGATTCGAGGTTTATGGATTGTATTAAGAATTGGTGGCAAGTGAATATTGATGGTAGTGCAATGTTTAGAGTAGCCAAAAAGCTGACTTTTGCAAAAAGAAATCTCAAGAAATGGAATAGAGAGTTGTTTGGTCATATTTTTAAATCTAAGAGTTCTGTTATTCAAAGGTTGGATGATATTCAGGAGACCATTTAGGCAAGGGGCTTATCGGAGGACCTCCAGTTGCAGGAGGATGGTCTTCTCACTCAACTGCATGACATTGTTGCTAAGGAGGAAGATTTCTGGAGACAGAGATCTCGTGCAATTTGGTTAAAATTTGGGGACCGCAACTCCAAGTTCTTCCCTCTTACTGCCCTCAGGCATAAGTCGTCTAATAGAATCTCCTCGGTTTTGGCTGATGGCTCGCTGTTGGAGGATGAGGAGGCTATTAGGAGAGCGGCTGCTAGCTTCTTCGAGCAACTACTTAAGGATGATCTTGTGTGGGACCAAAATAGTGTGCAAGCTTCGTTGGATGTTATCCCCAATTTAGTTTCTGAGGACCTTGTAGTATGCCGCCCAGTTTGCACTTTTTTTTTTGTGTTTTTGATGAGTGTTTTGAAATGTTTTAACAATGATTCATACAACAATATATTGCAGCAAAAATAGAAGATATTGCAATTAAAATTTCAACTTAAAGTGAACATTACATAGAGGGTTTACAGCTGAAAATTCCAGATTTTTCTACAAGCTTAAATACTTAGCTGTTTACCAAAATAATGATAACCCCGTTCATAAAATATCCCCTAATATCTAAATCAACAATACCCAGAAAATCTGGGAGTTACAATTTTGGAACTCAAAGGAAAAATGTGCTCGAAGAACCCTCTAGAAAGGATGCCAGCTGCAAGAATCACCTCCAATGGCAGAAATGTTGCACACACATAGCTCTCCAACCTTGGACGACCCTAAATGAAGCATTACAACCTCCAGAAACCCTATCCGCCCTTGCAAACAATCAACCCTCTCTCCAAGATGTATAGCTAGCCTAGGAAGATGGTACAACTGGCAATAAAGGAATTGAAACTTCTTAAATCTGCTGCTAGTGTATTCATATCTGCCCTACTATACGGACTCTCCAATCTAAATATAACTTTGATGCCCAAACTGTAAGTCTCAATCTGCAATGAAGCTCACCTGTGATTCCTGAAGTGAAATCACCAAGAATTCTCCAGACTGTATCTTTCAACAGCGTAGAGAATGCTGCTTGCTAGGGTTTCCGTCCTCACAGACCTTGAGAAGATAACTCTCCTCCAAAACCAAAACCAATTTCAATATCTTCATCCAGACTCCCAAATGAGCTGTCAACTCCCCTTTATAAAGAACTCCTTGATCTTCTAGAAAGACCCAAGAAGAGTGTCTAGTAAGCTTTTTAGAAGAATATTTTAATATCCCTTGATGTTCTCCTTGATGTGACCTTTTGATGTGACTCCTTGATGTGACCCCTAATACTTAAGTCACTTTTTGAAGATATATTAATAAAGTGACTTTATTAATTTATCATTAAAGTATGTCACTTTATAACCTTTTAATATAATTATTTAATATTACCCCTTTGATTTTGCATTTTCTGCCTAGTAACATTAAATAATTAAAATAATGATTATTCCTTAAGAGGGTCGGAAAATGGGGACATTACAATCCTCTCTTCCCATAGATTGCTTGCCCTCAAGCAATCCGCAACTGCAAACTAGCCCAACTATACCTATCCACCAACCACCTGGATCCCACATGATCCTGTAGAATACTCCAACCAATGTCCTTTGAATGCAGTTGAAGCCCCTGACACTATCAAGCTCTATCAATCTGTGTGGCCATCCATCCAGCATCAGAATGCCTGGATCCCAAATTTGAACATCATCCCTATATAAATTGTGCACAAGGATCTGTCCCACCTGCTGTTACGCGAGTTCATCCATCCAAGAACACAAAATATTTTTGAATTCAACCATAGGTGAACTCTCATCTGGGTACTTGGTCAAAAGGCTCATAACCTCATCATGCCAACTCCAAGTACTATGGTGATAAACCTCATGTATCATAACTGTCCATAGGTGGACTCCACCTGGATCCCATGGACAAATTGGAAAACCAATTCCTGTTGACTTCCGTTGTGCCACTCTGATAACCTCTAGAATCCAATTGAACCAAATTTCAAATTCTTGCCTTTGGAAGCAACCAACTGGAGAGAACAAAGTAGGAGACTTGCATAACTTGGACTCATCCCTTGTAGTCAGAAATATATCATACTAGCGTGAACCAGAACACCACTTGTTCAACCCACCTCTCTGTGTCATCAAGGACATAGTAAAATCCTGTGTATGTGGGTTGAAAGTAAACTGATGAGCACACCTCATTATGCAATTGAGGTGAAACTCCCTCGTCTGTGCCAATGGAATACCAAAGTAGTCATGTGTATTCCATCCCATATTGCCATCATTAGAAGATGACTCACTACTCTGAACATGATGGATAGGTCTTGCGACCATACCATTGTTACCCTCTGCAGCCTTGATGGTTGAGGCTCTAACTGACAACAACTGCAAGTACCCTGGTTGGATGTCTTCAAGGTCGTGCTCGATTGTCCGCAAACTAGAGGCCTTAACTCCTTCTCGAGGACCTTCTTGTCCCTCTTCAAAATTAACTTTCCAAAGGAAATATTCAATGAAGTTATTTGTCTTATTGAAGAGAAATAGGGTTTGCTCAACTCCGCCCTTGGTGACCTGCAACTGCTCCTTCCCTTCATGCCTCCTATTAGGCCAAATGTCACAATCAACTGCATAGTAAGAATTTTCTGATTTGCTTCCAGGAGTAAGAAGAGTACCATCATGAATGCCATTGCCCTCACAAGATGAGGTCCTACAAAACTCTTGAAAAGTTGGGACAGCACTAAGGTCCAATGTGCAAGACTCAGAAGAACCCTTCTCCTGATAAGGCTGTCCAATAACAATCTCAATATTACCGATGTAGAACCTTGTACCTGATTCTCCAATGACACCTAAACCTGTAGTCAAACCTGATGTGTCTGTGTCATCAACGATCCATTCCACACTGAGTGGTCTCTTATGGATGTGAAAGATGCCCCAACATAGGTGCATAGAAGCACATGCCAACCCCTAACAAGCCGCTAGTATATATCAGAACAACACCATGCAACATGTGAATCATGTTCATGATGAAGCAAAAGGTATCTCTACTATCAAAGGATGATAAGAACTCATCATCAATCCGTCCTCTAATATCCAAGTAGCAATTCCCACTTTTCCTATCCATCCCAACTGCTGCTGTCCTCAAAGTGTATCCTGACATAACTCTAACCAGCAAAGGAGGACAGCCATCAATTAATAAAATAAGAGGTAGAACCCATGGGGGTAGGGCTGGGATACATCTGTCCTCATGCCTATCTCCAAACCATAGCCTGTAATTTATCAGAAACTCGAGCATATACCACTCGAGATCAAGAATAATGCATCCATCACCAACTGACTCCTCTTGCCTAACTAACACAAGAGGCACTGCACCTGCATCTTGAGAATGAACGATAGGAGACCCCACACTACTTTCTTCATCGTGTGCCATGGCTGCCATCGACGACTGAGTCTCTGCTGTACATGATGAACATTGAGCCAAGCTTAACTCTAAGTGAAGCTCATCAACATGAATCTTGGATTCTTGAAGGGCCAACTGGGTACTCTTCAAGGTATCCCTGGAAACCTTAAGCTCATGAGAGAGCTTATCAACTTCCTCTTCCTTCCTTCTCAAAGCATCTAAATATATTTCAACAAGGTTAAGAAGCTGATCTCGATCTGAAAGAAGGTGTAAGTAATTTGATCTCATTGCCCCCACACCTTCTTTGAATACCTGCAAACTATCACGAGAAGACTCTTCCTCAATGCCCTTTTGTCTTCTCTCCAATTGAACCATCCAAAGAAGATTTTCAATCAGGTTGTGCATTTTATCATGATGAGATAATGCTGCCACAATCTCATCTTCACTCATCTTCAACTGGTTCACAAAATTGTGTGGGCCATTGGGTCTATGAAGAACTTCTGCTTCACATGAAGAAGCATCAGATTGTTCCTAAATTGCTTGAGTCACCAAACTCTTTTCTTCTGCAAAGTCCTATATACATACATCCTGATTTGGAATTAGGACAACACTAATTCCATCTATAGAAACATTATCAATGCCCTGATTAGGTGTCACAACACAAGAGGGCTCAATTTTCTCTTTGCTCTCATCATCCAACTCAACTGATACACTGGATGATGTCTTGTTTTCTTCAAGTAGAGAAGATGGAACCTGTAAGCCAAAAGTGATTAACTCTTCTACATTCAATTGTTCCTTGAACTTCTCAATCTTCTGCTCAATCAGTCTCTTTGTGAAATCATATGCTGCAGTTGAAACATGTTGCTCTCTTCTCTAAATGGCTAACAAATCAGATTGCAATTGCTTGCAAGCCTCATCATCTTCATCTAGGATCACGGACATGATGTTGAACATATCTGTCTTCACCTTGTCTGAATGGCATTTCTTGATTCCAGCCATGAAGCAATTGAACAATTGGAGAATAAGACCATCATAATCAAACATGAGAACACATGAATGCACCTTTGCCATCAATTCTAGAATTTTGATCCTCTTATTGAAAGTAGGGCTTTTGATGTCACCTAGCCCATTAAAGCTTTCAATCATCAACTGCATGACCTCTCTCATTTTGTCATCATCATAAGGAACTTTAGGAGCTATAAACCTCATAATTTCACACATGCAAGTGGCAACCGCAAGTCTTATCTCCTCATCTTGATGTCTCGTCAACTTTGGCTTGATCAGTGAATGCACCAATGGAGACATAGCTGTAGCCATTGTTTGAGAAGGTGATTCACTAAGCTTGTAGAGACAACTTTCTGCTTCCTCCAAAATGTTAAGGAGAGTTGCTTTAGCCTGAGGTAAGAGTTTGAACTTATTACCCACAAACTTTAGTCTTTCTTGAAGAACTTTGGTGGCTTCTTGCTCTTCAAATTTTTTTTCAATTTAAGTCTGATTTGTGCTCTCCTTAGGCTGGTTAATAACTGCTAAAAACTCAACATAGTGACTTCTAGATACACCATGTTTCTCCTTCTTGCTTTGTGATGTAAACCATTCTGAAATAGATTCCCTATACTGAGCTAATCTTTGTTGTGAGAGCATAATTTCTTTCAAGATGTCTTCCTCCCTTGGCTGCTCACATGTCTTTTAACTCCTTGTTTGTTGGTCATAATCTTCCTGATTCTTTGCATAGCAAATGAAAGGGAGATTATTTCTAATCTCTTGTGGGAGTGCAAGATATTCTTTATAAGCAGCCATTATAGCATCTTTGGAAACCATGATGTTCAATTAAAACTTCTGATCTGCAGCTGAAACAATTCCAATCTGCCCAATAGGATGGCAGGATTCTTGGCTCTGATACCACTGTAGTATGCTGTCTGGTTTGCACTTTTTTTTTTGTGTTTTTGATGAGCGTTTTGAGATGTTTTAACAATGATTCATACAACAATATATTGCAGCAAAAATAGAAGATATTGCAATTAAAATTTTAACTCAAAGTGAACATTACATAGAGGGTTTACAGCTGAAAATTCCAAATTTTTCTACAAGCTTAAATACTTAGCTTTTTACCAAAATAATGATAACCCAGTTCATAAAATATCCCCTAATATATAAATCAACAATACCTAGAAAATCTGGAAGTTACAATTTGGGAACTCATAGGAAAAATATGCTTGAAGAACCCTCTAGAAAGGACGCCAGCTGCAAGAATCACCTCCAATGGCAGAAATGTTGCATGCACATAGCTCTCCAACCTTGGACGACCCCAAATGAAGCATTACAACCTCCAAAAATCCTAGCTACCCTTGCAAATGATCAACGCTCTCTCCAAGATGTATGGCCAGCCTAGGATTCGACCGACAATAAAGGCACTAAAACTTCTTAAATCTGTTGCTAGTGTATTCAAATTTTCCCTACAATACGAACTCTCCAATCTGAATATAACTTTGATGCCCAAACTATAAGTCTCAATCTGGAATGAAGCTCACCTGTGATTCTTGAAGTGAAATCACCAAGAATTCTCCAGACAGTATCTTTCAACAGCGTAGAGAATGCTGCTTGCAAGGGTTTCCATCCTCACAGACCTTGAGAAGATAACTCTCCTCCAAAACCAAAATGAATTTCAATATCTTCATCCAGCCTCCCAAATGAGCTCTCAACTTCCCTTTATAAAGAACTCCTTGATCTTTTAGAAAGACCGAAGAAGAGTGTCCAACAAGCTTTTTAGAAGAATATTTTAATATTCCTTGATTTGACCCCTTGATGTGACTCCTTGATGTGACCCCTAATACTTAAGTCACTTTTTGAAGATATATTAATAAAGTGACTTTATTAATTTATCATTAAAGTATGTCACTTTATAACCTTTTAATATAATTATTTAATATTGCCCCTTTGACTTTGCACTTTTTGCCTGGTAATATTAAATAATTAAAATAATGATTATTCCTTAAGAGGGCCAGAAAACGGGGACATTACAGACTTGTATAGGGAGCTCATTGCTATCCCTTCTGCCTTGGAAGTAAAGGATGTAGTCTTTTCTTTTGAGGAAAATAAGGTCCCAAGGCTTGATGGTTTTCCTTTTCTGTTCTTTTAGTCGTGCTAGGAGATTGTTGTGGAAGATGTGATTAATGTCACCAAGGAGTTCTTTGGTTCTAGAAGATTACTCAGAGAGCTGAATGCGACCTTAATTGTCGTGATCCCTAAGTCTGCTGATGCTAATAGTTTTGGTGAGTATCGTTTGATCAGTTTATGCAACTTCATTTATAAATTTTTTTCGAAGGTGCTTGCCTCTAGACTGCAAAAGTGCCTTCCAGACCTGATATCTTAACAACAAAGTGGCTTTGTCAAGGGCCGTTAGATCCTGGACTCTATTATTACTGTGCATGAACTTGCTTATTCTATTAATACTTCTAAGAAGCCGAGCTTCTTCCTGAAACTGGACCTCCTTAAAGCTTATGATAGGGTAAATTGGAGATTTCTGTTGGAGGTACTGGAACGTTTTGGTTTTTGTTAGAAGTTTCTTCAACTTGTTGATCAGCTCATCTCGACTCCGTCTTTTGCTGTGCTGGTGAATACTCTGTCTTTTGCTATGCTGGTGAATGGTTCTCCTTCCCCTTTTTTCTGGAACTCGCGTGGTCTTAGACAGGGAGATCCAATCTCTCCATTGCTTTTCATCTTGATGGTGGAAGCTCTTGGTAGAAATATTCAGAAGGCTTTATCGACCGGGTCACTGAAGGGCGTTTATCCTTCTTCTAGAAGTGATCCTATTACCCATCAACAATTTGTTGATGACACTATTTTGATGGGTGAATCCTCTGTTCGTGAAGTCAGATCTGTGAAGGGGCTGATTGAGGCTTACGAGAAGGCGTCTGGTCAATGAATTAATCTTCCCAAGAGTCAAATTTTTTTCCTTAACACTCCTGAAGCTCTGCAGTTAAAGCTTGCTAGGATTCTATCATGCAATAGGGGTGAGCTCCCGTCTATTTACTTGGCGCTTCCTTTATGTATCTCTAAGATCCTAGAATCCTTTTGGTTGGATCTGTTGGATAAATTTAGTAGAAAGTTGGTGGGTTGGAAAGGGGCGCTTCTCAGTTAGACAGGGAAGTTACAACTCATCTCTTCTACTCTTCAAAATCTGCTTTTGTATGCAATGAGTCTCTTTAGAATTCCTATCAAATTTGAAGATAAAATGGAACAAATAAGCAAGAGATTTTTGTGGTCGAGTGTTGAAACCAAAGCTAGAATTCCTCTTGTGGCTTGGGATTTGGTTTATAAACCAAAGAAATGGGGTGGGCTTGGCATTAGAAATTTAAAAGCTTTCAATAAGGCTTTGTTGTCGAAGAATGTTTGGAGGCTTCTGAATGGGGAAGCGGGATGGGCTTCCTTGGCCAGTAACAAGTATTTGCATGGCTTTGGGAGACCTTGGAATTTGTTGACCTCTGATGATGTTCCTTCTAGTTCTTGCTTTTGGAGGAATATTGTTCCGTGTAGGGACTTGATTGCTAATGGTGTTAGATGGCTGTTGGGTGATGGTACCAATATTCTCTTTTGGAAGGATGCTTGGTGTGACTTTAAACCTTTAATCAATCTTCCTTGGGCTCCTCCCATTGTTCTTTTGTGCAAACGTTCCTTTGGCATTAGGGTGGCTGATTATTTTCATAATGGGGAGTGGAAAAACTTCCAGGATTGGGACCTGTCATTGAAGGTTTTAAAGGACTTCTTGTGCAAGGTTTGTATCCCCATGTTACCTAGGCCAGATAGGGTTGTTTGGGATCCCCATGCTAATGGAAAGTTCTCGGTGGCTTCCACCCTTGTTAATTCACTAGATAAGCCTGGTTCTCTTCCTTTCTGGGGGACTTTATGGAATAAGAAGCTGATTTCGAAGGTGAATGTCTTCTTCTAGTTGCTTATGCAAGGCAAAGTCTTAATGCAGGACAATCTCTGTAAAAGGAGATTTGCTATTCCTAATAGATGTGCTCTTTGTGAAGTTGATGCTAAGAGTGCTTTCCATATCTTTCTTGGGTGTGATTTTTGCTCTCTTCTTTGGAGTAAATTTCTTGGTCTTTGGAATCTGGATTGGGTCTTCCCAGATTCCCTTGATAAATTTGTTGACCAGTGGAAGTGCCCCTCCACCTCCCCTGTTCTCTAATGGCTTTGGGATATTATGGCCCCGCATATTGCGTGGGAGTTATGGAAAGAACGAAACAACAAAATCTTTTGTGACTCTAAGCTACAAGCTAGCAGCCTCTTCATTATGATTCGTCGGGCGATTCTAGAGAATTTCGATTCTATTGATTCTGAGTCATCTCGTTGTGCTCCTGCAACGTGTTTGGCTGGGTATGACCTCTTGGTGATTTCTCATTGGAAGGTCACATCTATTCCTGCTATGATTCCTAAGTCCAGTTTAAATGCTAGATTGAGTACGAAGTGGTAACCACCTCCATCAGGGTGGGTTAAAGTTAATTTTGACGGGGCAGCGAAGGGTAACCCTGGGCCTGCAAGATGTGGGGGGCTGTTGAGGAATGAAAATGGCAAACTCTTAGGTGCGGTGGCACTCCCGTTGGGAAATCAGGCAAATCACTGTGCTGAGGTGGAGGCTGCGTTTATAAGCATAAAATATGCTGTGGACAGAGGTTACTCCAAAATATGGGTCGAAGGCGATTCTTTAAATATCATCAATTATCTTCGTGGAACTCATCAGCCGAGCTGGAATGTGGATCAATTAATTAAAGATACTATAATCATGTTAAGTTTTTGAGAAGAGACCCATGTATCTCACATTTTCCGAGAAGGAAACTCATTAGCTGATTTTTTTGCCAATGAGGTTGTCAGGTAAAATGAGTATTGTGCGTGGCAGAGGGCTCTATCCTTCCCTAGAAAGCAAGGATCTTAATGAGAAATGATGACGTGGGCTGAGTTGATGCGGTGGCAGCATTTAATCTTTAGTACCATCTCCCATCTCACATGCTTTGCTTGTTTAGTTTGGATTACTGGCATTTGGTTGTGCAATTATCGCAAGGGTTTTCTTCTTCTGGTGTTTGCAGACATGGGTGGCGATAGAAGTAGAATAGAGCCACACTCTTGTGCAGGCTGAGGAAGAAAAAGAAGCTATGGAAGATTCTCCGTCACGGGAATTTCATGCCTTTTTTAGAAAGGTTGCATGGGCATGACCCAAATGCCTTGGCGGAATTTGTTTATTGCTGGCATAACCACACGCTTCAAATAAAGGGTTTGGTTGTGTAGGTAAATGAGGAGTTGATTGCTACGGTGACTAGGATGCCGATGGTTGGCCGTAAGCTTTATAAGAACAAGAAGAGCAATGAGGAAGCAATGACCCAATTTTTCAAAGATGATGAGCGGAGAAAATTGATTAAGATGGAGAGATGGGGCTATGAATGCAAGTCCCTCAAGAAGATATGGGCGGATGTTGCGGAGGTGATAATGTGCTATGTGACTCTGGAAGGTAGGTTTGCTGCTATCCGAGGTCACCATTTCACGCTTTTAAACCATTTTAGGCATGGTTTGTTTATCTCTTTTCCGTTTTTTCTGTTATCTTCCATGTAAGTTTCTGTTTATGCCCATTTAAAAAACAGGAGGGCTCCGGTCCTCCATGAAGGTCTCATTCTTTTAATCATGGAGCATGTTATGGCTCTCCTCCTTGCGCCTACTATTAAGGGAAAGGAGAAGATTCCAAGCAAAGTTTCTGGTTCGTCAGGCTCGGATACCAACATTGCAGATGAAGAGGAATGGAATGAAGAGGAGGATGATGGTTCCTTGTCCCTTGTGACTACCTCCTCGAAAAAGAGGAAGAAGGGTAGCCTTAAAAGCAATCGGGTAGCTAAGTGCCTTGTTCTTTCTGATAGTGAGGATATGGAGGTGGGCTCAAATGATTCCTCTCCTGGGAATGTGGATTTGGCTGTTGGTTAGGGAGAAGCTAAAGGTGGAGGTAATGAGGAGGGTTTGTAGGAAAATGTATTGGTTACGGAGGCCAAGGATAAGCCAAGGAGGGTGCCCAAACACATTGCCAAATTGAAGAACCAGGCCTCCAAAGTTTCTGCAAAGGATTCCAAGGTGATTGGTGAGGAGAAGGTTTTTGGTGAAAAGGCGGTGGAAATAGGTGACTCCTTGGTTAATACCTTGCCCAATGTGGAGCTGGAAGAAGAGATTAAGGGTCAAGATGAGGAGGATGCGGAGAGGAAGAGTGCAAAGCCAGAGCCTCTTAAAGTAAATCCCCTTTCTGAGGACTTTTCTTATCTCGATGATGATTCTACCTCAATGTTTGAGTTGTTGGACATGGCTAGGGCTGGAGCCACTGGAACTTTTAAGTTAGCTAAGTGGACTCTTCAAGAGTTTAATAAGATTAACATTAAAATAAGGGGCTTGAAGGAAAACTTGAAGAATGTTCCGAAAGGCTCGGTGCTGGACATTCTGATCGACAAAATTGTGGACCTTGAGGGTTCTTTCCATGACTTCAAATCCCTGTGTGAAGAATGGTTGGCTGGTTTAGAAGCCAAAATTTTGAATACGAATGCAGACATAAAGAAGCTTCTCTATCCGAGCCACATTTCAGTAAAAAATAGTGTGGACTAGTTGGAAGTCTTGTTCAAAAAGATTAGTGAGCTCAAGGAGGACCAAGTGTATTTCTCTGAACTAATGGAGAAAGAGCATGTGGCCAAAGGCAAAGGTAGAAAAGGTGCGAAAGATGATGGTAAAGGTCCTGTTGTTAGAGGGTCTGCTGAATGGAAAAAGTCCTTTGAAGCTGAGAAGAAAGAGCTATTGGACATGATTGAAGTGCATAGGAGCTAGGAGCTTGAGGTGGCCAACACCTTAAGCAGTATGAAATAGTGTTCCGCTCTCTTTTTGACTGCTGTCTGTTTTCTGCTGGGTCTCAGTTTATTCCTGTTGTTTTGCTGTTTTGATGCTGTTGGGTGCTGCTGTTAGTTTACTGTTTTATCTCTCGCACAACACCCTTTTTGTCTTGCTTTTTTTGGTTCCGGTATGCTGCTGGTGTCTTAAGGTAGTTTCTTTTAAGCAACATTTTGTATCTTAAGTTGTAAAGGGTTTTGGGTCCCTTCAAAACCTGTTTTTCCCGTATAATCAAAACTTATTAATTTTTTAAATGAATTTGTGAACATGCTTCAAAAGAGAGTCAATTTGTAACTTTCAATGGGCACAACATTTTTTCTTGCAAATTAGCCACTTTGCCAATAATAACCTCATAAGATCCCTTGTCAAATATTTTTGCACGAACCTTTACAAAACTTTAGATTTTATTGTTTTCGTAAATTGTTAGCAAAAAATTATTATTTTAAAATCTCCCAAATGGAAAGGAGTTTCACCTTGAAAACTTAGCACATCATGTTCAATGAAATCAAGAATGTCCTTCTAAAATGGTTTCATTCCAGCTCTTACAGATTTCTCGATTTAATTGTTTCAGCCAGACTGAGTCAAACTAGAGGTGGGAAAACTTGCAATGCCAACATTTTGTGACTAGAAATGCGAATGATGACCTGAATTTTGTGAGTGACTTGATGCATGAAGATGATTTGGTGAGTTTATGACTAAGATCAACTCAACAAAGGTATTCAACACATGGTGACAATTGCCAGTTTTGATTGTGCAAAATGTTTAAAAATGGATAGGGATAAAATGAGACTAACATAACCTAACCTTGCGGTGAATATACCTGAGCACAATCCGCTTGAAGAAAAAGAAGAGGAAAAATTAGAAAGGAATATCATGGAACCAAAAAGGGCAATGAGTATGGCAAAGCTTCAAGAAATGGTTAAGGAAAAGTTGTGGAGTATGAACCAAAGAAAGAACAATCAAAGCTACAAGAAAGTAAGAAAAAATAGACTATAGAGGAATCTGTCAAGTAGATTATGATCTTTGTTTAGAAAATAGTATGTTATTGATTTCTAAAGTTGAATGTTAGAAAAATTGATATTGATGAAGTTAAGGAGGAACAAATATCACTTGTTGAAAGCATAATTGAAAAGGAGGTGCCAACTCAAGAAACACCAAATTATCTTCCAAATATTATGTTAGTTCCATATGGGGTTAATTTTTAGAATAATCGTGTTGATGGGCATGCAAGTAAGAAGAACAACCTAGTTGGTGTCACTAATTTTAAAATTTTGGGTCACAAGATGAGTAATGCTGTTTTAAATCTGTTAGAATTTCTAAATCAACAAAGAGTGGTAATTACTTTGATTGCCCTTGTGATTATAGCTCAAACAAGAAGGATAGTTGTGGCAAATATTTATCGCACTAGTTTCATACCGTATCATTTCAAAATTATTTATATTATGGAAAGCATTCTAACAGTGATGAAAAGATGAAGGGTACAAAATGGAAAGGGAATCCTTTCTCCCAATCTTAGGATTGCTTTGGCATGATGATGTGGGATTTAGGTTCTATAACCAAAGAACTCCAAATAAAAGATACTACATGGCACACACAGATTGAAGTTTTTGATGGGTTCAATTTCATGGTTTCTAATAGATTTACCATTCCCTATGCTTGAAAAAGAAAGCAACTCATTGTTACCATGAGTGAGCATAAGGTATGTAATGCATCCTATGCTATGAGAGTTGGAATGGTTATAGGTGTAGAATGGTTGTATTCCATGGAGGAGTTTCTATAGATTCATCAAAATAGGGAGCTAAAGTTTACAATTGAAGGAAAAGTTATGGTGCTTAGAATAGTCTCTAATGGATCTCTAGGAGTAGTCACAAATAAGAATATTTCTTGTAGGGAGGGCCAAGTTGCATGGAATCTTTATAGTTATGGTGCTTAGAATAGTCTCTATTTTGGTATTCAATGGTCAGATGGAATCTTTTGATGATATTTTTATATGTTGCACAACATGGAAGGATCATCACTAAATTTAATCATTGGGATACTAGAGTAGTAGGAACTATTTGTAAAGGAATCTAAATGTGAGATTGGGGTCACCAAGATTTTATATTGGGGCCATGTCATTTTTGTACAACGAATGCAGGTGGGTGAGAAGAGGATTCCAATTTTTCTAGTTTAGGCATTCTCTACTACACTCACTCTATTGAAAAGATTGCTATGTTTATGCGGCAACGATAGAAGGTTTGTTAAGGGATTTTCACATATAGTAGTACCCTTAACCAACATGTCAAAGAAAGAAGTTCATGCATGGATGGATAGAACACAAGAAGTTTTTGATAAGCGCAAGAAGGTAATCAGCTCATGTCTCATATTTTCTGTTTCAAATTTCTTTCATCTATGTGTGGTATTTTAGGAGAAAGTATTTGGGCAATATTAATACAAAAAGGGGCACTCCATAAAAATTGAGAGCTTGAAGTTCAAATATTTAGAAATGAGTTCCTCTATGTATGAGAAGATGTTTGCCATCATTAATGTTTATAAAATAATAGACATCTAGTTGATGGTAGATGTGTGGTGGACGTAGATTATAATAGATTGGAGTTCTTGGATCCATAGTTCATAGACTCAGACTCAGAGAGTGCCCGGCAAGCCCAAAATTTTTGAGTCGGCAAAAACTTGACAACTTAAAAAGTACTAAAATTTCTTATAAAAACAGTTTTTTTTGCAAAATTCAATTACAAAATGTATCAAATGAGTCTAAAAAACCATGAGAAAGTGTTTTCTATTACATTTGATTCTTGAATACATATGGATTACAAAATGGCATCATCATTTGAGGTTGGATAATGGATACAACAGCTAGCTACTAACTAATAACTATTATGAACATATGATGATTGTCTTTGAAAATCATCATCATAAATTTCATGTCTAGGCAAGTCAAAAGTTACAATTTTTTATAATTTTCTCTTCCCCAACCTAGTGAAAAATTGAGGGGTAGAGGGTATGGTCCTCACACTCGATTGTGGCTCCATGCTTGGGATAGAAGATTTTGCCTGTGGATCCACCATGCCGATAGATGGTAGTGACTCCACCATATCAATGTCATCCAATCCAATCTCCTCTGCTTTTGCTACGACCATATGCTCCATAGCTTGCCCCTCGAGATCAACAATCTCATCCTCTGTAAACAAGGGGGCCTCATCATCTTGCACGGTCTAGTCACTGAGGGATCAATCTCATCCAAATCAGTAAGTTCCTCTCGTAGGTCTTGCACCTTTCTTGTGCGAAGCCGAACGTTGTATTGCGCAAAAACAAAATCATTGAGGTGTTGTTGAGTCAAATTATTACGCTTCTTCGTGTGAATGACATAAAAAAAACTCTAGTTGCACTCACAACTAGAAGCACAAGGTTGAGACAAAATTTAGAGGGCCAGCCTTTGCAAATTTGAGGTATTTCAACCCCAATCTTCCCACCAAGAACCTACAAATAAGATATTCAAGTTTTTGTAAATAAATAATGTTCTATTAATAATTGTAATTAATAATTTGCAAGATATAAGGCTTCACTTTTTCTTACTCAGTGTTTGGGTGTCTCTTCCTCGTATAGCTAAATGCGAAGAAAACAACCTCCCCCTAGCTGCCTTATAATTTTGCAACTCTAAAATGATGAGGTCTCTTACCGCATTTTTAGGTGTCATCCTCTCAATACATGTGGATAGGCTCTCTAGAACCTCCCCATTAGCATCTGTGAAGCTATTAGAGAAGAACTTGGGGTTGAGATAGTACCTCATTGCATGAATGGGTTGGCGGAGTTGATTGTTCCACCTCCCATCAATGATCTCCCAAATAGGGGAAAATCTATATGCACCCTCCCTGTAATAGTTTTGGACGGTCTCTTTGGCCCTGTCTATACCTTCATAAATATATCCCATTGCATTTTTCTTGCCATCCACCAAGCACAATACCCTCACCAACAGCTCAGTTACCTACAAATTACAAAGTAGAAGCAAATTTAAATTACAACTTACAATGAAACAAAATACTTATAAATATTAAAAATAAAGGATCTAATTTGAAAATTAAATTAAGTTGAAGTTACCTTGACAATGTCTATAGCTCTAGTTGCAAAATCAACATTAAAAACTATTTTTGCGATCCTCTCTATCAACCTTCTTTGAATAAGTTGAGTCTACCCATGGTTAACTCACAAACATTTGCTTCAAGGGAGTCATTAAACTAGTAATACTTTGCAATGTTAGAAAATTAGTTGTAAACCTTGTAACAACTGATCACACAAGCTCTTTTCTCTTGGTGTGATCTCTTATCAATTGGAGAACCCATGGGTGATTATATATATATTTTGTTATATCTCTTGCTTCTTCTGCGATTGGTCTCACCCAATCAATTTTTCCTATGTCCTCCAAAAGAAGGTCAAAGCAATGAGCTGCACAAGGGGTCCAAAAACATGTTTGATGCCTCTCTTGAAGCAATCTTCCAACTGCCACGTATGTTGTTGCATTGTTAGTAACAATTTGGACAACATTTTCTATGCCCACCTTTGAAACAACCTCCTCCAACATCAAGGTCAAATTTTCTGCATTCTTTATTATGTTGGAGGCATCAATTGACTTTAGGAAAACCAACTTAACATTTGAAATCACTAAAAAATTTAGGAGAGTGTGGTTCCTTCCATCTGTCCATCCATCTAAAAGAATTGTGTATCCAAACTTTCTCCATTGCTTCTTTTGATCTTCCACAATTTGTTTTGCATTTCCAATAGCATCTTTGAGCAACTTGCTAGTGAAATCTTTTGGAGTGGGGGCCTTGTACCCTTTCCCTGAAATTGTCAATGTTGTCACCAAACACTCCAATATGGACTCCTTGCCACGTTAAAGGGAAGGCTGTTATAATACCAAAAATTTGCACAAGCCTCATTTGCTTCTTTGTGCACCTCCCTATTCCACCCAGTACCTTGCAATGAAGGGTGTGATCTTGGTACATTTCTAGGCACAAAAAACCCTTGCAAGTAAACTTTGCTCCAAGTGGATGAGGAGGATGAGACACGTATACTAGACTGCGACTAGAGTCCACAATGCCTTGCATATCCACGTCAGATTCTCTTGACAAATTAGGAGCAATGACAAATTAGGAGCAATGGCTTCTTCTATGGCTGCTCATGTCTTTGCCCTCTCTAATTTCTTTTCATCCTGTGCTACAAGAAGGGCTATCATCTCTCATTTCACCTCTTTAGGGGCTCTTTCACATGGCTTGGCATCAAGGCAAATAATGCCTACAAGATGGTATTTGAGGTGATTGATGCCTCCACTAGGCCTCTTTGTGCACCTAGTACAAATAACGGTCCCTTGTACTGGTCCCATTATGCCATATTCCCAAGTGGGGTTACGACTACCAGGGGGCCTCCTTCCAATGGGTTGACTTGCACTTGCTGAGCCTGAACTAGATGCAGAGTTGGATGCCATTGTGATTATATATCAACCTACAATATTGATAGCAACAAAAATTAGTGATTAAAAAAATATAACAATTTGAAGTTGAACATGCTTTTTAAAAAAATCATGTAAAATTAAAATGCATTTAAAAAATTTAATTGAAATATGTTTAATGGTAATCCATAATTGAATTAATGAATTTGATAAAATATTAAAAGTATGATAATATTATATCTTAAAGTCAACCTTAAAATGTAAATCGAAACCCTATATTAACAAAATTTAAACAATTGAAAAAAATCAGCGTAAATCATTTTAAATTTGAACAATCCACAAATTTTGACAAATAGAATTGATTCAATTTAATCATTTTGATTTAACATACTAAAAAATTATAAAATATAAATTATGGGTGATTAGGCTACATGGGTTGCCTAAAAATATTGTTAGTGATAGACGTAAGAAATTTTTTCAATTACTCTTGGTAGAAATTATTTTATTTGATAGGTACAAAACACACTCCTATCATAAGTTATTAGCTACAAGAAGTTGGACAAACAAAAATGGTGAATAAGTAGGTAGCAAGATTTTTGAGGGAATATGTTTTAGAACAAAAATGAGCATGGGCTAAGTGCACAAAAATGGTTTCTGTTAAATTTAGTGATCAGATAAGTGCACAGAAAATTAATTAAAAATCAGACACAGAAACACAGCATATACCCTGGGAAAACCCTCCTCTTGAGGGAGAAAGACCCAGCAACAAAGATCTCTCTTTTATATATATAAGCAATGGCAGTAATTCTCTTTACAATGAGGCCAATACAAGGCCAATATCCAGTATCAACTCTAGATGCAATAACAGAAGATACTCTGCTCTTCCTTGTAATCTGAATCTGCACTTAGAGAGATTCGCAATCTGCTCTTGAAGGAATTCGCACTTGAATGAAGGAATAATTTGAACTTGCTTGATAAATTGATTTTAAATCGAATAGTAGTGAACTCCTTATATAGATGACAAAAGAATGAATCCCAAAGGATGTGATCTTCCAAAAAATGAAATGTCGGCCTCTTATAAAAAATCGCGCCACTTAGGATGAAGTCGGCTATTAATAAATATGACTCTTTAACAAACAAATAATAATAATCATTATTTAATGTTGTCTTCTAAATCGAAGTGCCTTTTTATTCGTGCCTTAAGAGATCTTATAAATTAGATACCATTAACTAATTTCTTCAATGAATATCGCTGGAAGTTTCATTGAAGCTGCTTAAACATTAACACTCCCTCTCAGCTGAGGAGCACACTTCCAGCAGCACAAGACATATCACCTCATTGTGATGTCAAATATCACCTCAATGCGATATCAACCATAATGGCTACAACCATGCTATGGTGAACAAAGGAATATCACCTCAACGTGATATTGGATATCGCCTCAACACGATATCTACCATAATGGCTACAACCATACTATGGTAAAAGACATATATCACCTCAACGTGATATTGGATATCGCCTCAACACGATATCTACCATAATGGCTACAACCATACTATGGTAAAAGATATATATCACCTCAACGTGATATTGGATATCGCCTCAACACGATATCTACCATAATGGCTACAACCATACTATGGTAAAAGATATATATCACCTCAATGTGATATTGGATATCGCCTCAACACGATATCTACCATAATGGCTACAACCATACTATGGTAAAAGATAGAAAGGTTCACTGATACTGAGACTCTTTCTCAGTCAAGGCTGGATTCTTCACCATACCAAGCTTATCTCGAAAGTATACAAACTTTATCCTGGAGAGAGGCTTGGTGAGAATATCTGCCGTCTGCTCATCAGTGCTGATGAACTTCAACTGTACAACCTTTCGCAGTACCATATCTCTGATATAGTGGTACTTGATCTCAACATGCTTCGTTCTGTCATGAAACACAGGATTGATAGAAAGCTTCACGCAACTCTGATTATCACAATGGATGATGGTAGGCTCCATTGATTGTCCAAACAATCCTGAAAGGAGCTTACGAAGCCACACTGCTTCCCGAGTTGCCATACAAGCTGCAATGTACTCGGCCTCGGCTGTACTCAATGCTACAGATGACTGCTTCCTGCTACACCAGGAAATCATAGTGGAACCCAAACTGAAGCAACAACCAGAGGTGCTCTTCCGATCTGAGACACACCCTGCCCAATCAGAATTTGTAAAACCATGTAACTTCAAGTCTGCATCTGAAGTATACCTCAACCCATATCCAACTGTGCCATGTAAGTATCTCAGGATATGTTTAGCTGCAACAAGATGTATCTGTCTCGGATCACACATAAACTGGCTAAGTGCACTCACTGCATAGCAAATATCAAGTCTAGTGTTAACCAGATACATCAGAGACCCAATCAACTGTCTATACAAAGTAGGATCCACCAAGTCTGAATTAGCTGCAGCCTCCTTCAACTTATGTAGATTGGTCTCCATTGGTGTAGACATGGATTTGCAATCCATCATGCCAAATCTCTTAAGTATATCAATGGTGTATTTTCCTTGACTTAGAATCATCTCATCTGGCTTCTGCCAGGCTTCTAAACCAAGGAAGTAATGCATGAGCCCAAGATCCTTCATCTCAAATTCTGAAGTCAACTCCTTCTTGCATTCGAGAATCAGGTGATCTTCTCCAGTAAGGATCAAATCATCAACATATAAAACCAATATTAGTGCATCACCATTGATTACCTTGAAATAGAGATTTGAATCACCATCATTCTTCAAGAAGCCCAAACTAGATAGGTACCGATCAATCCTTTCGTACCAAGCACGAGGAGCCTGCTTAAGACCAAACAGGGCCTTCTTCAGCTTACACACATGTGACTCCTCATGAACTTCAAAACCATCAGGTTGCTCAATGTAAACTTCTTCCTCAATTACGCCATTGAGAAAAGTTGTCTTCACGTCCATCTGATGAATTTTCCATCCTCTCGATGCAGCAATGGCAATGATAGTTCGGACAGAAGTGTAACGGGCAACAGGAGCAAATGTTTCTTCGTAATCAACTCCCTCTTTCTGAGAAAACCCTCGAGCCACAAATCTTGCCTTATACTTCTCAATGCTCCCATCTGCAGCATGCTTGATTTTGAAGAGCCATTTCGAAGATACCACTGATTTGCTCTTAGGTCTAGGAACAATGTCCCAAACATCATTCTTCAGAATTGATTGATACTCCTTTGCCATTGCATCTCTTCAAACCTGATGACTGAATGCTTCTTCAACACATGAAGGTTCTGAATCAATAATCTGACTCATCAAGGCAACATAATTGAAGAACTTATGAGGCCTTTTACTTTCTCTGAATGTGCCTCTAGGAGTTGCAAAGCTTTCTGCCTCTTGCATAGTGCGCCTAGCCCATAGAGGTCTCTTTCTTCCAATGACAATGTCAGTAGGCCCATCAGTAGGCTCCAAGGGTTCAACAGGATCAGCATCTTCTTTTGGTTCAACAGTCTCCCTCTGAATCTCAGGAGCATGGTCAACTTCCATACCCTGAGGAGACTCTTCGTTACTGATCTCCATGTGAGTGCCCTTGGATCTCCTAAATGCAATGTCTTCCTCAAAAGTAACATCCCTACTGATCTCGATCAACTTTTGTTCTGGAATGTAAATTCTGTAGGCTTTAGATGTCTCGCTGTAGCCCACAAAGATTCCCTTCTTGCTAGAGGGCTCCAACTTAGTTCTTTTCTCCTTCGGAACATGGATATAAATAGGGCATCCAAAGATTCTTAAGTGACTAACTTCAGGCTTCTTCCCAGTGAAGGCTTCTTCCAGAGTTAAATTCTCCAAGACCTTGTGAGGACTTCTGTTCTGCACATATACAGCTGTCCTGGAGGCTTTTGCCCATAAGAAAGTCTGCAAATCTTGATCATGAATCATGGCCTTTGCTGCTTCCATGATTGTCCTGTTCTTTCTTTCTGCAACACCATTCTGCTAAGGATTATAGGGAACACAAAACTCCCTCTTAATCCCTGCATCCGTACAAAAGTCTAGAAAACTTACCAGAGGTGTATTCACCACCATTGTCAGATCTAAGGACCTTAATTCTTTTACCAGAAAGGTTTTCTACTAAGGCTTTAAACTCCTTAAATCTAGCTAATACTTCCTCAGACTCTTTAGACCTCAAGAAATAAATCCAAGTTTTCCTAGAGTGATCATCAATAAACAGTACATAATACAAAAATCCGCTTGAAGACGGAACAGACATAGGACCACATAAATCTGAATGGATGAGATCTAAAATACTCTTAGATCTACTTTCACTACTATGAAAAGTGGCTTTTACATTCTTACCTAGAGCGCAACCCTTGCAAGTGCCTTCATGCTCCTTGTCGAACTTAGGTAGACCTGTCACCATCTTCTCCATAATAGGCAAAGCACGAAAGTGTAGATGCGCCAATCTTCGATGCCAAAGATCACATAGAGAAGAAGTATCATGAACCAATGCTTGTAGAGGACGAGTGCAAACCCTGTAGAGACTTTCATGTCTCACTCCAATAACTTGAGCATCTTTGAAGCTAGAGTTCTCCATCCATACAAGAACTTTGCCTTTTGAGAAGGCAATTTGATATCCTTTATCTTCTAGGGCTGAAATAGAGATGAGATTGCGCTTGATCCCCGGAACATAAAGAACATTGCTCAACTGAAGTGTAATACCTGAATCCAAATGGAGAGTAGAGGTCCCAATCCCTTTCACGGTGTAGCTAGCATCATCTCCAATGATAACTTGTTCCAAAGAGTCTTTCTTCACCAAATTTGATAAGTGCTCCTTGAATCCGGTAATGTGACGAGAAGCACCACTGTCAATCAACCATGTGTTGGTGTCGGTGGCAACATTGCTTGACAAGGCTGAACAAAACAGATATTCATCCTTCTGAGGAGAAACATTCTCTACATCTGCAACGGAGGCTTGATGCTTAGGTCTGTCAGGGCAATGTTTAGCAAAATGACCAAACTTGTCACACCTAAAGCATTGAATTTTAGACAAATCTCGCTTCTTCTTGGGAGGGGAAGCATCATCATTTCCTTTATCACGATTCCTCTTGAAGTGTCCCTTCTTTCCACCTTTTCCTTTCTTCTTCGACGCTTGGGCTGCAAGAACATGGATTTCTTGATTAGAAGAACTTGGGCCAACACCTCTAGTCATCAACCTTGATTCCTCTTGGATGTAGTCGGCCCTCAAACGATCAAACTTCGGAAGTTTAGACCTTGCACTAATTCCTTGAATATAGGACTCCCAAGATAATGGCAACCCGTTGAGTGCAAGCATTGTCAAGTCTCTATCTTCAACCATATGACCAATTGTGGAGAGCTGATCTCTCAATTCTGCAATCCTCATGAAGTAGGCGATCACGGTCTCTCCTTTCGACATCTTCACATGATGAAGTTGTTGCTTCAGCGCAAGAGCCGGGCTGGTGTTGTTAATTTCATACATTTCTTCCAAAGTTTTGAACATCTCCCTTGCAATCTTCAACTTGGAAACAATAGGAATGATGTGGTCTTTAACGGAGTCAACTAGCAACTTCTTTGCTTTGATATCTTTCTTCCTCCATTGCAGCTTCTCTTCTTCCTCTTCAGGTTCGGGAACCTTGGACTCCGCAAATTCAACCAAATCATTCTCCTCCAATGTAAGCATGATTCGGAATCTCCATGAGGTGTAGTTTGAAGCTCCATCGAGTCTATCTTCGATCTTCAATCCGTTCACCATTTTGAATGTAGTGAAGATAGATAAGAACCCTCAACAAAGAATCGAATAAGCTGTGAAAGCACAAATCTAACCACGATCTTTTTCACACCCGCTCTGATACGATGTTAAATTTAGTGATCAGATAAGTGCACAGAAAATTAATTAAAAATCAGACACAGAAACACAGCATATACCCTGGGAAAACCCTCCTCTTGAGGGAGAAAAACCCAGCAACAAAGATCTCTCTTTTATATATATAAGCAATGGCAGTAATTCTCTTTACAATGAGGCCAATACAAGGCCAATATCCAGCATCAACTCTAGATGCAATAACAGAAGATACTCTGCTCTTCCTTGTAATCTGAATCTGCACTTAGAGAAATTCGCAATCTGCTCTTGAAGGAATTCGCACTTGAATGAAGGAATAATTCGAACTTGCTTGATAAATTGATTTTAAATCGAATAGTAGTGAACTCCTTATATAGATGACAAAAGAATGAATCCCAAAGGATGTGATCTTCCAAAAAATGAAATGTTGGCCTCTTATAAAAAATCGCGCCACTTAGGATGAAGTCGGCTATTAATAAATATGACTCTTTAACAAACAAATAATAATAATCATTATTTAATGTTGTCTTCTAAATCAAAGTGCGTTTTTATTCGTGCCTTTAGAGATCTTATAAATTAGATACCATTATCTAATTTCTTCAATGAATATTGCTGGAAGTTTCATCGAAGCTGCTTAAACATTAACAGTTTCACCTAGTAGAATACGGCCACACCACCCAATATTTATCCCTTGGTATGTTATCATTCATGGCACTGTGTGTTTATGATGCACCAACTTGCATTGATTTAGTGTTCACAAATAGTAGAGTGTTATTCATATGGGTAATAGATGCCATCATTGTCACAAGGGTGAAGAATTTGAGTCATGGAGCCAACACAAAATATATGGTTCATTGGAGGAACCTATCTAGAGAGGATGCTATTAGGGAGGAATTGAGAAACTTGGAAGTTGGAACATTATGAATTTGAATTTCTTGAGGACAAGTAATTTTGGGAAGGGTGGACTGTTAATGTCCCATTTTCAATTAATTTATGTTTGTGGACTGAAAAACTATTTTCCTATTTTTGGTGAGCTAAGTTTGTTGGAGCTGAGTCTCATAGGCCTCAAAATTTGGAGGGAAAGAAGTTTAAGTGTTGGCAAGTTTTGATTTTTGCTAAGTTTGCCAGTTTGTCAAGAGTGCAAAGTGCAACAAGGTTCGTAGGTTCACTAGTTTTCTGAAAGTGCAACAAGGTTTGCAGGTTTGCTAATTCATCAAAAGGTCGACAAAGTTCAAAAAGGGTTGAATGCTTTGATGAAGGAGAAGATTTTGGAGAATTCATAAGTTTGCTAACGTGCCGAAAGTGTATCTAAGTTAGAAAAAAGGCAAAATTGGTGCATATGTGATCTAAGCCACTCATTTGGGTGGGATTCATAAGCCATTGATATCAGTGATTGAAGGGGTGAATGCATTCTTTCAGGATGAAACTTTCATTCTACAAAGAAACTCGTCAAAAATTGTTCTGAGCATTCGTGTTCAAGCAATCAGATCTGAGGAGTGAGGACAAAAATCCTTGGGCTTGCTTGAGCTTAGAGGTGAGAAAACCCATTTGTTTCAAGAGTCAAAGGATGAAACCCCTTTGGCCCTATAGGACAATCTCACTCAAAGGTTGCGACTTAGCTTTCAGAGTTACAGGTTCAGCTATTCAAGTTTGTGTATTTTGCAGTTTCTGTTGCAGATTTAAATATAGTAGTTTCCCTTTGTTGTTGCTGCTATTAAAGCTGTTATTCCTACTATTGCTGCATAATATTTTGATGTATTTCAAATCCTATTATAAACTAGAAAAAGTTTTGGGATCTATCGTTCATTTATTTGGCTTCATTTGTTTATCTGGGTTGTCAATGTTGATGTGTAAATTGTGAAGAAATTTGGGTTTTTGCAAGATCTGGTTAAAAATATGCAAATCTGAATTTAATCTGCCAAATTTATTTGTTGGGGTTATTACATTTTTTTTAAAACGGGTTGTTTCTATGCAAATTAAGAAAAATAAATCATGTCAATATCCACAAATAATTGAAATAGGTAAATTAGTAAGTGTAACTAGTTATAAAAGAGAAGTACTAGGATAAAAAGGCCCTGCAAGATAAATTAACATGGCTAGACCCCCAGCTTTAAGACCTAGTGCAAGTATAAATAACCATGTGAGTGAAGGACCCCACAAAGAAACATGAATTGGACGAAGATATAGCAAGTAGCACATGTCTGCAGTCAGGTTTGATTTAGAAGAGCCAAAAACATCATCATGCATCTTAAAGAATGGTCCCTGAAGAATTTGAGAATGCTTATAGGGGAATGTCTAGGGCCAAGGAGATAGACTTGACGAAAATCTTGGGAGGAAGCAAAGTATTCCCTCTACAACCTCTCCTAAGAACTGAGGTCAATGAATTGCTAGTGGCAATGGAAAAAATGGTAATATGTTTGAATGTATGTGACTTAGGCCGCAGACAAGGGCAAGTTCCTTGATGCTGAAATGAACCATATCTGCTTCACTTGGAATGACATTGATGGGTTTGGGGTGCTTTAGTAGTAATATACAAAGAGGAACACCATCACACTAACTAGTCTCCCACCCCAGTGCTTGAGTAGGCTTGCATGATCTATGCTAAGACTATCGTTTGTTTCCTTGTGTTAGATGTAGGGACTGGTTCTCTAGCACTTGTCCATTGACTTATATTTTTGTAAATCTAACCATGTCAACCTACATTGTTAATTCTTCATTACTCTCCTAAGAACCAAAACCATCATTGTCCATCTTCAGGAAAGGCCCATAATAGGATTTTAGAATTCTCATGGGAGAATGTCCAGGGCTGAAGGGGCTAGGTGTGACAATCCTAGATGGAAGCTGAGTTCTTCCTCTACAGCCTTGTCTAATGTCCAAAGTTGATTAACTTCAGGCAGCAAATAAAAAAATAGTAATATGTGTCTATCTTATGACTTGGACTGCAGACATGAGGAAGGCCCTTGATGCTGGAATGAATCATATCTACTCTGAAAACAGATTAAGGGGTTTTGGGTGCTTCAGTATAATGCACATATAGGAAACATCATCATGCTAATTTTCTATAATCAGTACTTGAGTAGGTTTGCATCTATTCTACACTATCATTTTTTCCCATGTGTTAGATGCAGGGACTGGGTCTTTGCATTTTGTCCATTGACCTTCCTTTTGTAAATCTAACCAAGTAAACCTACGTTCTTAATTCATTTTATCTCTTCTAACATTTCTTAAAGGTGGATCTTTCCATGTGAAAAATATAAGACATAATATGTTTATAACCTTTAGTGCTCAACTAGGCTTGCATCTATTCTAAATCTAATCATTTTATTTCTTGTGTTAGGTGTAGGGAGTGAGTTTCCAGCATTTGTACTTTGACTTTGTTTGTTGGTATGACTACTATTATCATGGGAATTACCGGTCATAGTTGTGGGCTACTTTGTGTGTAAAGTGCTATTTAAGGACATTTTTAAATGATACTGAAATATTTGACAATTCTTCAATATTTCTACTCGAGCATATTCTTAAGGCTTTATAGAAATTGACTTGAATAGCACACATTCATAGAGATGTTTATTTCCTAAACATTAATTTTCTCAGTATGGTAAGTTGTAGATTATACCAATTTCTATGCTTCTCATTTGTGTTGTTATTTGAATTGTAGGAATTGACTACCTGTCAGTTGCAGCATATGATGATTTGATTCCGTCACATTTGGTATTTCTTAAAAGCAAGGTGAGAGGTGCACCTTCATAGTTGAAAATTGAAGTATTGGAATTAATTCTTCTGTTATTTGGCTAAAAGGATTCCACTTGAAGCTTTCCCTATTCATACCCCACTTTCTGGATATAGATGTCTCCTTAGATCATTTTTAAATAACAATAAATAAATAAATAAATCTGAAAACAACATTTTGCTGCCCCTCCTGCCTGATTCTTCATCTCCCATTGTGCAATATATGTGATGAGGATTTTAAAAGTGACATTACCATCACATAAACAATGTAACTAGTAATTGCCAAAATTGAAAATGTTATTAGTCTTTTTTGCTGTCAATCTATGTATACAACGATTGAGCCTATGTCATACACAAAAATACATGCTTGTGCCTCTTCTTTATTACCTGCATATGATGAGAAAATAGAAACAAGGATGATGAATCATGTTCAGGAGTAAAGAGGTATGGAGGCTTGGTATGGGGAATGGTCATCAATAAATCTGTCTGTAGTTGAGCATACTTTATGGTCATTGATTTCTCCCACTTGGATACTATAATGTACTAATTTGGAACTTTGACCTATAGTAACATGACACTTAAATAAAAATAACACGGTATAGCCAGAGTGTAAGCATATTTTTAGTTTCTGGGATTTAAAACAGAAAAAAACACAGAATTTAAATAAGGTAGAGAAAGTATTCAAAAAATGCAAAAAGAATGAGTTTTTTCTACCCTGTTCCTGTTGTTTCCTGTGTTTTTCAATCATCTTTTTTTAATTTGCCTTCTTATTATTTATTTACAGTTTTTTCCCAGTTTTTGTTCACACAATGATAACAAAACAGCAACAGAAAAAGCTTCAAATACGCACACTCATGTTTCATTTGTGGTTTTTGCTCTATTATCCAATCAAGTTGCTACCCATAGCTATTTTTTAATAGGTTTGAGAAGGTTTTATCGGGGCTCTGTCCCAAAAACCAATAAATGCAAACTTTTAAGGCCAAATAAGATGTCTAAGATCAAGCACATACATAATCAACAGGTACAATCCAACCTGGTGAACAAACAAGCCAGCAAAACTAGAAGGATTGTAGAGCATATCTCACAAAGATAAATTAACCAACATTCGACTTTCAAGATAACTTGCTTTTCTTGTGAGACCTCAAAAATATCTAAGAGGAAGCTTGCTTCCTAGATAAAGATTTCCTATGCAAAACCATAATTGAAACGTGCTCCAACGGAACATCTGCTTCAATGGCAGAAATGACACTTTGGTGATTTCCAAAACCTAATGAGGAGCCCAGCACTGGAGTAACTGCAGGCTGTGGACCCTTCTAAGACCCAGGAATGGGCAGAGGAGCCAAGGAGGGCATGCAAGAAGGGCAAGTCAGTATAATATTCAAAGACAGCATAGGCTGCTGCTCAAGCAGAAAGGTTGAGTTCAGAGGAGATAAGGCTCCTCCATTAGAAAAGGTGAAAAAGGCACTTGCAACTGCAAGAGGTATCAAATTAGAGACAACCATAGGAAAATCCACTGCTGAAGAGGGAATTTGAGAATCTTCAAGAATTGCACCTGACAAAGGAGTGGTGGAAAGAGGGGTTGATACTACTGAAGAAGGTTTTAGTAAGGGATTTGAAGAAGACTCTTGAGAAACCCCACCCAAGGCATTGCAAACAAAAAGATGATGAGGCCTTGTATGTAGTTGGCCGAGAGTCAAGTGAATATATTTTAGTCCGTAGGTAATAAATAAATAAATATGTTTTGTAATTGTGTTAGCCCCTGACCAGTTGTTAGTGTCAGTTAGTAGTTACTGTTGGTTGGTAGCCTTAACCAACAACGGTCTGCTATATATATGTACTTGTTGTTCATAGTCGGGGACCACATGTTATGATATTCCTGTATACCTTGCACATTGAATGAACGAGAATAAAGTTCTATCTTCTAAAACATTGTTGTTATTAATTTATATTATGTTATGTAACTCTGTTACTTCCTTTTACTCTATAAATCTGTTAAAGTAGAATAAACGAGTAAACATTTAGCGTTGCTGCCGGTACAAATTCTGGTGATACATAAATAGACAAGAATCATGGCACGCTACTAGGTCAGCTAGTCGAAGAGCCTGTGTGTGAAAATGAAGAAAGGGAAGAAGCGTTGACAAAAGACCTTATAAATTTGTTGGATATTTCACTGAAGGAACACTCATGGAGGGAAGCTCTCAGGAGAGAGGTCCTTTCGGCATCCATCTGGGACAATTTGACTGTCAATCTGGAGATCAATCGTCTTCTTGAGAGACTACCGTGATTGATTGCATGACACTAATCATACTACAAGACCTTCAAGTGGAGAAAGACTAGGAACTATGAAGGAAACAAACACTACAATGATATGAAGAATGAAACAAACGGAAGGAAGAAGAACGCGACACCAGTTGTAGGCGTACGCTTGGAAATTAATGCCATTACGACCGAATAAAGACAAGAACCGAATTCCAAGTGGTTAGGAATTGTCAGAAGAATGGGTATGAAGAACCCTTCGAGTAAAAGAACAAGAGGAACATTGAAGGAAATTAAGAAGAATTGCTGAAAAAATAAACCAAGACCTTGCCGAACAACCAGGACAACCTTTCGTAGAGACAACATCGAATGACGAAGAAGAAAGAAACATTGAAAATGAGTTAATTGAAGAAATTGAGAATAACATACGTCACATTCGAGAACTATCCATCTTGGGAGAAGAGTTGAGAATTGGAGGATCCGAACCAAAGACTCCTAGACGAAGGGAGTGCAAGAATGATCTCCATGATACCCAGAGTGCAGAGGATGCTGAAGGTGGACAAGTGGACTCGCACGTGGCTGTGAGTGCAGGACAGTCATCGGAACATATCGAGCGAAATAGTTGAAATAGGTCCAATGCATAAGGAGAACATCGGGGAAGGAAGATTGTAACTCCACTAGCTAGTCCTATTGTGGAAAGGAAGAAACCACCAAAATTTATGGGAATGAGTTAGAGGATCTAGTTAGACGTTGCAAAACCTGCGAAACCATACGGATAGTGAACGGCCAAGAAGACAAAGATTATTGGTTGAGAGTGTTCCTAGCAATGATACGAGGCATAGCAATAGATTGGTTTACCGAATTGGTAGCAAAAGACACAACCTTATGGGATGCATTGAGAAAAGCTTTTGAGGCAGAGTTCAAATTATTACAAGATCACAATGAGATTATCGCCGAGATTTATAACACCAAACAAGGGAAGCACGAGAATGTATGAGCTTACAATCATAGGTTCACAGAATTGTTGGTAAAGTTAGAGAACCAATTAGTAGACAGGCTGAAGAAGCGTTGGTTCATCGAAGGACTAATCCCCTCGCTACACAAGAAAATGAAGGTAGTACCTCCGTCGTGCAATGTCGAGGCTTACAATCGGGCGATGGACATCGAGAGTGAAAACAAAATATCCTCTTGAACAAAAAGGAAGACGGATGACAAGGAGAGTACAAATGACATCAATGACGGAGAATATAAAACCATTCAGGCCCTCCAAAGAGATATGATGCACATGATGAAAGAACTAAAGGCTAACAAAGAAAACTCAAACGAAACCAAAGAACTATGGTGCACCGATTGTAAAATAGGTCACACTAAAACTAATTGCCCGAAGAAATCATTCTATGACATCTATTAGGTAATGGGACATTCCATCAAGGAATGCTCGTACAATCTAAAAACAAGAAGCACACAAGTGCTCTTCACCCAAGGGGAACAATCAACCCCTCTGACCACATCGCCTAAACCACAAAATAATAACAACAATAATGCATCTCTTGGCAGATAGTGCAATAGAAGAAGAAATAACAATTGGTACAATAATAGGGGGCCGAGAAGCCGAATCCAGTATGACTCTAAACAAAGACCAATGGTCCAGTGCTAGAATTGTAGCAAATGGGGTCACTTTGCTAGAGAGTGCCAAAGTAACCAAAACAAAGGAGGAATGTTATGCAAATGGTGTGGATCGAGTGACCATGAAGACATTGACTGCTTGAAGAAGAAAGGTATCAACATGCTGGAAGTGGAGGATGAGGAAGTTCTGGCAATTACCAGAGGACAAACGAAGAAGGCAGTTTATCTAGACCCTTGTACGGAGAAGGAAAGACTTTGAGAGGCAAAAGCGGAAGTAGAACAAGTGATGGCCAAGGAAAGAAGAACCTCCAATGAAGCAACAGGTACATCATTGCGGTTAGAGTCGGAAAAGAACATCGTACGACAGATATTACATATAACCATACCTATCAAGATGATAGGCCTTCTACAGACAATTTTGCAACTAAGAGTGGCAATTACGAACATAGTCGGTGACAACCAAACTCGTCAAGGTGGTCTAAGCAAAGACATGGTAGTAGAGTGGCCATCGAAAGTTGAACAAATGGTTGACCCAGTGCTACTCACCATGAACGTTGAGAGGAAACTGACCATCGTACAGATGGAAATCAAGGGAAATAAACTCACAAACACCATTGTCGATGGAGGTTCGAGAGTGAACGTACTACCGAAGGAGACCTGGAAGTGTCTAGGGAAACCAATTCTTTGGCTACCAACATTTCACCTAGTAGGCGCTGATCAACATGGCATCAAAGCACTAGGTACACTGATGGCGCAGAAGGTGACAATCGACAGACAACAATTTATGTTGAACTTTTTTGTCATTCCATTAAAGAGGAGGGCGTACGATGCACTACTTGGGAGAGGTTGGCTAGTAGCAGCCAAAGTGGACCATAACTAGAAATGAAACACACCCTCCATTGAGAGCAATGGGAGGAAGTATGTCATTGACCTAAAGAATCAGGGTGTGATCGAAGAATTGGCATCCTTCGAGTCAAAATCCAAAGGAGGAGAATCAGAGGAAGACGAGGAAGAAAATTCATGGAACCTAATGATGAAGGGGTACTTGACCTCAAGAATTGCTCTAAAGGGGACCCTACTCCAAGACTACATGAACGGATCAAAGTTGAAATCGTACCAAGAAAGAAAGCAAGCAATGATTGGAATTGATATGTTGGGCTACGCAACAAAACAAGATTGGACAATAAGCAAAAAGTAAAACAGAGCCATGGAGGAGGAGGACTGGGGAATAACTGTGAACCAGTTTGCAGAAGAAGATTGGATAGCGGGAGGAGACCAGAAAATTGTGGGGGAGAGATTGGTCAAGAAACAAGTAGAAGGGATTGCAGTACCAAGAATTCACAGACATTTGACAAATGCTTTGTTCGGAACACCTGCACTGTGGAAGAGAGTATGGGGTCACTGGAAATAATATGTACCCTACAAAGGAGAAGAAGAGGGTATGTGGCCTATGAGCTTGACGAAGAAGTTGAGAAGGAAAGAAAGAAAAAAGCAGTTGAAAATGAAGATGAGTTGGACAAATATGACTTGGAGGAATATCCAAAGGAGGAATGACCATGCCTTAAGGCCATAATAATGGCGGAGGATATGTTTGTCACTCAGCAACTCAGAAGCAATGAAGAGGTGATCAAGTACGCCATTGAACATAATCTGGAGCCCCCTCCATTGCCGACCTCGAATGGACTATGGCGGGTAATACCTAATCCAATGGGTCCACCGACAGTCGAAGGAGAAAATGTCACATGGTATCACAACAGTACGGAGGGTAGTATGTCGATGACAACTACAAAGGTATTAGACCCCCTCCTCTCGTAGATAAAATCTTTGATTTAGAATATCTCGGAACATGTTTTGAAGAGGATTGTTATAAAAGACCTTTTTCTTGTAAGTGGCGGTATGCGTTGCAAGTGAAGGTAGAAAGACTCGAGGAAATGAAAGGCCAAAAAAAAAAAATAATGGCGAAGAAGAAGAAAAGAATAAAAAGCAAAAGATTAAAAAATTGGAGTTGAAAATTGGAAAAAACAAAATTAAAATTTCAAAGAAAAAATATTAAAATAAAGATGGGAGGTATTCAAAAATTAAATGGGCGCATATTAAAATATTCCAATTGGTAATTATAAAAAGGGAAAAAATCCAAGTGAAAAAATTAATAAGGAAAAATATCTAGTATGGACATTTATTATAAAACCCGTATATTAAAACAGGAAGCACACGATTGTATGGTGAAGGAGGAAGGTCATAATCGTATGACAAGAGCAAGAATATACAGTATGGTGAGCAGAAGACAAATTTGTATGACACACAGGAGAATAGCATACGACCACAACTAGGAAATTATAAAACCGTATGGCTCGCTCAGGAAGGGAATCAGGTACTAAGCGGTCTGAGGAAGTCTGTGATATCCCCGTTTTCGATCAGGTCAGCGTTGAGTGTAGTTTTGGTTTTCTTAGTGATGGTCAGTGTTGTTAGCAGTGTTATTTGATATTTCGCAGAGCTTCGGAGGTTTTGGCACCTTTAGTTGTCGCTACTAATTGGGTTTTTGTGTTTTCCACAGTTTTTGTTGTTGGCACAAAAATATTATAATAATTTACTAATTAATTGAGTTGTCGAAAAAGCTAAAGTAAAAGGCAACTCAAATTAATTATTTTAATTATTTCGTAATAGTGACTTTAGCAGGAAAAGTTAAATATTTTATTAAAGTCGCGTTTTGGGTGAAATAAGTTAAAATTAAGAAGTAAATATGGGGTTTTCAAGAATTGTGGAGCAGTTACAGAAAGATGAATAAAAGGTTTTGGGAAGGTCATTTTCAGATTATGTTGGATTTTGATTGAAGAAGTTTTTTGCAGTTGGATTTCAGAACTTATTGGGGACGAATACCTCCATTAAGAATAACACCTTTGAGGCTGAAAGATGTTTCTTGGGTGTTGATTTAAGACTTTCATGAAGATTTATAGTTTCCAGTGATGTCCATACATATTTAGGGAATGCCTGGAATTCCATATTTCAGCTGACTGATGAAAATATAGGACAGCTGTGATTCTGGGTATCATTTCATTTCTTTCCTCTTGCTGGGTGATTGTTATCAAATATTAGAACAAATGTTTTAAGTCACATTTGAATTAATTGCTGGAGTTGTACTCCTAGCTGGGCCGTACATGTGCCTGGGCCATAGTTCATTGTTTGAATTTGCTTCTACAGTTTGGGATAGATAATGGTTGTGGTAGTGAATCAAACTTCATGCATTAGCATAACAATCATTCCTGTGCATTAAAAATCCATTTTAAGAAGTTCATTGAAATTCTGAAAGGAGCTGTACACTAGCAGGACCGTACGGTTGTACCTCCTTGTTTGGTTTGAAAGTGTTATTTTGGAGCAGTTTTGTTTATGGGTATTGCCGAGTTAATAATTTCTTAGTTGGGCGTTGGTTTTTGGATACTTAAATCAATTGTTTAATGCTTATGTTGATTTCTAAGTGTGCCGTACATATTCCCATACCAAGATTGCTGTACTACCTTTTTGAATTGTTTGAGCTGAAGGGTGTTTTAAATTGTTATGGGTATCATTTGCTAAGAGTCTCCTTGCCTGGGCGTTCATATTAATGCATTGACAACTGAAGATTAATGCTTCAATCTTTTCTTGGAGTATCCGTACATTCCTTGCCAGCCGTACCTATCAAAGGGAGGTGTGATTTTAATAGAAGGAAGCACAGTTTTTTGGTTGACAGTTTGGAAGCTCTTTAGTGGCGCTTATCTCCACATTAAATTTTAAAGGAGTTAGAGTGGGATTTGACCAAGAGGAGTGTGGTTTGCATTATGTCAGCTGTGCATTGATTGTTCCAAGGCTGTATATTCTTCAGCTCTTCCTGTATAGCTTATTTGCAGATTTATATTTAGTTCCCTGGCCCGAGGAAGACAAGATTCATGTATATATCTGTAGCAGCAGATTGCATTCTGTGTGGGAGGTTGTCTTCTGAAGAGGGAAGGTGTATTTTCTGTTTATTCAAGTTGCCATGATCTGCAAAGCTACATAATTCCTGCAATATTAATCACTTCGATTCCAGTCCTGCATAATCACACAAATCTGCCCAGTTGGTTAACTCTGAAGCTAGAGAAAGAGTGTTAATATAATGTTGTATCTGCTGAAGGAAAGGTCAGATTTTACTCTCTAAATTAAATTTACTAAGTTGCAAATTGTGGAGTAATTCTTCCTAAACTGCGTTTGCTAGTAAGCAAGTTCAATTTTCAGTTTGTTATTTATTTATATATATATATATATATATATATTTGTATCAAACTTTGCAAACATACAAACAACAACATGCATAACTAAAATGCATTCTACACAAGAGTAATGGTGAAATTTTGAAAAAGTTTGGTGTAAACTAGGGGTGTTATTACAAAGTCATCGTACGATAGCCTCTAAAGATTGGTGTGCGAGAGGTTTCAAAGGACAAAGAATGACGAAGGGAAACACATGTTGTACGCATTGATTGCACCATCATACAACGGTATAGTGGAGGTCAAACCGTATGATGAAGACAAGACACTTGCATCGTACGATCGAAGGAAATTTTGTCGACCATACGACATACAAAGGAGAAGACTGTATGGGTATAACCATGTTCAAGATACTTAATCGCACAGGAAGAAATTATACTGTATGGTCGTGGGGAGTGAAGGCACAGTGTAGGAGAAAATTGATAATACAATTTTTTTTTACATAGTATGACGCAAAAGGGAAGTACGAGGTGTACATAATAGGAGGTTGGTTGTGTGGCTGAGATAGAGTGTGGCATCATACATCATACGACACCTAGTATTGCAAGGGAGAGTCTTCAATACAATACGACTAAGGCGACCTTAGTTTCCCGTATAGTACTCACAGACTAATTAATGACGTATAACATAGGGACGACTACAATAGTGTACAAAGGAAGTAGAGAGGTGTAGAAGAAAGTTGCAACATAGAGGGGAAGAGTTGTCACATTGTACGCCCCAATATTTATAGAAGAGTGCGGCGACCAGTCATCATACTTCATAAATTTAGTTGCTGTAATTGTCTCTCGAAGAGACATTGCCTATTTAACCCATGTCGGGAAGTGCCAAAGGTACATTGCCAGATAGACATGGCTGCCAACAATAGTAAAAGCAAGCGGCCACCAACTTTCAGACCTTGCATTGCATCGGGGAAAATAGCGAAGGGGAAGGATGATGACACCATCATAGCCGACACCATCACCTGGGAGAGTCTAAGTGACAGTGAGTGTCGATCATGGTGGCTAGGAGCATAGGATGATAACATTTTGAAAGTGACACTTTAGCGTGTGCATGTTGGCAAGGCCATACAACTGCCATTCTTTAATTCTAGGGTTTTCAAGCCTTACTTGCGCTAGATGATAGTATAGTACAACCGACACTCTCACAAGTCGGTGATTGAATATATAGGTTGCCTAGTGACCATATCCTTCGCACCTGCAAAATTCACCAGGGTATTTGGAATGCCTTCAAGAGGAGTATCAATAGCCAAACCAACGGGGAAGATGTCACAACAGAAGGAGTCTCTTGGAGAGAGTATGCTGTTCGGGCCTCACCCAGTAGAAGGATAGTATTTGGAGTGTGGGTAATAGAGGTCAAAGGGAAAACTTCCTTGCCACTCTTGAATGGAAATGCGTCTTCGATTTGATCAAGTGCCAACTCACAACAGCTAGTAGAGCATTGGACATTGCAGTATGGATGATTACCCTCATGATCGGATTGAGTATGGGTAGGGTTTATAATTGGGGGAGTGAACTATTTGAGCTGATTTGAGAGTTCTTGTGCCTAAAGCACAAGGCGTTCTATATGACACAACACACCATTAGACTCCTACTTGACACCATTTACACATAGGTACCCTCCGACAAGTGGGGAAGACTCTAGCTAGTAGGCCAACTGGATGCGTCCTGGTCAACTATGTTCTATTGGGCAAACTTGGGAGTGCAAACAGTAGGGGAAGAGATACCTTAGCCAGTGATGCCATTGGTGAAGAAGAGGAAGCAGACAGATACTTCAACAAGTGGGAATGACTAAGAGGCCATAGAGCTATCTTCCTTCACAGAGATGAGTATAGAAGAGGTCTCACTCGCAAGAGAGGCATACTCGCAGGAGGATATTGAGGAAACCATCTCCGTGCAACCATTCATCCCTGTTCCACCAACCATTCCCGCATAGCCGACCATCCCCGTTCAACCAGCCATTCCCGCATAGCCAACCATCCTCGTGCAGCCAACCATTATTGTGTAGTGAGCCACGATCCCAGTCGCCTACACCACCAACAACAATGCTCAACCAGCCATTCCCGCATAGCCACAACCATCCTCATGCAACCGACCATTCTTGGGCAGTGAGCTATGGTCCCAGTAGTATCTGTTGGTACATTACTAGTTGTAGCTCCATTGCTTGCACCACCAACAACAGTGCCACCATCACACGTAGTTTCACCAACAGTGCCACCTTCAATTGAAAACTCTCTGATGGATGAAGAGGACACCGAGATCGATGACTAGCTTGGCATGATGGGGGCACCACTAAAATCACTAGGATTATTGATCGAGAGCCTAAAGACACCACATGAGCGAGGATCGGTCACCTTGGCAGTTGACACTTAGATAGGACCTTTAGAGCCCTCACGACCAACTGTGCCAACCATAGACATTACTATGGCACAGATCCACAACTAGACATAGATCCATAGCTACATCCAATCGAGTTAGGAGAGGAGGAGAAGTTGAGTGAGGCTGAGTCAAATGGAGTGTTTATTGAGATTGGTCGATCGAATGCATATGACCCCATCGACACAATACAATGTTAGCTTGGAGAGCTCCAGTCTATGGCTAGGGTGATGTATGAGGTTGGGGAGATTTCTTGGCAGCTTGATATCGGTCATGACCAATTGGTAGCACAAGAGGTAGAGAGGATCCTCGCATTCATGTAGACTGGGTGTGAAGGAAAGTTTCTTAGATGCTTCATCTCACATGGTGGTCGGGAGTGGAGACAGTCGAGATGTTGGTTCCCTGGCATCCATCGAGACCCATAGTTGGAGGGAGACATGGTAGAGTACTATCAACTCTTCATGGTATGGAGCTTTGCTACTGAGATGTTTTTCTTAGGTTGCATTGACATATGGCTTCGATTGAGGAGGCTACTCAGTTGAGAGATTGAGCCCTGGCATAGGCTGTGACTATCTGAGCAAAATTGGTTGATCATATCTAGAAGTCTCAAGAGCAGTTGGCTCAAGCCATAGTGACAGAGCATGCACAAGTCACAACCCTAGAACAAATTGTAGTGGAGAGAGATAGGCAGTTGGTTTAGAGAGATGCTCAGATAGCCGAGAGGGATGGTGAGTTACAGGTGAAGGGGTAGGAGTTAGAGAAGATGACAACTAAGTTATAGGAGAGAGAACAAGAGCTGGAAAAGACAAAGAAACAATTGATGGAGGTTGTTCACATGGTCAAAGCAGCCCAAGAGCGGGAATTGGTGGCTAACTAGCGTCTTCAGCGCCTTCGCCAGCAACAGTTTGCGACATCCACACCCACGTCCTTAGTACATCTAGGGACATCTTTTCATCCTCTCTCTTCTCAGTAGTCATTTTCAGTATATATACAGCCCCAATTTTGTTGTGTCGTTTGGAAGACAACTTTCTATTTGGGGGGGCTGATGTAGTTGGCCGAGAGTCAAGTGAATATGTTTTAGTCAGCTAGGTAATGAATAAATAAATATGTTTTGTAATTGTGTGTTAGTCCTCGACCGGTTGTTAGTGTTAGTAGTTACCATTAGTTGGTAGCCTTAACCAACAACGGTCTGCTATATATATGTACTTGTTCATAGTCGAGGACCAAATGTTACGATATTCTTGTATACCTTGCATATTGAATGAATAATAATAAAGCTAATCTTTTGAAACATGGTTGTTATTAATTTATATTATGTTTTGTAACTCTGTTACTTCCATTAACTCTGTAAATATGTCAAAGTAGAATAAGTGAGTAAACATTGTATCCTTACACCAGGAAGCCTAACCAGAAGCTTTTTGCTTGAATTTTGTGCATTTCTTTGCCATATGACTAAGGCCATAACAAGATCAACATCTAAAATCCATTTTCTCTTAATCCAACCTCTGTTTCCAAATGGTATCTTCCACTTTGAGTCAGATTTCTGCTGACACACCCTTCAACAAATCCATCTTAATCTGGATGCAAGAAAAGGTGGGGTGTGCGAATGCAGTAGCCTCTGAAGAGATGGTCAAGAAGGTATGAAGAGAGTCACCAATTGCCTTAAAACAACAAGTGATCGAAAAATCTAAGGTGAGATAGGGCAATCTGACCCAAACTGGAAGCAGAATAAAAGATTCAGTAAGAGTTTAAAGGAAGGATTCCAAGGCAAGAAAGCTTCTTTTCACCAAAACCACCTCCCCTTTTCCATAAAAGCCATACTGTCTTTCTTGGATTCTCACACAATAATAAAAAATCCTATGCACATGGGTAGAAATCTACAACAATCAAGAGAAAAGGTTTCTAATTTTGGGATAGCCAATCATGGAGCTCTGATACACTAGGCCACACATGGTTGAACCTACAGTTCAAATCCTTATCTGTGTAGTGTGCCTCTTCATCCATTAAATCTTATCTCAAAATGAGCATGGGGTTCTCCTTTAAACAAGAAACTGCACAAACATGCTTAGCAGATCTATGACCATCATCTGTTTGTACAGTTGTAGGCCTAAGAGGAGCAAGAACTGCCACAGCTGCCGCATAAGGAGATACTCTCAAAGGCACATAGGACAATCCTGTGAAATCTCTAAATCCAAAATCTTATCTGCATTCAAAGCAGGGTTTGCAGGAAGTTTCAAACAGAGGTGACTGCAGGAGACATAAATTGCAGTATAAGGAAAACACTTGCATTCATTACATCTAATGCCACCACAGACCCACAGGCAAGTGGGAGCTCTTTTGGGGGAGTTAAAATACCAACAAACAATGCAATAGCAGAAACCAGGTGACTGGGTGTAGCAGGGGCAGTGGATCTAGAACCAACAACAGGAAAAGCTGAAGTCAGATCAATAGAATGTAAACCCACATCCTCATGAAGAAACGTCATTAGGGTTTTGCAAAGGAATTGAAAGAGAGCAGCAGCAGTCTCCAGGGGCCATCAGGAGCATATCGACTTCCACTAACTAACGTCGTATGAATTATTAATGGCTGGTAAGCTACGGTTTTAGCCTAGAGGCTATATATGTTAAAATGTTTGACCTGTAGACCTATGCTAATAATTGCTTTGCTCAGTAGTTCATGAAAATTATTTGTAGTTTTATATTGAGTAAATTTATTCATAGGCTGGTTGGTAGGTTTAAATTAAGTACAGGCTTATAAATAGTAAATTTGCTTGTAGGTTGGGCCATATGCTAATTTTTAGTAAATTTGCTAGTAGGCTTCCTGCAGGTTTATAATTCTGGTTCATAGGCTATATACTTGACTTGAATTGCCTTACATTTTGGCTTGTAAGTTACATTCATAGACTAAACATAGCAGCAGCCTGTAGGCGATGATGTTCCAAAAATAAGATTATAAAAAAAAGAATTTTTTTTCATAAACTTAAGTATAAGAGTACAAGCACAACATCATAAATAATAGTTAAAACAACATTAGATCAGGAGTTGAGCATTAAATGAGCAGTCGTCTCAGTTCTTCATAGCAATTCTTTTTACTGAGGAAAGAAGGATCTATTTTGTTGACATCCTCAGTACATAAACAATAAAGAATTTTCAAAAAAATGTATACGAGTACAATAACAGCACCATAAATGACAGTTAAAACAACATTAAATGAGGATTTAAGCATTAAATGAAAAGTCATCTTGGTTCTTCACGACAATTGTTTTTGCTGAGGTAAGAAGAATCTATTGTGTTCACATCATCAATCCATAAATTAACATCAAGTATTCATATGGTGCAGCCAGGGCCCTACTCACTCTGCCTTCCATTGTTGATTTGTAGGTCTAGTGCAGCTAGGGCCTCTCCCAAATTTCCAAATAAATTCCGGTCGATTAGCCATTTGTTTGCAATTTTCAATGATTTTGCCAAATACTAAATAGTATAAGAGTTTGATCACAGTTCCGACAGTTGTTTGGAAGCTAAGCACCATTTAGTTCAATGAGTTGGAAGGGATATTCCAATGTGAACAAGTGTTTTCTTTTAATAAAAACTTCCATCATGCACGAAGTTTTGTTCCTATGCTACAAGTAGAAGGGGAAGAGTGCCTAAAACAGGAATTGGGTTTACTGGGTTTGATGGCACTTGTAGAGTGCCTAAAGGAAGATAGACACAACTTTACCCTCGCTCTCTATGCAATTAGAATGGCTTTAGATGTAAAAAACACTAGTTAGTTCTATTCGTTTTCTTTTTTTTGAATTTTTTTTTGTATTTTTGGGTTTATGATAATATGCCAAGAAATTGAAATAGCTTTATCTTTTGGTTTGTTGAGATATTCTCAAGAAAAACATTTGCTTCTATGCCCTATGGTCTTGAGTCCTCAACCTCTTGTTTTGACTTTTTTTGTATTACTAGCGCAAAATGGTCATAGTCTATATTCTATGGTTGACATAGTAGCAACATTGTATCTCTTTAGGTTCTTTTATATGTTTTAGCTCATAATTTCAAAATCTATCAATCCTCTAGTAGCAAATTTTACTTTGATTTTGTATGATACAATTTAAACTTACTCAGTAAAACAAAGAGGTTTGTTGTTTTTGTCCTGGTTTGAGCACTTGCCTCTAAAGCTTTCTTCAATGTCTTTCAAAATACAATTGATGGTTTTATGGCGGAATGTAGGGATTTTTAGGGCCATAACATCTCTTTCCCCTCGAAAAGATTTGTTTCACTCAATTAGTCTTGTCTCACCCAAAAACATTTTGACTCTGAAGTGGTTTCTTCTAGAGATTGGCTCAATCTATGTTGTTTACTTCTGTTTTTATTTCTTCCAATATATTTAGTAGGTAACCGTAATGCTTTTTTTTGTTAAACTTCTTGATATCCACATATAAAGACAGGGCATTTTTGTGTATAATACACACACACATACATACATACATATATACACAGTGCACACACATACATACATACGAACATACATATACACTTCTATCTTTTTCGTTTCACCTTAAACACAATCCTAATACACACACAAATGTTGAACATATGTTGCCATTGATGTCGAAAGAACTCATTGATGTCAAAGGAGTGATGCCAGCAGATCGGTGAGAATTAAATGTAATTACTTCTATCATGTCTGAGCTTTTGAAATTAGGAAGTATTACTGTCATGTCCTGTTAGAGCATTTGAAATCAGGAAGTACTGTGATCAGTTGCAGAATGTTAATGTTATCATTACTGAGAAGAAGGCTACTAGTAGTATGCTTGAAATATCATCTTGTATCTACTACAGTTGTTGGAAGCAGTCTGGAAGTGTTTGCAGTAGTATTCAGTGGTTTGCTACTCATGCACTATCATAGTGTTTTGCTCCGCATTCTACTGCAGTTGAATGCTATGGCTTGCAGTTTGGACCTAAAATAAAGTTACTCATGATGTACCATATTCCAGAGTTTTAGAGGTTGAACTTCTGCAGACATAGAGTTAGAAGTAATAAAGTGTTGTCTATGCTGGTTGGTTGACTGTAAATAATGTCTTGAGTATTTGTGCTAGAGAAGGGAAGCCTGTGCCAGCTGGAGGAAGTGTGTGAAATTAAAATAGGACCAATTTAAGATCACTGAAGGAAGCACATAATATAATCTAACACTAGCAGTAACACATTTTATTTTGGACTGAGCTGACTACTCGTTTCATATCAATTTGAATTAAGGTCTATGCTTAGCCGACGTGGCTAATTGTGGTTAAGAAGTTCTTAGGTGACATGAGATATTGTAAAAATGTGGGAATGTATTATTTATGACTAGGATTCATTCAATGAAGTAGAATGAAAGAGTGTGTTGTAGGAATGCTATGCAATTAGGGCGTCAATGCGAATATTAGTGTGATGTAATGTGAGTTGCATTCCAATCATTGTGTGTGATTATCAGAAGATCATATGCTGCGTGGGAGAGTGTTTGAAGGTTGATCAGATCAAGTACAAGCTGTGTTATCAATCTTAAAAGTCCACAAATTATATCTTTGTAATTCGGTAGGACTGGTGTCTTACCTATTGAGTAGGTGCTCAGATCCTTGTATCAGGGATTGGTGTCTCCAATAGGTCGGTGCCTGCAAATACAATTGGGGATTGGTGTCTCTGGTAGGTTGGTGCCTACTTCATGATTGTAAATGATTCATTATTTTTGTGAGACTGGATTTGGACAGTAGCTCCAAGCAGCTCTTCTCATCATGGGTTTTTCCTATTTCGGGTTTCCACGTATATCTGGTGTTCTTTGTGTGGATGTGTGCATCTGTGTTGCTTAATGGTTACAGGAATTAATACTTACTGCCTTGATGTTTTGAGGTTCATGTTTGGTAATTAATGTTGAATTAAAGAGTTTTTGCATATTTTGATTCACCCCTTTCTCAGTATATTCTGTTACTTCAATTTTTATTTCTTCCAATATATTTAGTACGTAACCGTAATGCTTTTTTCTGCTAAACTTCTTTCATATCCACATTAAAGAGAGGACATTTTGGTGTATATAAAATTATAAACACACACACAACATACATACATACATATAACACTTCTAACTATCATTTTCGTTTCACCTTAAACGCTGTCACATCCCTCACATTGAGACTGTATGTTTGGTTATGTATTTCAAATGTAATGTCAGTTGCAAATAACTACTTTCAAGTGATTATGACGTTGAGAATGCAATAGTCGTTCATTATCATAACTGAAATGTTAACGAACTCTTTATTTTTGCAAGTGAAATTATTGTTCGTGTGAAATTGAAAGAGATCATGATATTTAATTCAAATCCATATTATTTAGCCATTGAGAACGATCTAACCCTAATCCTTGTCAGTGGATGCAGGATCGTTGATGCCAGGAGAGAAAGAGAAATATCGTCAGGGAGAGGATGTGGTTAATTATGGATCAATTTTATCATCAGTCTAGAGTCAGTGTAAGACAGTTGAGTCAACTTCACTACCTTGGCCAAAGGTAAATTAATATAATAATCAATTAAGAAAGTCAATTAAAATATAAATCATTAATCACCTATTAAGGAGATTTCTAATAGGGATTAAAGAGTTAATTAAAATTATAAATATAATCTAAAATATTCATTTATAATATCGTCTTGATGTTTGAGCGACCAATTTATATATATATATATACTTGCAAGCAGTTATTAAATACTAAATTGAAAATAAAAGATATAAATTAATTGCCATCGATTTTTATTGGAAAAACCATTGTTAGATTTAGTTTGGGAAAATTAAATGAATTGAGTTTAGTGTCGTCGAGGGTTTTGAGGGCGGAATTCGGGGAGCCACCATTTCGTCATGAGGAACGGCCAAGATGGAAGTCCGACAGTCGCAGGAGATTTTGGCAATCTTGGGAACGGAGGTTTATGGGGAGAGAACTCCATCGGCTTCCGGGGGGTGAGCCTTAGTCATTCATTTTTGGAGAAGGAAATCATCAGGTTCCAACTTCTGAATCATGATTCACGGTATCAATCATATTTGAGTAGCTCTCTCTCAATTCCTTTACGGGAGGATTCAATTCCTCAGCATTCGTAATTTGCTTACAAGCGAATGCTATTCACTCTTTCCTGAGATATATTTCATACGGCTTTAGATTGTGCGCATATCAATTCGGTTCTACCCTTGATCATTTACATTGTTTCTTCTTTACAAACGAACCTGGTCTAGCATCGCACTGTTTCCTTTCACAGAAGTTTGCATCTTCAATCTACGGAAGGGAAAAGAGCCTGGGTTCCTCATAGTAGGATAAAAGTGGAAGACGTGGAAATAAGTCGAGTCACCTGCGCCATTCGATGGAAGATTACCAGTGCGGGTCCCTTTTCAATTCTACATCACTTATGCAGGCACGTATGGAAGTATTTTGTGATTACTCAACTTTGATAACATGAAATAGAGAATAATATTTTCTTGTAAGAGAAATATGAATATCGATATCTAGACTGATAATCTTTTTTAGTTGAGCTACTCCCGATTTAGTATTGGCTCTGTTTTATTCTAAAACCCGAGACAGGGCTCTATCTCTTTCTTCCTTATAAATATTCTTAGTCATTCTGAGTGGAGTAACTTCATTATCTATTCTTAAACTCATGCAATTCGTAGATTTCGAATCTGAGTAAAACATGTCTTACAATTTGACTATGGTTGAGTTAAATCAAAACTGAGAACAACTTGAACAGAGTCTAGTTAAGTGTTCCACCTTGGTGAAGATAGTTTATGCCCTTGTATTTTTTTTTGAAGGGAAATTTCTTGTCTGAACCCTTCTAGTCTCCTTCTCATCTCTGTTAATCTGAATGAACTTTTCCTGGTTGGAATCCTGGATGCAAGATGAATCCCTGTTAATAAATTAAAATAAATTTAAGAAATAAGAATATTTGAAGTCGAATCTATCTCTTTTATGTTAAAACCTTTCGGTTATGATATAACTTCTTAATCATATAGAAACTCAAAATCCTTAATGCTGACTGAATCATGTCAGAATATTAGAGCCAAATGTTGGCTTAACCCTGATATGTGAGTAACCTTAAGCGGAGATAGTTTAAATGCTCTTTCCTTAACTCCAAAACATAAATTAACGCTTAAGATTTAAGTGGAAGGGAAAAATTGGTTGGGTCTCATAATTCCAGTTTCATCACTGTAGCTCAGTTAAAGATACTTCACTTGTTTGGAAAACTTAAGTGGCATGATTGAGCATCACACACTGATATTGACCTCATCTAAGAGTAAGACTTGATTTGTCAGCCACTTGAAGAAAAGTAAATTGGATATAATAAGTCTGGAAGAATCTCACAGTTTGTTTCTTGCTTATTTTTCAAAATATGCTCGATGGAAGAACTCTCTTGTTAATCTTTTGTAATTTTTCCCCTGCCTTGGAGTCCCTCTTCAGTCATCAAATTGATTTGAACTAGAGACCGTGAAATGTATTTTCTCCCTGGGTCTTAACAACTAAAGATCCAGCAGTGACCTTCCTCTCGGTATTGCAATTTTGAAGTTAACCGTGTCACTCTTTTTCATTTTGAGACTATTAACTTGATGAAACCTTCTTAAAGGCCAAGTCTTTCCTCTTATCTTAAGAGTTAAGTTAACCGATTATCTTAAAGGATATGATTGACAAGATTCTCTTATTATGCCTGATATAAACCCTATGGTTAAGTTAAACCTCAAACCAAGAAATGAAATATAATCTAATCGAATGTGCAAAATTATAAACTTGATTTGAGAATTATCATGTCGAGCAAGGATGCGTGCTGTCGGCACAATGATGCCACAAATAATTAATTAAAAATCCTTGGCCAAGGTAGATGCCCGTTCGGCAATGTCAGCTTCCATGGCCAGATATACTCTGATCAGGATGATTCTTCTGATAGGAGGTACCTATAGAGGAAGGATCGATCAGTAGTATAGGTTCGTGGACATCAGGCTCAGAGACATGATGATAAATCGATCCATGTTGATTACCCTCGTGAAGGGCGGGTTCTTCAGTTGAAGAAACTCGGGAGACCAGTAGGTCTTGGTTGGGCGGTAAAGCCCCTGATGATAATTCTCTTTTCCTCGATAAAGTTTTCCAAGTATGATAGTATGGAGACGATGTCAAAGGGATTTCTTCCTCTCTTGTATATCCAGGTACATGCAATGGTAATTGAATTTCTATTTCATCTATGCCATGAATGCTATTCTTTATATTAATGAACATTGTAGGTTTCTCAGATACTTAGTGAGATAGCTACCTGAATTTATTCAGTTGTTATATTGTTTCATAGCTGTAGCAATTATTCGTTATCTTCTGGAAGCAAAGAAAAGTAAATATTATTCTTCTGCAATTCCTGTTAGATGTTTATAGTTATAGTATCTTTTCAGCTGAAAATGAAATTAAAAAGTTAGTAGATGAAGTGTATAGTGTAACGACATATGGATTGAATTCTTTTTTTTTAGCTGCAAATGAAGCCCTAGTTTTTATAAGAGAAGGATGCGAATTGGTTAATCGTGCCCTAGTAATTATTCTCTTTTTAGAGTGATTATCTTTATTTTGGAAAACCCTAGTTTGACAGTTATTTAGTTTTAATCTTTTGTGTGACGGTTGTTGGAAACAGTTAGATGTTACCTTTCAGCTGAACCTGAAAACTTAGAAGTTAGTTGGAAATTTAAATCGAATAGTTGAAATGATTTGGAAACCCTAGAATGAAAACAAGCTAGTTATTCTTTAGCTGAAATGGATAGATGGTTGAATTTTTAAAACCGTAGACCGGTTTGGTTGTTACAAACGCAATCCTAATACACACACACATAATACATATACACTTTTAACCATAGTAACGAGACTCGGGCTCGGCTCGGACTCGGTGAGGGCGACTCGGCGACTCGGGACTCGGACTTGGCGCAGACTCGGCAAAATGAAAAAAAAGTTGAAAAAACCCTAGAAATTTAGAGATTTTTAAGGATTTAAAACTTGTTTTAAGCACCCTTTATTGAATACAACACAAATAAAAGCAAATTTGATCACATGCACAAGTATACAATGATCACATAAGTATAAAGTACACAAATTGTAGTTGCGCTGCTGAAGGAAATAGCATACTTAGATATATAAAATTAGTCAAATGTATACAAACTCATGGAATATGAAATCCATGGCATCAAATGTTCCATACAAATATGAAATATCAAAAGTAAAACAATAGCTATAAGTCTATGACTCTATGCCCTATGGCATAGTGGAGCCAACATCCTTCCTACGAAGGTGTGTAAGGGTCCTGGATGATGTTGTAGCTGCAGCCATAGTCTCTGCCTGTGTCTGACTCTCCATGCCACTCTCACCGACAAAAGCTCTGTCTCCTCGTGCTCTAGCCTCCTCCTCAACCGTGGCTACAACCTCGGCCTCTCTCTCTGCTTGGTCCACCCAATCAAGGTCCTTGTCACTAAAGACTGCATCTGTAGCCTCAGTGATCCACTTAGACTGTGGATCAACCTCCTCTAGACTGATCGGGGTTTTGTCGTGGTCAAAAAGCTTCTTGTATCTGAGCCGAAGGTTGTAATGAACATATACCAAGTCATTCATCCTCTCCACTGTCAATCTATTGCGCTTCTTGGAGTGTATGTGTCAAACATACCTGCACTATGCCATTAAAACTGCATGAATCGTGATGCATGGGCTCAATATACAAATGGCAATATTTTGCAGGATCGGTGTATTAGAACCAAACATATGCCACCATCTATCTGAGATGAGAAAAAGAAACAAAATCAATCTCATTTCAAGTTTCAAGTTCAAGTTCAACATTTAATAATAAATTATAATATAAAAAGATGAAAATTATGCCCTTAAATATATTTTTACCTGGCAGTAATGTTGTCCTATTATCTTTGCACATTTGACGTGCAAAGAAGTCTCCTTGTGCCTTAGTGAAGGCATCTATCTCTTGCACCATTTGTGTAGTAACAGCGGGCAACATCCACTCTATTGTTGTGTAGAGCCCACTAAGAATTTCTCTATCTGCACGTAAATCATGGCGGAATTGGAAGGCCGGATTTAGGAAACGTGCGGCTACATGGATGGGCCTATGAAGTTGGTTTTGCCATCTCCTATCAATGATATCCCAAATGGGATGATACTTCTCCTCAACTCCCCCATAGACTGATCTAATGGCCTCTTTGGCCCTATCCATGCCCTCATATATGTAGCCCATTACAGGCTTCTCCCCATCTGCAACTTGTAGGAGAACTAGCAAGGGCTGAATAAACTGCAAAGTGCAAACATGTTTCACAAATAAGTGTGAACGAAAATAAACAAACAAAAGTAAGATATGATTAAAAATTGAAACATAATAAAGAATTAAATTTTACCTTCACAATCTCGTCCATTGGTGTTCAAAACCCTTGCTCATCAAAAATGCAATCAGCCACAACAATCCCTGCAGTGCTTGTAGAAAAGGATGAGGAAGACCATTCCTCACTAACAAACATGCGCCTTAAAGCTTCCCTTGACCGAATCAAGGATTGCATCATGATAAAATTTGTTGCAAACCTGGTGATATGCCAGGACGGACAACTCCCTCAACCCCGTATTGCCTCCCATAAGGTTAAGCACCCATGTGTGATTGTATACAAATTTGCATACGTTTTTTGCTGCATCCACACATGTTTTGATCCATGGGAGCTTGCCAAGATCCTCCAACATGAGGTCAATGCAATGGGCGGCACATGGAGTCCAAAATATAGTAGGGTGCCTCTCCATCAATAATCTACCAGCAGCAACATAATTTGATGCATTATCTGTCACCACTTGCACTACATTCTCTTCCCCCACATCAGCTATCACCTCCTCTATAGCCTCACACAGGTATGTGGCATTTTTGAATTGGGCAGAAACATCAATGGACTTCATGAAGACGGTGTCACCTGAAAAAATAAGCAAAACCAATTATTCAATAAATTAAAAAACATAAATCAGCCATATTAAATTATTAAATATTAATCACTAAATCAAATTCAAATTTCAATGCATTGAGGGGAGTACAATTACCTCCAGAGGAAACAAGGAAATTAAGCAGCGTCCTATTTCTCCTATCGGTCCAGCCATCAGTCATGATGGTGCAACCAATCATCCTCCATTGCTTGTGCTCCTCTAATTGTGCTTTCACATCTGCCATCTTTTGAGTCAAAAGTGGGCCCTTTAATTCATCTTCACTAGGGGCTTTGAACCCCGCTCGACATATGGTTATGGCATCAAGCATGTTTTGCCAAAAAGGTGACCTAAAACATGTCATAAATAAATTAATAAGTTACATAAGTATTGTAAAATGAAAAGTTTTAAGTTTTTAACTTTAAATTTGAATTCGATAATGAGATACATATAGATTCTAAAATTTAAATATAAATTTTAAAACAATTAAACAAAAAAGAATTACCTGGCTACATGGAAGGGAATGGCGCAGTAGTACCAAAAGTCTGCAATTGTCTTTTTTGTTGCATCATGTGCGTCCTTGTTCCAACCTATGCTCTCAAGCGACAGTTGGGAACCAGGAGTAGTGCGTGGTACAAAATATGAGTCCACCCTAGATTTACGAACTCTAGGGCCAATGCTAATATTGCCACTACCACTAGCAGTAGGAGTGCCACCAGCACTAGGAGTACGCATAGGCATAGCTGATGCAGAAATAGAAGCACTAGCACAAGCACTAGCACTAGGACGGTATGGAGGCATGGAAGAAGCATCTCCAACAGCACCAAATCCCTGTCCAACTCCAACACTCACCAACTCCTGCTTCTATTTATTTTTCATTTATTTTTGCATTTCAAGAGTTTCTAATTGCACCTGCACTTCACGAACAACCTCAGTAGGTGCTTTAGTGCAACACACTGCATCATGGGCGGGTATGTGTGCAAGATGGTATTTTAATCTATTTGTGCCTCCATGATATATTGTTTTGTAGTAGTTACATTTTGCGTCTCCTCTTTTCACTCTGGGAAAGATTTCAGCATGTTTCCAAGCAGGGTCTTTTCTGACTGGGGTTTGAGACATTGTGAAAATAATAATATGGTTTGATTTGCAAATGAATGTGGCTGCAAAAGTAGGGTTTCTAAAATTATTTAAGTTGCAAGTAGGGTTTGTAAAAAAATATGCAAACTCAAAAAAACAATGATTTTACAAATTACAATGAATTATTTGTTAAAAAAACACAAAAAAAATCAATTAAAATCAAATTTACCTCTTAGATTTGGCTTGGAATGCAATTCAAACTCCTCCCAATCACTGGTAATGAGCTCTCAATGCACCTCCTTGCTGGTATGAAGCTCCCCAAATGATATATGACCCTGGATTTGTCTTCAACAGCTTGCTGGTTGCCCTCTCTTCTCCTCCTATTTTTCTTCACAACTCTCTCTTCTCCTCCTATTTTGCTAAATGAATGATATGAGGTTGCTTTTAGGGCTAAGGAGATAATATAAGTAAAAAAAAGAATATAAAAAAACTTTAAGTTTATGTTTTTTTTTGGCCTTTTTGGCCTTGGCTGTGCTGGCCGCATCTAGGGCTCGGGACTCTCTTGGACGCTGCGTGTCCGGCGAGTCTGGCGCGTCCGGCCTGGACGTGTCTGGACGCGGCCGCGTCCGCGCCAGCGCTTGCAAGACGCGGCCAGGGTTGCGCGGAGCGCGACTCGCTGCGTCTAGGTGCTTCCGGGTGAGTCCCGTTACTATGCTTTTAACTATCATTTTACACACACACACACACAGACACTTTTAAGTACCTTTTTGGTTACACATACATACACACATACACACATACATATTCACTTTTAACTATCTTTTTTGTTAGACCTTAAACACAATCCTAATTAACCAGGCAACTTTGTTCATTAATAGTTAATCTATCATGGTGAACGCATAACAGGAACACTAATCCAAAACCCAGTCTAATTCCTCAAGCATTGTACTTTTGTGGTCTGCTTACATATCTTGACTTTTGAGCATTAAAGGATTTGCTGCACATGATAATAAAAGACTTCATCCTCACAATTTGGGATGGGATTTTTGATCTCTTGTTTGAATCACAATTATTAACTAAGCTTATACTTAAAATACAATCCATATACAATAGTATGATGACAAGCATATCCCAAACATATCTTAGTATGATATCAACATCAAGCATGAACTCCTAAACCACATTACGACCAACTGGTATAAGAAGTGAATGTAACTCTACAACATCATCAACTTCCTATAACACTGTTCATGAACACCTATGCCCTTTTATAGTAAAGGTGACTAGTTGAGAAATGAAAAGCTAGTGCATCCTATTCAACATCCCTCTTGTCCTTTTCCTACACACGTTCCTTCTAATATGCCATTGCTTGTACTGAACTCTTGAGATGGAAAGATCATGGCATCTATCACCTTCATGCTATTGGTGAAAGCTTGTCTAAACCCTCTAAAAGTGGGTAGTTCTTGATGTCTATCACATGCATGTTATTGATGAAAGCTGGCTAAACCTTGTGAAAGTGGGTAGCTCATGGCATCTACTATGTGCACACTATTGGTGAAAGTTGACTAAACTCGATGATACGGCTAGTTATTTTTGTTGGTAGAGCATGCTGCCTAATTATTACCATTCCTAGAAGCTATTGCTAAGTTTAGCTGATTTCCAATTCGGTGTACACTTAGGGAAGAGAAGGATGACCCTTTAAGAGAACTACTAGTTTGATGTCATAAAAGTTGGCTTCTGTATAAGTATCAAATTCTGGCATTTTGGTATTCAAAAGGTACATGACAACTGATCTAACACAATCTGTCCTAAAGATTCTCACATCTTAGACTGGTTGACCTAATCATATTACCGCATACGTTGGCTCATTAAGTCCTATGCACAATCCTCTGGGATTCAGGTGTGGTTTTCTCCAATACATTTGGTATGTAATATCATATTTGCATATGGAAAAGAGAAATATGGTTGTCATCTCTTAAGGTAGCACATACATTAGAATGAAACCTAATGGCATGGCATTAAAGGATGAGAAGCTTAAATTAAGGTATGGGTTAACATGTGTAATGTCCCTGTTTTTGAAGTGATCACCCTGTGGAGTCCACTAGCTTATTTATTCCCATAAGCTAAGGTGGGAAAAAGCATGAGAGTAATTTAATTAATTAAATATTAAATCGTCCTAAGTCACTTTTTGGTCATTTATATTTAATTAATTGGTTTAATTATTAAAGTGATTTATATTCAATGCATTGATAAAATATTAAATAAAGTCACTATGAGAAAAAGAAATAAAAGGTAGTGAAAAGAAATTAATTAGAATATTTTGGAAATTATTATCAAGAAAAATTGGGAGAGCTTGTTCTACAAGTTCATTGGGTTTCATGGTGAATTGGAAAAAAGCCCAATACCATCTGGGTGGATTTACTTCAGAATTCACACAACGTTTCATTGATGAAATTTGAGAAGTCTTTTTCAAAGTCAAATTTTTGATATATTGTTTGATTTCAGAGTTGGAGGTTTTTAGAATTTCTTCAATAAATATATAAGGAATATGGACACCATGGTTGATGGAAGATATTGAATGACATAGAGGAATAAAACTAGACAATGTTCTTGGCCTCCAAACATCATACAAGATTGGGCAATTAAAGGAGGACAAATTTATTGAAGTTTGCTTGGGTTATAGTTGGCGGTTGATTTTGTAGAAGAGACACCATCAAAAGAAGAGTGAGCGCAGCCAGGATAGAGACCAATTACCTCTATTCCAATCACAGCTATTAAGAAAAAAGTCATGATGTAAATTGGTAGGTTGATGTGGAGGACATAAGTCGTCAGAGGTCAAGCATAAATCGATATGCATAGTCTACCACCCTTGGAGAGCCGCATCTAATTAGAGAGGTGTGATTGTATCTTGGAGAAGTGACACAGGCCCTTGGGAAGACTAGCAGGAGGTGTGAAATATATCACAATCTAGTGTTCCATCCATTTGTTTAGTTGGACATGAAGCTTGAAATACCTATTATTATTTGTTGGAGTGTTTGATGCATGTTTGATTGAACAATGTCCACTTAGTCACCATGGCACATCAGTTGGAGCTGACTCATTAATTCAATCCTCCATACCACTTTCAAGTTGGTTGCATCTATTATGGACTTCATTTGGAGGTGTCATTCAGAGGGAAGAGCGACTGGACTCTATTATTAAAGAGTATAGAATTTATTGACAATTGCTCTAGGTAATTTTGTAATATCATTCAATCTTGCACTTGTCTTGAAACTATGATATATGCTTTGATTGATTGAATGCCATTATTGCTATGTTATCAAATACTTGTATTTGCTAAATGGGAAATTATTGTATGAGAATTGTGTTGAGAGATTTGAATACAATTCCAAATGAGTTTAGTGTCAGCTTCAGAGTAATTAGCAAAGTACAAACTATATGACAAAATGCATGCACATTAAGTAGAGCGAAAGTTGCAAAAATTGGATTGGGATTTTACAATATGAGATCATACCAACAATCTACATTGTATATCATTTTGGATGGAAACTGCTTACAATTTAAGTTCAAAGATTTATTTAAAGTATGAATCTTGAAAAAACATTTTGAGTGTATTCTTAGTAGTGTAGAGATAATTTAGTCTACCTTTGTTGCTTCTCATATTCTCGCCTGCACTTACACGTTTCTTTTTCAATTCCCCTTCCCTTCTCTTTTTCCTTTAATTGGCGAGTCTGCAACTCACTTGGATGCGAAAATGGTGTATTGTGGGGAAATTTGTTGAACTTACTACCTACATGCTCAATGAGTTCCTTTTTTTTTCACTTTCCCCCATGAATTCCCTCATATGAATTGGTTTTACTCGACAGACTTGGGCTCCCACCATACATGTGTCTTGTCAACTTGAATTTAATAAGTGTTACTTGTTGGAGTGTTATATTTTTTTTTTATTTGAAAAATCCTTAGGGTTTTAGCCTTTTTGGTTTGCTATTTTCCTCTTTTCTTTGCTAAAACTCTAGCCTTTATGGTTAATGGCCCTTTATGTGTGTTGCTACTATAGTATTTTATTTTACTATTGACTAGTTGCTTAGGTTATTTAGTTAAGTCTACGGTTTAATCCCCATTTGCGTTGTCATTTTACCGATCCTTGTTCTGGCTAACTCACTATTGCTTGGTTGCTTGGTTGTAGTTACACTTTGAGTTTAGGTCCTTACTTGAGTTCCATTTGTCGTCATCCTATTGCATTGTGAGGGCCCTTCACATCACAAATTTAGTTTGAAGCTTTTTGCAAAAGTTGCAAGCTAGCAATATTGCACCATGTGTTCTGAAGTGCAATGTCATACTTGCTAGTTCATTTAATATTGTGTTGTCCTCATATTAAGTTGACATCCCTTGATTGGTCAATTTATGCTTATATGTATGCGTTGGAGAGTACGTACAAGAGTTTTGTCAGTTGTTATAGTTGGCAATACCCTATTGGATTGCATGCTTGCTTCACATTGTGATTTTAAGTGTAAACCCACTTCCACTCTCATGATGCATGATGGATTCATTCATTTTTGGCAAGTGTGTTGTGTTGGTGTCTAGGTGGTAGCATCCTATTGCATTGTGCAATTGCTTCACATTGTGGCCCTTAATGTGGGCCTCATTCTTATGTACACGATGTGTGATGGCCTTATATATTTTTCTGCAAGTACATTGATTTGAGTTCCAGGCTAGTGGTATCTTTTGAGATGGAAAATAGATGGTCGCGCCTTCTTGCATCATGCACTCTCTTCACATTGCGGTCTTCAATGTGGACCCCACTTCCGTTCTTGTGATACATGATGGCTTTTGCTGCTTTTGTTTTGAGTTGGAAAATATTATGTGTGGTGGTAGACATGTGGTAGGTTGCTACTGCATTGTGTAACCCCTTTGCATCAGGTTTTTTACTTGAATTCTATCATAAAAATAAGATGCTAGTGATATCCTGACATGTGTTCTTAGTTGAATGATTATGCATGGTAGTTCTTGTGGTACTTTGCTGAGTTGATAGTTAATGATTGGCTTGTAGATGCTTGTGTGTGAACTTTGTAGGGTAAGTACTTGTAATATCCCACAATAAAATTTAATACAAATCTGAATTTTTTTAAGTTCTACCAAACTTAAAATTGTGAAAATCAAGTAGACTGAATTTTGCCTCAAAATACTCCAAACTAAAACCAAATGTTATGCAACTGATGTAGAATGTTTCATTTCAAATTTTGACATGGTTTTACACCATTTTTGCTGCTAAATGCATCAGGTAATAGCAATAAACATCTGCTGCAAATTACATCAATAAATCTTCAACTAGAAACTCAAATACACACTGAAAACTATAGTGAACTTCACACCAACTCTCCAAACTTCACACAAAAGTGTTCTACAGAAAAAAAACATGAAAATACAGTCCAGCAATAACAAAACCATGGCCTCCAAGCTGCCAATGGTTTACACAACCCAAGAAAGCAAGACAAATCCAAACTATACAAACTGCAACTATCCTGCAATGCACAACTTCTAGAAACTACAACTCAGATCTGCACTAAGGTAACCTCTGAGTGAGATTACACTATGATGAACCTCTGACTCCTGTCCTTAGTTCATCTGGAAACCCTCAAACATCCCATTCTCGAGCCTCCCTCTCCATAGGTTTGATAGCCTCTGAAGAACAGCAAATGCATCAGCAACAATAATCTATGATAATTCCAAAAACAAAACCCAATTAATATTTTTATTCAAAATCATTCTAAGGCAGATTTTGGCACCCAAAAGTCCCCCACACTAAGAAGGAAAGTATCTTGGAACTTTGCAATTAGTAATTGCCTTTCATTCTTCTTAACATTGCTGAGATATATAACATGAAAATGCATAATTGAAGATCCAGACATTACCTCAACCTGTGAGTAGACATTTTCAGCCTCTTGGATTGGACTATAGAACCCAAAATATAGAAGAAGAGTAATAATACAACAGCAAAATTCATTCCATGATATTCTAAATTCCCAAGAGATTGACAACATTTCTGATTGGAAGATAATAAACCCCTGAAAATCCTTCGGCACAAGCTTGAAATTCTTTACATTTCCATTTAAAATGTTAAGTGGCTAAAAAATCATTAAAATAATAAATCACAATGGAAATACCATGTCCTTTACGGAAGGTAGGAAAATACCAAGAAACATTCATTCTGAAAAAGTCATCCTCCATCATCCTTTGTAATCCCACTTTTGAAACTTTGAACTTCATTTTATCAAATTTCTTGAAATCCACTCTTTGCATTAAAAACCAAATATTACTCTTTAGCACAATGAAATATATGGAGTGTTTAGCACATGATATGAGATTATTACCTTTGCATTACCCTCCCATACTTATTGTAGTCTCATCTCTTGATTCACTTTTAATTGGTAAGTCAAGCTATGGGGCATAAACTTGAACTTTATTTGTTCTTTGCAAATCACTATCAACAAGTAGCTTGATACCAATTCAATATATGAAGCCACATTGATGTGTTCATTATCAATAGCATGCTGAAATTTCCACTCCTTATATGACCCTAGTAGCACATATCTAAAAAATCGCCTTTGCTGATTTAAAACCATCTGCAAGTCAAAATGAAGATTGCATTGCTTACCACACCCCAAAATGTTATGCATGTTATCCAAAACCAAGCAACTTGCTGCTCCAAGAACTTGTAGCATCAAACAACCTAGAATGATTATCTCCATAAGGCAATCATTCATAAGCTTGTCTTCATTTGTGGGGTTCGGCTCCAAAAAGTGATCTATGAACTATAAATATTGTTCCTTCTCAATATGGTTAGAGTGCAAGATAACCCATATAGACTCTCTTTCAATATAGATGAGAAAATTAGGAAAATCCTTTGCAACATTAAATCCTCCATTGGGTTTGATCCTCATAACACTATTCGGATTCCATTGGAAAGAATAAATTTGTACTATTGAATCCACATTTCCAACATTACAAACTGCATCTCTTACCCTAATCTCCCTTATAGCATGTTGCTTTTGGTGACAAGATTTTTGTATTGGCATAAAGGAAAAAAACAAATATGAAAATTGAAATTTCTTTCCATACCTTACATTGCCAACAGGGAATCCATCCTCTTTTGCCAAGCTCAAAGTTGGGGAGACACCAACATTCTTCCATTGTGCCTTTCTAATACAAATGGAATTTGATAGTCTTCTTCCATGAAGTGATTCTATTAATGTGGTATTCAACCCATCAAAATTTTTAGCCTTTATTTGTCTTATCTTCTCACCTAGATCCCACATTCTTCTATATAAACAACTCTGAACCTTGGGAAAATTATCTACCTCTTTTCCATGCTCTCTATTATAACAAGAAGTTTGTGGTAACATGTAGAGTGGATTGTTGCAAAGATGAACACAAAAATCAGATAGTTTGTCATACCTGTCAACAGAAAATCCATAGCTATCCCAAATCACCCGTGTCTCTTGAGAAAAATACTCAACAATCATTTGTTTCTCTTGAGGAAAATTCTCTACAATAGGAAGTGGATCATTAATCACATGAAGCCCTTTCTTAAAATCAGCTTCAAGTAGTGATAAATCAGATTTTGTTTTCTGACCTTCATAAAAATCATCAGTGCCATCCTCCATGCGTGCATTGTGCATAAAATTTAGAACACCATCATTATTTCTTCCTTCATTTGAAAATACACAAGTATCATCATGAAATTTATTAACCTTAGAAACATCACTTGGATCCCAAAGATAATCTTGACTTGGAATTAATGGACTCATATTCTCTATGTTGCAAATCACATCCTTGTTCCTATCTTCCTCATTAGAACATTTTCCAAAATGATAGAAATTTTGTAGAGACATAGTAGGATAAGTCAAATCATACCTTGGGCTGCAATAAACATGTTCATCCGTCTTTTCTATTAGAGGTATGGTTAAAACAACCTCAATACCTTCATTCTTGTGACTCCAAGATTTCAGCTTAGGGATGTCCAAAGCAATCATTTTATATCTTCATTTTTGGAATCATCAAGTCCTTCTATTGAAACTTCTGAAAGGACAATTTGTTCATTTCTTTGTTCCATCTTTTCTTGCAAATTGTTTTTCCCATCTTGATCTTTAGCAACGTTAGAATGAAATATATGATTATCATAATTTGAATTGATATTTTCAATCAATAGTTTTTTACCTCCAATCTGATGGGTGCAATCTTTCTATTCTTCCTCCTTGTTTAGATCAAAGATGTCCTGAATCTCAACTTTCATTTGTTCTTTTGGTTCAACTCTTTGCTCCTTGATCTCTTCCTTGATGACTTCTGAATTTAATTGTCCCTCTTGCTTTAGTTCTTCCTTCTCTCTAGCCCATATGAAGAACTCATAAAATGATTTTTTAGTCCTGAAATCTTTAGAAAAACTTTGGAGCTCAAAGAATTTGATGATCATCTTATCTCGGGGTATAGTTCTTCCTTTGACTTCTAAATACTCTAAAAAATTTAAGAGACTTCTTTTCATCTTTTGCTAGAAATATACTCTTTATACCATTTGGAAACCTTTTTTGCATTGTTTGATTGTATCATTCTCCCACTTTTAAACATTGATTCAAAGAAACCCATGATTCACATCAATAATCCAATAACTTAATTTAGCCTACAGGCTGGCAAGATTACAGCTCTAATACCACTGTAATATCCCACAATAAAATTTAATACAAATCTGAAATTTATTAAGTTCTACCAAACTTAAAATTGAGAAAATTGGGTAGACTGAATTTTGCATCAAAATACTCCAAACTAAAACTAAATATTGTTGAAGTTTGTAGTAGCTTCAGGCGAATCCTTCCAGCCCAGATCACATGGAGATAATAATTAAATGCTAGCCATCAGCTATTTAATTATTAAATGCGACTTCATAAAGAGACATACATTGATTATTGTATTTTGATTATTTATATTTGCACAAGTTAATGAAGAGGTGCGAATTGATTATGAGGTCAACCTCATTCCTCCTTGGGACGTGATTTATCTAAGAGGCACGATTCTTTATGAGGACGACTTATATCTCATTGGATGCGTCTCTTTGTAACGCCGACTTACTTTGGAAGGTGGCGTCTCTTCATATGATATTTATATTCGATGAGTTTCTCTCATTCATCATTCATTCTACATTGTTTTATCTTCAAGTTCTTCAAGTGCGAGTTTGTGCAAAGAGCAGATTGTGATCCGAGTAAAAGGCAGAGATAATTATTGGCAGTTTATATTACTCAGTTCTGTATTGCATCAGATTGTGATGTTGTGTGTTGGCCATCCTATTGGCCTATTGTATGTGTAATATTCTTATTGAAGATTCAATAATATAAGAGATATTATTGGCTGGGTTTTTCTCCCTCAAGAGGAGGGTTTTCCCAGGGTATCAGCTGTGTCTTGTGTTACTTTTTTGAATTAAATTTTGTGCATTCAAATCTGTTCATTAAAATCTAACATGGTATCAGAGCCAGGTTTGAGGAGATCGTGATCAGATTTGATACTACAGCGATACTCTATTCTCTTCATCTTAATTCTTTGTCTATCTCTACATCAATCAAGATGGTGAACGGATTGAAAATCGAGGATAGACTCGAGGGAGCATCCAACTATACTTCATGGAGGTTTAGAATCATGCTCACATTGGAAGAGAATGATTTGGCTGAGTTTGTAGAGACCAAAGTTCCCGAACTTGAAGAGGAAGAAGAGAAGTTGCAATGGAGGAAGAAAGACATCAGGCAAAGAAGTTGTTGGTTGATTCCGTCAAAGACCATATTGTTCCGATTATCTCCAAGTTGAAGACTGCAAGGGAGATGTTCAAAACATTGGAGGAGATGTACGAAATCAACAACACTAGCTGAGCACTTGCGCTGAAGCAACAACTTCACCATGTGAAGATGGCGAAAGGAGAAACAGTGATTGCCTACTTCATGAGGATTTTAGAATTGAGAGATCATCTCTTTACAATTGGTCATGTGGTCGATGATAAAGACTTGATGATGCTTGCTCTCAACGGTTTGCCATTATCATGAGAGTCCTATAGTCAAGGAATTAGTGCAAGATCCAAACTTTCGAAGTTCAATCGCTTGAGGGCCGATTGCATTCAAGAAGAGCCAAGATTGGTGGCTAGAGGCGTTGGTCAAAGTTCGTCTAATGAAGATATTCATGTTCTCGCCTCCCAAGCATCGAAGAAGAAGGGAAAAGATGGAAAGAAAGGATTCTTCAAGAGGAATCAAGATAAGGGAAATGATGGTGCTCCCCCTTCCAAGAAAAAGAGAGACTTGTCCAAGATCCAATGATTTCGGTGTGATAAGTTTGGCCACTTTGCTAAGCATTGTCCAACTAGACCTAAGCAACAAGTCATCGTTGCAGATGTTGACGATGCTTTTCCGCATAAGGATTCATGTGAATACTTGTTCTACTCGGCATTGTCAAGCAATACACCCACCGACACCAACACTTGGCTAATTGACAGTGGTGCTTCACGACACATCACGGGTTTCAAGGAGCACTTATCAAGCTTGGTGGAGAGAGATTCATCCGAACAAGTCATCATTGGAGATGATGCTAGCTACTCCGTGAAAGGGATTGGGACCTCTACACTTCATTTGGATTCCGGCATCACACTTCATTTGAGCAATGTCCTTTATGTTCCAGGAATCAAGCATAATCTCATTTCAATTTCAGCCTTGGAAGATAAAGGATATCAAGTTGCCTTCTCGAAAGGCAAAGTTTTAGTGTGGATGGAGAACTTTAGCTTCAAGGATGCTCAAGTAATTGGAGTTAGACATGAAAGTCTTTACAGGCTTTGCACGCGTCCTCTACAAGCTTTGGTCCATGATTCTTCAAGTCTATGTGATCTTTGGCATCGGAGATTGGCTCACCTACACTTCTGAGGCTTACATATCATGGAGAAGATGGTGTCAGGTCTTTCTAAGTTCAATCAGGAGCATGAAGGAACTTGCAAAGGTTGTGCACTAGGTAAGAATATAAAAGCTCCTTTCCATAGTAGAGAAAATAGATCTAAGTGCATTTTAGACCTTATTCATTCTGATTTATGTGGACCTATGTCTGTTCCGTCTTTGAGTGGATTTTTTGTATTATGTTTTGTTTATTGATGACCACTCTAGAAAGACTTGGATTTATTTTTTGAAAACTAAAGAGTCTGAGGAAGTGTTAGGAAGGTTTAAGGAATTCAAAGCCTTGGTAGAGAATCTATCTGGTAAAAGAATCAAGGTCTTCAGATCAGATAATGGTGGAGAATACACCTCTGGCAGCTTTAGGGATTTTTGTATTGATGCAGGGATTAAGGAGTTTTGTGTCCCCTATAATCCTCAACAGAATGGTGTTGTAGAAAGAAGAACAAGAGGATTGTGGAAGCAGCGAAAGCCATGATCCATGACCAAGATTTGCAAACCTTCTTATGGGCAGAAGATTCTAGGACGACTGTATATGTTTAGAACAAAAGTCCTCACAAGGTCTTGGAGAATATGACTCCGGAAGAAGCCTTTACAGGGAAGAAGCCTGAAGTCAGTCATTTGAGGATCTTTGGATGTCCTGTCTATGTTCATGTTCCAAAGGAAAAGAGAACTAAGTTGGAGCCTTCTGGCAAGAAGGGAATATTTGTGGGCTACAGTGAGACATCAAAAGCCTATAGGATATACATTCCAGGACAGAAGTTGATCGAGATCAGTAGGGATGTCACATTCGAGGAAGATGTTGCATTCAGGAGATCTAGGGGCATTCATATGGAGATCGATAATGAAGAGTCTCCTCAGGATATGGAAGTTGACCATACTCCTGAGATTCAGAGGGAGATTTCGGAACCAAAGGAAGATCATTGATCCTGTTGAACCCTTGGAACCTACTGATGGGCCTACCAGCATTGTAATTGGGAGAAAGAGACCTCTATGGGCGGGCGTGCTATGCAAGAGGCTGAAAGTTTTGCAGCTCCTAGAGGCACATTCAGAGAAAGTAAAAGGCCTCATAAGTTTCTCCAATTATGTTGCCTTAATGAGTCAGATTATTGAATCGAGCCTACCTATGTTGAGGAAGCATCTAGTCAACAGGTTTGGAGAGATGCTATGGCAGAGGAGTACTAGTCTATTCTCAAGAACGATGTTTGGGACATTGTTCTTAGACTCGAGGGAAAATCAATGGTATCTTCGAAATGGCTCTTCAAAATCAAGCATGCTGCAGATGGGAGCATTGAGAAGTACAAGGCAAGATTCGTGGCTCATGGGTTTTCATAGAAAGAGGGAGTCGATTATGAAGAAACATTTGCTCCTGTTGCTCGCTATACTTCTGTCAGAACCATCATTGCCATTGTTGCATCTAGAGGATGGAAGATTCATCAAATGAATGTGAAGACAACTTTTCTCAATGGTGTGATCGAGGAAGAAGTTTATATTGAGCAACCTGATGGATTTGAGGTTCATGGGAAAGAGTCTCATGTTTGCAAGTTGAAGAAGACCTTGTATGGTCTTAAGCAGGCTCCTCGAGCATGGTACGAAAGGATTGATTGTTACCTGTCTAGTTTGGGCTTCTTGAAGAATGATGCTGACTCAAATCTCTATTTCAAGGTAATCAATGGTGATGCATTAATTTTGGTCTTATATGTTGATGATTTGATTCTTACTGGAGAAGATCACCTGATTCTCGAGTGTAAGAAGGAGTTGACTTCTGAATTTGAGATGAAGGACCTTGGGCTCATGCATTACTTCCTTGGATTAGAAGTCTAGCGAGAGCCGGATGAGATGATTCTAAGTCAAGGGAAGTACACCATTGATATACTTAAGAGATTTGGTATGATGGATTGCAAATCCATGTCTACACCTATGGAGACCAACCTACATAAGTTGAAGGAGGCTGCAGCTAGTTTAGACTTGGTGGATCCTACATTTCTACAGAAATGATTGGGTCCTTGATGTATCTAGTTAACACTAGACCAGGATACTCTGTTATCTTTGTGAGTGCATTAGTCATTCATGTGTGAGCCGAAGGCAGATACATCTTGTTTCAGCTAAACATATCTGAGATACTTGCATTATACGTTGGATATGGGTTGAGTATTCTTTAGATGTAGACTTAGAGTTACATGGTTATCTTGATTTTGATTGGGGCGGGGTGTGTCACGGTGGGAAGAGCACCTCTTTGTTTAGTCGGGCTCCGTATGATATATGGTGTAGCGAGCGATCATCTCTGTAGTGAGTACAGCGAGGAGTATATTGTAGCTTGTATGGCAGCTCGGAGCGGTGTGGCCATTAAGCTCCTTCGAGGATTGTTTGGACAATCAATGGAGCCCTCTTGTCATTCATTGTGATGTCGAGTTGCGTGAAGCTTTCATCAATCCTGTGTTCCATGACAGAACCAAGCATGTTGAGATCAAGTACCACTATATTAGAGATATGGTACTGCGGGAAGGCTATATAGTTGAGTATATCAGCGATGAGCAGACGACAGACATTCTCACCAAGCCTCTCTCTAGAATCAAGTTTGTGTACTTTCGAGATAAGCTTGGTATGGTGGAGAATCTAGCCTTAACTGAGAAAGAGTCTCAGTATCGTGAGCCTGTTAATGAGTTCTTCTCTGCGAGAAGTTGAGGTGAAATCCCTTGGTTAATGAGTTCTTCTCTGTGAAGAGTTCGAGGTGAAATACCTTGTTAATGCATTTCTCCTTGAGATTTGAGGTGAAAGCCTTGTTTCCACCCTCTAGAGAGTCATGGTGGATGTCATGTGTGTGACTCCATGACACATTTTGTACTTGTGTTTCACCCTCTGGGAGAGCCATGGTGAAAGTCATGTTGAGGTGACAACATCACGCAAGTGATGAACACTTGTACACACCATAGTATGGTTGTAGCCATTATGGTTGATATCGTGTTGAGGCGATATCTAATATCACGATGAGGTGATATTCTTCTTTTCCACATTTGGTTGTAGCCATTGTGGTAGACATCATGTTGAGGTGATATGTCATGTGCAGCTGGAAGTATCCTCCCTAGCTGAGAGGGAGTGTTGAAGTTCGTAGCAACTTCAGGTGAATCCTTCCAGCCTAGATCGCATGGAGATAATAATTAAATGCTACTTGATAAAGAGACACATACATTGATTATTGTATTTTAATTATTTGTATTTACACAAGTTAATGAAGAGGTGCGAATTGATTATGAGGCTGACCTCATTCCTCCTTGGGACGTGATTTATCTAAGAGGCATGATTCTTTATGAGGACAACTTATATCTCATTGGATGCGTCTCTTTGTAAGGCTGACTTACTTTGGAAGGTGGCGTCTCTTCATATGATATTTATATTCGATGAGTTTCTCTCATTCATCATTCATTTTACATTGTTCTATCTTCAAGTTCTTCAAGTGCGAGTTTGTGCAAAGAGCAGATTGTGATCTGAGTAAAAGGCAGAGATAATTATTGGCAGTTTATATCACTCAATTCTGTATTGCATCAGATTGTGATGCTGTGTGTTGGCCATCCTATTGGCCTATTGTATGTGTAATATTTTTATTGAAGATTCAATAATATAAGAGATATTATTGCCTGGGTTTTTCTCCCTCAAGAGGAGGGTTTTCCCAGGGTATCTGCTGTGTCTTGTGTTACTTTTTTGAATTAAATTCTGTGCATTCAAATCTGTTCATTAAAATCTAACAAATATTATGCAATTGATGTAGAATTTTTCATTTCAGATTTTGACATGGTTTTACATCATTTTTGCTGCTAAATACATCAGGTAACAACAATAAATATCTGCTGCAATTACATCAAGAAATCTTCAACTAGAAACTCAAATACACATTGTAAACTATAGCAAACTTCACACCAACTCTTCAAACTTCACACAAAAGTGTTCTATAGAAAAAAGCATGAAAATATAGTCCAACAACAGGAAAACCATGGCCTTCAAGCTTGCAATGGTTTACACAACCCAAGAAAGCAAAACAAATCCAAACTCTACAAATTGTAACTATCCTGCAACGCACAACTTTTGGAAATAAACTGCAACAACTCAGATTTGCACTATGTTAACCTCTGAGTGAGATTACACTATGATGAATCTCTAACTCCCATTCTTAGTTCATTTGGAAACCCTCAAACATCCCATTCTTGAGCCTCCCTCTCCACAAGTTTGACAACCTTTGAAGAACATCAAATGCATTAGCAACAATAATTTGTGATAATTCCAAAAATGAAACCCAATTAATATTTTTATTCAAAATCATTCTAAGGCAGATTTTGGCACCCAAAAGACTCCCACACCAAGAAGGAAAGTATCTTGAAACTTGCAATTAATAATTGCCTTTTCTCCTTTGTAAAACTCCTCTAGCAAACTTTCTAGAGAATGTGTTGATTTTATTGCAAGTAATTGAGTTTCAAAAAGGCAACTAGTAAAAATCTTGGAAACCTCCAAAAACCATGCCCTCCTTGGCATAAGTGATTTTTAGTTTTAATTTGTTCTTTTTTTCCCAAAAAATCTGATTTGAATATTTAAACTATAAATGCAATATTTCCCGATTAATCTGGTAGGTCCTGATTCACTATTTTTGGATAACTGGACTTACTAAAAATAGTAAGTTATATTTTTAGAAAGGGGACATGACAATACCGAATTCTTGCCAGCTTGGGACAACTGGTGATATTTCATTGCATTGCACAACTCCTCCACATAACAATTTGGAGTGTGGACACCACTTTCATTTGCATGATGCACAATGGGTTTTATTAATGTTGATATGGTTTGTAGATAGCAATATTTGATTGCATTGCTCAACTCCTTTACATCGTGGTTTTGAGTGTGGACCCCACTTCTAGACTTGTGATGTATGATGACATCTTTTTTGAGGTAAATGTTGATGTGGCTTCCATGTTGGGTAGTACTATATGCAATGGTCGACAAATGGCAGCTTTTCATTGCATTGCGGTTTTGATTGTGGGTCCCACATTCACATGCATTATGCATGATGGATGCAAAGGTGAAGTGATACTATATATTGTGCCTTAGTTGTCAAAAAGTGTGGTAGAATATTGAGATATTATTGGGCCACATGTTATTCACTTGGCCACTTGTCTATCACCCCAACAAATGTAGCATTCCTATTGGTTGAAATACATAGCTTGTCTCCCTCATGGTGCTAGGTGTAGATGTCTAAGCATAATTTGACACTTGGCATGTCTTTTCCATTACTAGGGCTCTTCGCATTGTGGTTTTTAAAGGATGTGCTGTTATGATGTTGCAATGCGTGATAGCCATTGATCGTATTTGCTTAATGAGATCAACAATTGATATTCAAGTAATATTTGAAGAAGTTAATGGTTGTCCCAATAGTCTCTTGGTCTCCACTATTGCATTTAATTGGCCATTATCAAGGTTGTTTAGTGGCCCATAACCATTTATGATATGTGGAGGGCTTGTAACTGATTTATATAATTTTCTCTTGTCCAAAAGCAAATGATTCATTAAGAAGGAATTGATTCACATGTAGTGGTGGAAAGGGAAAGTGGACCATACTGCCTTTAATTCAACAATTGAAACTATAACTCTTGATGGCTTCACAACTTCCATTCCGATAGATCTCACAAGATTTTCCTTGGCATTTTGTGCGAGAGATTGGCCATTTTTTTGATGATTGATCATATGACGTGTCACCCATCCATGGGGAGTGTTTCTATACTTTTTGCTACAAAGGGATGGATTTCTTAGTTGTAAAAGTTTGGAATGCGAGGGACAAAAGATTCTATATTGTATACCACACCTGTTTGAGGAAATACTAGTGTTTTAGTAGTGTGTTTATTTTGTCACGATATTTATTTTTTATTGTATTATATGAATGAGAGTTTGATTGCTTGGCTGTCTCCTTTATTATGTTGTTTGTTCTTGAAGAGAAGTACACCTTCAAGCAAGGTGAAAAATCTTTGCCTATACATTTGTTATAGTTTTTCTATTTTGGTTAGTACACTTTCAAGGAGAGTGAGAAATCTTTCTAGAAAGCAAGTAGGGTTTGCAATATTGGTAAAGGATTATTAAGTAGAGCTTTATAGTTAGATTACATTTGTAGGTTCATGTTATTGCAAGGAAATGACCATCACTGTAAGGGAGTGAAACATATTTAGAACCATAAAAGATGTTATTGACAATACTTGGTGACTCTATATTCCCTTGAATAGGCACCTGTAAGTTTGTAGGAAATCTCCCAACCCACTCATTTAGAAAGAAGAAAAACCATTTGATGTGTTGTTTAATTTTTATTTTAGTTTTGCATGTTCATGCTTGAGCATTGTTCAAGGAGTGTATATGAATGTGCGGTATTTTAGGAATCCTTGCCTTGTATGCACAAACATTTTATTTGCTTTAAACTGTTATAAACTTATTACCTTTCATATAGAATCCAATGTGCTTTTATAGGGTTACACCCTAGGTCTTGTAGAGCCTAAAATGCATGAGAGATTGGATTATTTCTCGTTGATTGGTCCATCCTCTCAACAATTCTAAGCATAGAGATTCACAACCTCTTAGGAATTATTGAAAGCAAGTTGGAGACCAACACTACGTATGCTTTTGCAGTAGTTGTCGGTCGTGGAATTCTTTGATTGTTGTTGAGGCTTTTTAATTATTAATAGTTCATCTATGGGCTTTTAGCCCATGATCCAAGCAAATAATTTATATATTTGTTTGGTAAGAGGAAAATTAAGTGTAGACATCCGTTGGAAAATATTTGGAAAGAAAGATATGAAAAAGACAACTTCAAAGGGAATAAAAAAGTAGAAAGCTCCATAAAATAACATCATTTATAAAAATTCTTTAGATATGATAAGGCTATGCCCCCATTAGAGCTTGGGCTTATTTATTTATATATAAATAGTTAAAATTGGTAATGATTGGTTACTAAGATTTTTACATTATAGGAATATTAAAACTAGTAAATTAGATATTAATTAATTGCCTTAGATGACATCATAGCTGGTTCCTAAGCTTTTACATTATAGGATTTTTAAAACTGGTAAATTAGATATTAATTAATTGCCTTAGAGGTCATCACAATTTTTATTATGAATAATATATCTAAGATGACTTGGTGAGGTGGTTTTATCTAAAACAAAAAGGCTATGGTACGCCAAAAGACAATATAACTTACACCCTAATATTAGCATCAAGCCATGACGTTGATGAACGCTATCAACATTAGGTTTGAAGTTTGGCATTAGAACACTTCCCAATCGATCAATTTACTGATCTAAAAATTAAAATGGGTGTCTTTGGGGGATGCGATAGGATTTGGGTGTATTGCTTTGCAAAATTGTGGCCTAATTATAAGTTGGAAAGGTTGCCACCAAGATGATCCATGCTCAAAATGATAGTTATGTGGCTGCTTTCTAGCAATCTTGCTGAAGTTGGAAAACATTTGTGAAGTTCAGTACCCTCTTTATAATCAAAGGGAGTTTTGCATTAAAAAATATAGATGTAAGAGTGATACACACACACACACACAACCACAACCACATGCACAAACATATGTGAGCACAGCCACAGCCACACCCAGACCTACGCCCACACACGTGCATAGATAAAACTTGGTGAGTACTCGTCATACTTGCAAGTTTTTCAGTTGGGTTAGTAAATTGTCCATGACTCGTGAGTTCAGTTTTTTAGAAAACATGCAAGCTACACAGTGATAAACTAGTGATTCTGGTAGAGAGATTCAGTAGGCTCAAAAGTAAAAGGAAACATAAGATCCTAAATATATATAACTTTTATTGTCATTTTTGTTTTATTGCCAAGTTTTTAAAGTTTGAGTCAATTTTTTGGGCCTCTAAGTTCTATCCAATTTTTTTTTTTGAACTATGTGCACACTTGCATAGGGACAAATGCACACACATACATTCTTTCTTAGACCTATTCTAATTTAGTTATTGAACTACAACACTGATACATACATTCTAGAACATAATGGACCATATTGAATAGAATGATTGTGTTATTTTTTTCAGTTTTGTTTATTTTTAATTTCAATTTTCATTGTGATTTTAAGATGGTACGCTCATTTGATTTAAGGATATATGGAGAGCTGTAGATCTATGCAAATATTAATGGAATGCAATCTAGTTATTTTCATTTAGTTGTTTTTTACTTGAGAAATATTTTGTTATATCTTTTCAGGAGATCATTTTGGTTGAAGCCTTGAAGCTAGATGGTGTTGATCCAGGAATTTATTCATTAAATTGCTTGCCACTAAGATTAGTGGGTGCAGAGGGAGCACCTATTAGATGCATTTTGATGGCCTAAATCTGTGGATTGTTTTGTACACAGTGAGAAATGTGATGAATACCAATTGGAGTATATATGTTTAATTTTTGTAGGTTTGAAGTCAATGGAATTTTGCCACTACTTGTAGAAACAATTATCTATTTATTAGTTTGTGCTTGAATCGGAATGGAGGATGCTAATGTAGAAAACTACATATGCATGCAATGCAAACAGTCATGCCTTATGTTTTATTTTCTTAATTTTCACCTCTTATTGAGATTTGCTTCTGCAATGAATAATGAACACTACATTCTTTTAACACAATTCTTTTAATCTTGAGTACTAATTATAAAAAATGTGCTATAACAACTTTTGTTCAAAAGCATGAATTATGTCCTAATTTTTCCTTGTGGGTGCTATACCTTAGGCACAAAGTGTAAGGCTTCATGCATTCTTAGAATCACATTTTTTTTTCCTTGTGGGTGCTATACCTTAGGCACAAAGTGTAAGGCTTCATGCATTCTTAGAATCACGAATGAAATTATATTTTTGATTGATTGAGTAGAGCTTTTTAAAAGGTCCTAACCCTTTTTACAAAGCTATTGACTAAATACAACCGACCTCCAAGCATAGTTGCAATTAAGCTTACACAAAATCAACAACAAAACAAGAAAAATAAAAAGGAACATCAAGGGCCCAAGCCCTTTTACAATGCAAGCAACCATTTGTTCTCCACACCATTGAAATCTTGGTCATCTTCATCTTAACCGTCCTTGTCGCTTGTTGCATCCTACACCTTGCTCACCTTCGGTTCAAATAACATACATTGTTCCTACTCGATGATGCCATAATGACTTAAGCTTTAATATTAACCAAAAGTTCATATGAAAATTTAGTTGCACATGCGGGGGTCCCAATTTGCAACGTTAGTGGCTTCTAACCAATAGTGGGAGACAATGAATTTCATTGGAAATGTTTTATCCCTCTTGTGAGCCACATGATGGGAAAATAATAGGTTAGGGGGAGCTTCCTTTGCCAAAGCCCTTAAAACCTCCAAATAGGTTATGAGTTGTTGGATGGAAGATGATCAACAATAGTTGTACATTTTCTAAAAAACAAGGCTTTCACAATTTCCTATGCATTTGCCTACAAACAAAAAACTTGAGCTCCTTCACTTCTTTGGCCATGGCCATGGTTGCTTATCATCTTCCTTGGAGTCTTTTGTTATTGTGGATTTAACTTAGGCACTTTTCTTTATTGCCTTCTTGGCATTTAAATAAAAATAGCTTTTCAAATAAAAATAAAAGTTCATATTGGCTTTGTATTTGTGTGCAATATTCCAACATATGGAATGCCATTGTCCTTTGTATTCCCACATTGCTATGGAGAGGTTAAATATATGTTTTTTGAAAAATTATTATTATTAATTATTTGTTGTGTAAATGGGTGTCAAATTTAAGGGATATTTATTTACACAGTCACGACATGAGACTCCTTGACACCATAGTAGAATGCTTCTTGACATTAATTAATAAGTGTTAAAATAAAATAAATGAAAGATAATATTATTGAGCAAGATAGAAAAATCAATAGGTTAGGAAGAGCTCCCTTTACTAAAGATTTTAAAATGTACAAACTACCCATGAGCCATTGGATGTAAGATGATCAATGACAACTATACATTTTTTCAAAACACAAGGCTTTAACAATTTCCTAGGCGTCCACCTATAAATAAAAAACTTGAGCTCCTTCACTTCTTTGGTCAAGGTATCTTATCAACTTCCACATAGGCTTGTCATTGTAGATTTAAAATAGGTGCTTTTCTTTATTGCCTTGGCATTTAAATGAAAATAGCTCTTCAAATAAAAATAAACTATACATTTATACTAACTTTATATTTTTTTAATTGGATTAAGACTAAGATTATAGATGACCGTTGTCAAGTAGCAAGCATAGTTCTAAAACAAGAATCAACCTAGATAAGAAAAAGAGAAACCAACAACATTCTAAAGGCTAACAAGGATGACTTAGAATAGCCCTAGAAGCACAATTAGACAACAATATAAACAAGAAGATGTTAGCCAACATGTGTGCTCCACCCAATATGTTAAAATAGCTCTTGGAGAAATAGAGTGCCCCATTTTTAGAAATTTTTTAATTACATATTACAAACAACATCAACTAATGAAGGTACATAAGAGAAAATCAAAAGCAAGAAATTGCCTTAAGAGGCTACAACAGTAGTGAACTGGTTTGATAGATGATGAATTCATAGGCCATTTTGTATCTAGGGCAACATCGATGGTGATTTTAACATTGATTAGTTAATTAGTTCTATTGATTTTTCCCATTTAACGAGCTTCTTCTTCCTCCCATGATGAGGTTCTTCCTCATCCATTGGCAAAAGCACATTAACCTCTGGATGATCAACCACAGTAGCAATTCCATTGCATATAGATCAAGATCACTATTATGAAATCCCTTCATAACACATGTTAGAATTGCTATCATGAGTGTTGTGAACAGTTAGCATGGAGCCATTTTCTTGTACTTTGGCTTCAAACATCTTAATTTGAAATTGTAATTTGTTTAAAGTTTGATGAAGATTAGTTTTTTAAAAGAATAGTTTGTAGGTTTAGGATGTGGAGGGAGAAGCTGAAGCATACTATTTGGGTTTCAACTTGAAGGGGAAAAAAGGTGCGAGAGAAAACAAGGCATCAAAACCTCCATATGAGGTTGAGAATAAATTGTCTTAAGGTCAAGGTGATGATATTGTGATGCAAAACCTCCATTTAGCAACATAACGATAAGATATAGATGATAGATGGAGATAAATAGATGAAAGATGATGGATGAAAGATTGTAGAGATAATTCGACAAAGTAAGGGTACTTGAAAGCTCATCCATGCAAATGGCTTGGTTGTGGGTTAATTTATAGACTTGCAAGATGGATGATCAACGGTGGGGAGAAAAAGGATGAATCAATGGATGAGAGTGAAGGAGAGACAAGAATGAATGTGCATGCACCAAGTGTCCATGAAAAGGAACTCTATTTAGAAACCTTGGGTGGGCTTTGATAGTGGTAAAATTCCTTTCTCCACATAGGACACTTTTTCTATTTTGGAGTTGGAGTGATGAGGAGATAATAGATTTTTTTCTATTTTACTAAATTGTCCCACATTTTGATTATTGCCATTTTTCAAAGACAACAAGGCCCACTTGCACATTTTAGAAGAATAAGATAAAAATGGAAGAAAATTAAATTAAATAAATAAATTTAGGTGGATGTTAAATAAATAAATAAAATAATTGATTTTATTTATTTATTAGAAGAAAGATACAATAATTAAATAATTTAAAATAATTTAATCATTTGATGGAAGATAGAAGAACAATGAGCATTAATTAAATAAATAAAATTTATTTGATTAATTAAAGATATGAAGGGAAAACGAAATATAAGTGTGTTAGACAAAATAAAGGTATGCGGTGAAAAATGTGATAAATGCCTAAATAATGAAATGGGCCAATTTTGGGTGTCTACAATATCATCTATAGGAGGTGGATGGAGTGAGATAAAAATCAAGTGCTCACATGTCATATGTTTGAATGTACTAGAATCAACATATAAGATATAATTGTTGGAAGTGAAGGATTTTGTTTCTGTAGCATACAAGAAATGATCTTCATCTGAATCTCCTATGGATACCACATTTCCATGTTTATTAGGTAGTTTTTGCAAATGCGGATTATTCTTCTTGTCCCCTTGATAAGGTTTCTATGGCTAGATTCACTATTGACATAGGAATTATAATAGCAATATTTGAAATCATGTCCCTTTCTTCCATAAATGAGACACTTGTTTTTCTTTATAAAAGAGTTTTCTTGATTTTATTTTGATGATCTTTATGGACACTTTGATATTTAGGTTGTGTTCCCTTTTGATTTTTTGTGAGTGTTTGATTGTATTGGGAGTTTGAAGTCTCACTATGGATTGCTTCTTGTTGAGGTAGGTTTACCAACTCTTTAAAGAATGGTGTTTTACTTGCCACATTAAGATAAGTGAGAAACATGCAAAACAAATGGGGTAGTGCTCTTAGGAATATTAGTACAAGTGAAGCATCTATTACTTATTCCCATAATACTTGTAATGATGTCCTAATATCTACTAATCTCTTAAGAAATGTCTCTACTTTCTCCTATTTTCATTTGAAGGAAATGTGACTAATGTTGCAAGTGGAGAATTTGATTTTGATTTTTGGCTTCCTACATTGTTTTAAAATGATGCAAAGCATCTTTTGTAGTAGTGGTTATTATTATATGAGGTTGAACATCATCTAAAACTCCAAACAAATGATTAGTTTGGCCTTTTGATTGGCCCTGTTGAATCTAGGTTGGTCTGCACCAACATGTGCAGTTCTAGTTGTGTGACCAAAGACAATATTATATAGGTATTCAAACACTAATTTTGTTTGAAAATTTGTGTTCTAGGTGGAATAATTTATCCTCTCAAAATTTGAGAGTTAGGAAGCATAATTTTGGATGCATTATTAACTAGTTTCTAGAATTTTGAGGATTCTAGTCTCTTTAGAATCTTTATGTCTCCTTAATGTTTGGTTTTTAAAAGAGATTTATAAAAATACTAATGTTTTTTTATATTTTCAAAATATATAGTTTTTAATTGCTTATAAATATATTTAAAAAATATTAAGAGGGATATTAAGATGCAAAAATACACCTTTTGTTTTTGCTTCCTTTATCAACCAAATTTGATTTGCTACTACACTTATTATTGTTGTTGAAGTAAATTTTCTAAAAATGTAATGTGAATCTTCACACTAAAGTCTTTAGCTACTGCTTTTAACCACTATAAAATATTCATGCTAAGAATTTTATCCTTTCCTATCTTTAAGTCACCCTTTGGTGATTATTTTAGACTTAGGAGGCTTTAATGGTTATAATTCTAAGCAATTCCAAGCTTCTATGCCTTTTTTTAGTAACATCATGAACACATGTGGCATGGACTGTTTATTGCTATCTACATATTTGAGTACAATTTCTAGCATTGTAGTTATATGCCCAACCTCTTTTGTGGATTCTAACACCATTTTTCACTACATCTTCAAGAACCCATTAATAGATATAGATGGATCACCTTTATCATAGCTTTACACCTTTTCAATGCCTTATGTTATTGCAATATCACACATAGAAAACTAACATCTCTTTTATTACCATGGTCTGAAGTTGGCTCAGTCTAAAGGATTCATAAAGGTTTGGTTAGAGGGTGATTCCCTAAATATTATCAATAACCTTAAAAGTTCTATGCCTCCTTCTTGGTTGGTCGAACCTATTATCCTTGATTCTTTGGCTATTTTGAATTCTTTTTATCAATGTTTCATATCCCATATTTTTAGGGAGGGGAATTGGCTAGCTGATAAATTTTCCAATTATGGGGTTAATGAATTTGAGTGTAAAGTTTGGGAAGGGAATGACTCCCTCCCCATCGACATCCAATCAATTGTCAATCATGATATTCAAACCACTTGAGGAGGGGGTGCTCTTAATGAATTTTTTTAAATCATATGCTGATTTTCATGTAGTTTTTTAATTTCAAGTGTGATTTTGTATGGGGCTTAACCTTGCATTTCAATGATGTGATAGAGTTCCATAAAGATCTACATTCAAGAGTAATTATTTCCTATTGTCACTTCGATTTTCCCACATAGATTGTGGGTGCTTGTAAAGCCTTCTTTTCCTCGAGGCTTCTTCTATTTTGTGTCCTCTGCAAATATTTGAAGTTGTTGTGGTTTGTCTTTGTTGTTGCCATGGAAGGAGAGAGGAATTTGTTGAGTTGATTTCTTGTGACTCGTCCAAGAGTAACAAGAAGGTTTGGGGGTTGCTGGAGGCTGGGGGTTTTACTCCCTATATTGAAAGACTTCATGGATTCGACCCTAAGGCATCTTAGGCTTTGTGAAGGGATGACAAAGCAGAGTCTTGAGGGTTCTCAAGATGGAATTCACCATAACTGAAGAATTGATTGGCAATATAACGGGTTTGGAAATTGAGGGGAGGAAAGTTATAGGGAAAAGAAAGAGTCGAGTGCATCTATGGTTATCTTCTTGAAGGACGATGAAAGGAGTAATTTGGAGAAAGAAAAATGTGGTGGGTTTGCTTGCAATTCTATCAAGGCTATCTGGGGTGATGTGGCTGAAAAAGTCATGAGGTATTTTACGCTTGATAGTCGCTTCTCTATTCTTGTTGGCTACCATTTTTTTTGTCTTGAATCACTTTAGGCATAAGAAAAAGGTTTATTTCCCCTTTTACTTGCTTGCCTCTCTTGAAAATGGTATAAAAGATCATAAATGATCATAAATGGAACCCTAAGAACCTTGTCCTCCACAAGGGATTAATTCTCCTAATTATGGAATATGCTAAGTCCTATATTATCCTTGATGAGCCCAAGAATATTTCTAAAGGTCGCCAAAAGAAGGTTGTTTCTGAGTATGGTACGAGGTCTGAGATGGGGTCTGGTTCTCTGCTAGGTTAGAAGCTTCTATAAAGGTTTTGTCAGAGGCGCCTGAGTCTCTTGAGGGGAAGCATAAAAAGAAGGATAAACATTCTAAGCCCTCCAATTTTGAAGACTATTGTACTAGAAGTGAGGAGGTGGAGGGTTCTGAAGACTTTAATGTTACCCAGAAGGTAAAATTAGGAAAATTCCTTGCCCTTACTGTCAAGAATTTGAAATTGAAGGGTACTGATATCTCCCCTAGTAAGAAGAAGATGGAGGAGAATTTTGATGGGTTTGGGGATGTGAAATCCCCTGCGTCGAATAGGAAAAGGAAGTTGTTCTTAAAGGAAGGGAGTTCTTAGAAGAAGGCTAAAGGTAAAGTGTGCTTGCTCCAGAATGATACTATCAGTTTGGATCCTGTTGATAATCCTAATGTTGAAACTTAGAGGGTTGATGCTGAGTATGTTATTGAGAAGGTGCAGGATTAGGGTGCTAATGTGGCAATTGAGATTGAGCAATTCTTATGTAGAATCAAAGTCCCTGGTGATGGTAACAAAGAGAAGGGTGTGATGCAAAATGAGAAGGATAACAGGTTGTCCTTGGAGGATCTCAAAGATGATGGAGAATTTCAAGTGCAACAGGGTGGAACTGCCCAATGTGTTAGGCATGGCTAGAGATGGTTCCTTGCTTTTCTTCAGACTTTTCAAGTGGGTGTTAAATGAACTAAACGAAACTAATGTGAAGGTTTGTTCTTTGGTAAACAATGTTGGGGTTTCCCCTTCTTCTAAGGAATCATCTATCTAGGATCAAGTGAACCAGTTAGTTGATGTCCTTAAGATAGTGACTGATAAAATGTTGAAGATGAAAAAAGACTTTGAATTCAAAATTACGATGTTGGAAGACAAGATGGACAGAGCCTACCAAAACTTGGAAAAGGTTGCCAATATTAGTAAGATTGCTATCTCAAATGAAGTTGAGGGCTTCAATTCCTTAATGAGAAAGCTAGCTAGTGGAATGGAGACTCGTCTGGTGTGAAACAAGCTGTTGGTGGCATGATGGATCTCCCAAGTGCTCCAAAAGACGGGATCGGTGAGAAGGGTCCATGCACTCGGGCTTGCAACAAAACCAAGAAGAATACTAGGGTTCATGCTAAAGAGATAGTTGAGGTCATGGACATGCATCAAAAGTTTATTGATAGTGATTTGGAAGTTGCAAATATTTTGAAAAATCTATAGTTTGTGGTTGGTTGTCCTGTTGTTTCATTGGTTTTTTGCTTTTGTTTGGTTGCTTTGTTTGTTTTTTATTATCTTTTAAAGCAATGCTCTTTTGTGTAGAGGGTTTCGGGGTCCCTTCAAAACTCGCTTTACCTATAATAAAAAACTAACATCTCTTTTATACCTTTTCAATGCCTTTTCATTTGCATCAAGTAAATATTCAAATTTTTCATACACCCCTTGAATGGATAAACAACATATTTGAATGCCTTGTTGGATAATGACAACAATTAAAGAATAAAGAAAAAATATTATCTTATGAAAAAGATAAAGCAATAAAACAAAAACAAGAAAAAATAATTAAAACAATAAAACATAACTATTTTTTAAAAGTTTGACAATGGTTGTTATCTTGAAGATATTATATATATCTTGTTTCCTTGAAGGAAAATTAATTTAATTGTAATTGAATAGTAGCAACTACATGAAGATTGTAATTAGCTTCTTTGAGTAATACTAATACCAATACTTTTCCCCATGGATGTTTCCTTCACATATTGTCAAGGTTTTACCATGTAAATTAGTGTCTTGTTATTTTTTTATTTTGTTTAACCTTTCCTATTATTTCTTCACAACTAATTTGTCCTACAATATTATTCAAGTTTGTAGGTTTTACATTTTTGTTTCTACAATAAGTGGTATCAAAGTAGTTATTTTGTAGCATTTGTATTAGGATTTGGTTTTTTTTTGTAGCATCAAATGGAAAAGGTTCTGAATTCAAGGTTCAAGGTGGAGAAATTCAATGGAAAGAATAAATTTGAGCTATGGAAGCTCAAGATACATGATTTGTTAGCGCAACAAGGATTGCATAAGGCATTGGTAGGAAAGTCAAAGAAACTTGCAATTATGAATGATGAGGACTTGGAAGATATGGATACAAGAGCTCTTAGCACAATTCAATTGTGTTTAGTAGATGATGCTATTTTCAATATTGTTGGAGAAGAAACAACAACAGGCTTATAAAGTAGAATGAAGAGTTTTCACATGACAAAATCCTTGACAAATCAGATCTATTTGAAGAGGTAGTTGTATAGTTTATGAATGAAATAAGGTATAAAAGTTATTTGATCATTTAAATATTTTCAATTCTTATATGTCAATTAGCTAGCATGGGTGTAAAAATTAAAGATGAAGACAAGGTAGTTATATTATTGTGTTTGTTGCTCGAATCCTGGAATTACTTAGTCACTTCTATTAGCTTTAACACAATTGATAACCTTGAATTTGATTTTTTTGTGGGATATTTTTGTCAAAAAACGTGCAAAGGAAATATAACATAGAAACCTCCACACCAGAAGCAATGATGGCTAGGGGTCAATCCAAAAAAGTAGAAGATTCAAAAGGTACATCTAGATCTAAGTCGAAAGGAAAAAAAAAGGGAAAATATTGGCATTGCAATAAATCAAAGCATCTCAAGAAAGATTGTTGGAAGAGGAAAGAAGACAAAGATTCAACTCCAAAAAGGAAGCAAATCTACTTGAGACAAGTTTAGGAATGGTTCATGAAGTATTGTATGTTTGTAATGCCTTACATTATCATGAGGAATTGTTATTAGATTATGGTGCTTCTAATCACATGTGTCCACAAAGGAATTGGTTTTCTTCTTACCAAACTATTGATGGTGGTGTTGTTCTTATGGGTTATAATGTTTCTTGTGAGACTGTTGGGATTGGGAGCATTAATATTATTTTTTTTTATTATATTATGAGGACATTAACAAAGGTAACACATGTATCAGAACTCAAAAAGAATTTAATTTCCTTGGGATTTTTTAATTCTAGAGGATATAAATTTAGGTGTCAAGGTGGATCACTAAAAGTTTCCAAGGGAATTTTGGTGGTCATGAACGCTAAAAATATTAGAAACCTATACAAGCTAAAATGTAGTACTATAATAAAAGAAGCAACATTGGTATCTGAGGAAATAAATGAATCTACTTGTTTATGGAATCAATGACTATGTCATATGAACGATAAAGGGTTGAAGGTACTATTAAATTGTAAGTTACTTTCAAATCTAAAATCTCTGAATCCAAATTTTTGCAAGCATTGTGTTTATGGGAAGCAGTCTAGACAAGAGTTTAAAGAAGGTAGTCATACAAGTAAGGGTATTCTAGATTATATTCATTTAGATGTTTGGGGGCCATTTCTTATAGTTTCTTTTGGAGGATCAACATATTTTGTGACATTTATAGATGATTACTATAGAGAGGTGTGGATCATCTATATTCTTAAAAGTAAAGTTGATGTATTTAGTGTATTTAAGTAGTTTAGAGTTTTGATTGAAAAGAGAACTAGCATATCAATCAAGTGTTTAAGAATAGATAATGAATGTAAGTTCACATCTTTGCAATTTAAAAATTATGGTAAGGACTTGCTAGGATTGAAAGGCATAAAACCAAAGTTTACACTCTTTAGTGAAATAGTGTTGTTGAATGCATGAATGCGACTCTTGTTAGGATTTACTGACTTGAATGAGGAGATCAAATTATCAATAAAAAATGTATATGTTTAATAAAAAAAATAGAGTGACGAAGGGAGACTCTCCCTCAAACACACCTTACACAAAAAATAACATTCAAGTAACCCCTTTGGCCATCTAGTATACTCTACAACTCTGCACAAATTTCTTCATATCTTGGTGCAACTGTGGCCAATAATAATTCTCATTTACAAAAGTAATGGTCTTATCTCGACCAAAGTGTCCTACCAATCCTCCACTATGCTTCTCCTTAATCAAGTTCTTTATCATAAAACTTTGTGAAATGCACAACTAGCTTCCTCTTAACAACACATCATCCTAGATAATAAAATCCAACCATCTTGTCCTATTTGATGAAATAGGTTCCAAACAAGCCTTCCAAGGCTCTGCAAAGTTTGGATCTTCATGATACTAATTCTTGAGTTCATTAAACCCAGAAACTTCTATCTTCATCTCTATCAACAAATTTTAGGGTTGTGAGATTCAAGATCAAGGCAACACAAAGTTTGGGGCAACAAATATGAGGATTAGGGTTGCAAGTGTGATTTTGATCCTAGAAAAATAATAATTCATATTTTAATTTGGTGAAGCCCTATTGATACATATTTTATATAATATCTTAGAGTTGAATCACAACATGCTTCCTTGCATCACACTCAAAGCTAAGAGCATCTCTCGTTCTTTCTCAAATTCAACATTGTTTTAATACTTGTCTAGATTCAATTCCTCTATTTAGGCTATTTTTTATATATATAAAAATTATAATCATGGGACTACTACCTTTCTATTAAATAATAATATAAATAGTTTACATTTCAACTTCCTAGGTTGAGGAAAATCTTAGAGCTATAACAATGCCTAGGGCTTAGTAACAAAAATCCCTCAATTTATAAATTTTTATATATATCCATCCTCAACAATAAATTATCTATATAATTTCTTACTTTGAGTTATTCTCCTTCGCTAAGTTATTAGTGAATAGGGATATCATTCATTCTATTCTAGTAAACCCACAACCTACTTTAGGAAGTCCATTGCTTTCTAGGATTTTTTCCTCCTTACTTCCATCAATGGATTGTAAGTGGTAATGAATGGATTCCATTGCATTTTGTGGATCCCTAAGCCACAAGAACTCTATTTTCAATTGGAAGTCCAAGTTCAAGAGTAGTAATCTATAATTTTTTATTTAGACCATCAAGCACCTAATTCGTCACCACTAGATTGGTATCAAACTCACCATCTCACTTTCCTCTCCCAAGTCTAGTAGAATTCCAACCAACACAGACAATATAATTCACTTGTTATTTGTGGTTTGTGACCAAGAACTCTTCTCCTAATATCCATTGAATGAAATATGATAAAGAAAACCTAAGTTTTAAAGACCTTTTTGAGCCTCAATTCTAAGATAATCCCCAAAAATCAAATTAATTTTTACTCCAAATACTCCATATATATTCAAAATTTCTCACGGAGATCTTTGATGTTGTTTAGGGAGTTGGTGATTGTGGCTTTACTGTAATTGATGGTTTTCTATATGTTCCCTTTAATATCTAAAATGTTTCCATCTAATTTCTCAGGCCTTTGATCCCTTTCAACCATTCGCTCCTTAATTCCAAGTATTTCTTCTATTATTTTCCATTCTTCCATAAAGGGGTTTATGAATATTACTTTTGTTGAACTCTACTAAAAACTATTTAAGGACCTTATGTTGGGTATCAATTTCCTTATGCAACTCATTTTTTATTGGCCAAGGTTTCAATAACAAAAGTGATGTTTATAGTAGGAGAAGGAAAATGTGAGCAATCCACCCAATCAGTAGCTCCAATACACAAACCACACACCTCTAGAATTTTATTCTCAACATTGGTATCTTCTTGTTCCCATATTTTCCTTTTTCCCTTATCATCATTATAGGTTGCACCTAATAAAATCCCACTACTACTAGAACTTTCCAAAACCGACTAAGGCTCATACCCACCCTTCTTTGATTTCCCTTTAAAATTGGTTTCTTTCTCCAAATCCTAGAGTTCGAAGAGCTGAAGGAAATTTTAGAATAAAGAGACATGATAAAAAAATGAGAGAGGATGCTAGAGAAGGAGGGGATAGATCTTCCTTTTGGGCATTCAACAAGGAGAATTTTGACCAAAGAAAGTATGATATGACACTGATGACTTACATTTAAGATTCATGACATTCTTGAATAAAAAAAAGATAATGGACTAGTGTAGGGGAGAGTTCCCTGGACTCTGAAGAGATGAGGAAAAACTGAAAACTCACCTGTTCAGTCATAATATTGTATTTACTTTCCCTTAAAATAATGTTTGTTAAAATTATTTTCTTACAAAAAGAAGCAATTAGTTTTCAAACTTTATATCTAATAATAAGTAAGATAAATAATATTTATTCTATATTTTTATTGAGCAATGAGCATTTTTAACCCTAGCAATAATCTATACAAAATATGAATAAATAATTTATTTTAATTATTTAATATTAATTAAGTTGTCTTGATGAAAATTTAATTTGATAGGGTTTTGCATATGAGATAGTAAGATAAGTGGATTTGATCTTAAAAAAATATTTAGTGAATCCCACTTGAACTAAAATAGTATTTGAATAAATGACCTATTTAAAAAAATTAATATTTCATTTGTAAACATCACCTAAATGTTAAGTAGACTATTTATAATCCATTTAAAATACTTCATATATAAAATTAACAGATTAAAAGAACATAATTGTTAAATTCTTTTTCAATAAGGGTGCGGTCCCATGGAGGGGGGCTTCCTACAAAAATTCAGTGGGTGCTGCTGAGATTTTTAGGATTATTTTAAAGTGGGTGTTCCCACGAATTGTGTAGCATAGTTTGAGCTTACAAGTTTAAGCTCTTATATTGCATATTCAACTCAGCAGCTTAAATAAATATAAAATAAAATAAAAAAAATTGATGAGAATTTTAAAACTTCATATGATTGACAAGTGGCAAAAAAAACTTAAGCTGGTGGGGCAATATCTAGCCCCACCCCTTTTGCGCCAGCTTAAGTTTTTGAAGTAAAAAGTAGAGCTGTTATTGTTAAGGAAAAGATACTAATTAATCCTGTAGCATTTTTTGTTTTGTTTTATGGGACCTCTTGCTCCTCCAAAATAGATCGTGAAGCCCCAATAAGACTTCACCTCAAGAACTGATAAATTTAAGATTAGAAAATTTGAATAGAAAAACTAGCATAAAATGACAAATACATTTCCTTATGACAGAAAATTATATATAAATTGTGAGTAAACCTATTGCAACATTATCAAATACTATTTGCTCCTATAAACTCTCTATATAACAATTCTTTTACTTCTTCCAATCAATTCCACACTCCAGTCACACGACTCTTAACATCTACAAACCCCATCCTCTCAATTACCAATTTTTTCTCCTTTTATAATGTAGAAAGTGCCTTTCTTATTCACAAAAGGGTTCCCATTGACAGAAGTGAAGAGACAACCATTCTGTCGTTACTTTGTAAATTCTCTAGGCAAAGCCATTGTTTTAAACAGACTGGCATTTATATATTTGCCCAGGTGGTTTTAATCATAAGAGTTTATATCACAGGCACTTGTGGTCAACATGCAACTCTTTTGGTTAAGAGCGAGTTTTCATATAAATAGTTGGTATGTTATGATTTGATTTAAGCAAATCAAAATTTAGAATGTGCTGTTTAAGTTTGATCTTACATTATAATATCAATGATTTATGTTTTTAACTGATGAATATGTCAATAACTCTATTTTTAGTTTTGTGACCACCTTGCAAGCCGATTATACTCTGTTTTTAGTTTTGTGACCACCTTGCAAGCCGATTATTCCCAATTGATTGATGGAGTTTTGAATTTCCTAATACTCTTGATAGGCATTGCAGTTGTGTATTTGGTTCTTTTAATCTTTCTCGTTCTCCTATCTTCTCAAACTTACTGCTGTAAAACTCTTGATGTTAAGACAGACTTTGATTATAGATTTCAAAGCATCAATACCCATCTATAATCCCATGAAAAAGATTGTCCCAGAGGCTCTCATTGAAGTGAAAACAGTAAATTAGGTGGCATTAAAGATTCACAGGGTACGAGATATGCAGAATTGAATTTTGTGACTACTTGGAATGTGGGTCAGACTGACAAGTTCACCATTACCACCACCATGTGCACAGAACTGAGAACCCGATTTCAATACCAGAGAATGTATCCATTAATTATTAATTAATGAATTCTTTCGGCATTGAATGCTTACTTTGGATACTCATCTCCCTTAAAAATCTGTATACCCAATAATTTACATCAACTACCTATGCAACTACTAGGGCTCTAGGAAAATTCACCGCAGCTATTCATGGACGGAAAATTCACGGTCATGACAAATTCACCCGTGGTGAATTGCTGGCGGCCAATTTAACTTGGCCCCATGGTGAATTGGTGGCTCCCACCGTGCTGGCGGTGAATTTTACTTGGAGATGAATTTGGCCCCATGGTGAATTGGTGGCTCCCACCGTGCTGGCGGTGAATTTTACTTGGAGGTGAATTTTCCCATAGTGAATTGGTGGCTCCGTTGGTGAATTGCTGGTAGCCCCCTCTTATAAACTGTAGTGCGCTTGGTAAACTTTTTTCACATGATTATGATGTTGATGGACACACCCTCTGGTATCATGGGGATGGAAGGAGACTAGACCTCGTGACTTCTTGTCTGCAACAGGATGCTTTAACCAATCAAACTAAACCCCCCGTCCCAAAATCCCTCAATTTTCATGTAAATGTATCATTTTATAAGAACATTAAGTACTTAGCTGATCTCACTACAGTTGTCCATGGACCTCGTCATATTGTCAGTCAATTTGGACAGTAATTAGGGGAAAGGACCCAATACCTGAGCATGTTTCAATAGTTGTGATAGTAGTTGTTTATATAATGCCCAATATTTTTATCAATATTGGACCAATAGTTGTGACTTTAAAGTTGTTAGTGTTGATGATGACTACCCATAATTAAACAAAATGTATTCCTTTGATCTAAAAAACAACCAATCATGTGATTACACATCAACGCTCAATAAAACATGCTGTGAATGCACAAGTATTGGTCTCACTTTTTGTTTGGGTCTTTTTGGACACCTTGACAAAAAGCATGTTGATGTGGCATCATATTTGATGATGTGGCCCTCAAACCTTAGTTATATGCAGGGGACTTGCCAAGTAAGCTGCTGCAAAAAATTTGGAGTGATTTGAAATTTCCACGTAGGATAATTAGAAGCGCGAAGTTAAGGTGCACAACTATTAGATCCTCTCCCCTAATCCAGAGAATAAATTTGTTTCTCTACTTCACATCATACCCTCTTTAATTTTTGTTCTGTTGGGAAGCTTCAATATGCTACGTGTATTCAATTGTTGCCTGTGGTGGGTATTCATTGCCAGTTCTATTTGTTATATACCTGTTCTTCCAATGCACGTGTCCCTTCACCAGACTGGCTTCTACAAAAATGTCAGGTCCTGCACTGAAACAATAGTTAATGCAGATTTTTATTTTTTTTAATGTTGTTGGCATTGAGTATAAATGTTCGTTTCGCCAGATTACAATGGATTTTTTCTCTGTCTTGCATGGTGCAATGCTGGTTTTACATCTGTGATATGAAAATTCTGTTAAAAATTACCAGTGGAGACTGGTTTTTATACAGATTTAATCACAGACTTGGATGGATGAACTTTAAGAGCTGGCCGATACTGTCATAGTCAGAACCTTCGTCCGTACAGGGTATTTTGATATAAGTAGTTCAAGCTTTTCTTCAATATCCACCTACTTTTGGGGTCCTATTACAACTTAGGTTTTAGCCAATCCAAGCCTCTGCGGTGACTGAAAAGCATAAAGCTTTAAGCAAAGGTACCATGGCTGCCATTGGTGAAATATTGGAGCTCACAACGAAAGAGAAAGGGAATGAACCCTTTGACTGAATTAAGGATTGACCCCCTCACATCCTACTGCCCTCCTAACATATATGGAAGGAGAGAAGTATAACTTGTTGGATTATGGCAAACAATGTAAAGTAAAAAAAAATCATCTTATCCTTTATATATATATAATTTCTTTAAAAGAAAAATCTAGTTTTTTTTTTTTTTTCAAATTTGATGGTGTTTGTTATTGGAAGAGTATATATATTTTTATAGTCTTGGAAGGTAAATTAAATTGTAATAGCAACAAATGCATGAAGATTGCAATTTTTCTTCTAAGTAATAAGACTATTCATACTTTGTCCCATGGATGTTTCTCTAACATATTGTCAGAGTTTTACCATGTAAACCCATGTCTTATTGAATGTTATTCCGTTACTCTTATTTATCTTTTATTTTATTTCTTTGCAACTAATTTGTGTTGCAATTTTATTTGATTATGTGGGTTCACGTTTTAGCAACAAGTGGTATTAGAGCCTTTATTTTCATAGTGATTGTGTTAGGATTTGGAGTTTGTTTTGCAACATCAAATGAAAAAGGTTTAAAATACAACGTTCAAGGTGGACAAGTTCAATGGAAAGAATAACTTTTGAGTTGTGGAAGCTCAAGATGCACAATTTGTTGGTACAACAAGGATTGTAAAAGTGTTGGTAGGTAAGTCAAATAAACCTATGAATATGATTGATGAGGGATAGGAAGATTTGGACACAAGAGCTCTTAGTACGGTTCAATTGTGTTTAGTAGATGATGTTCTTTTCAATATTGTTGGGGAGGAAACAACAATAGGCTTATGGAACAAAATGGAGAGTTTTTATATGAAAAAATCCTTGACAAACCAAATCTACTTAAAATGGTAGTTGTACAGTTGTGAATGAAGGTACCAAAATTGCTAATCATTTAAATGTATTCAATACTATTATGTTCCAATTAACTATCATGGGTGTGAAAATCGAAGGCAAACACATTACTATATTCATTCTCTAAGTCCTGGAATCACTTAGTCACTTCCATTGGCTTTAGCACAACTGACACCCTTGAATTTGATTATATTGTGAGAGTTGTGTTGCCCAAAGAGACAAGGTTAAAATATAATACAAAAACCTCCACACCAAAAGCAATGGTGGTTAGGGTAAATCCACAGAAAAAGGGGAGGATTCAAGATGTACATACATATGTAAGTCGAAAGACAAAAAGGGTAAGGGAAAATGCTAGTATTGCAAAAAATTAGGCATCTTAAGAAAGATTATTGGAAGAAGAAATAAGACAAACATGACTCCAACAAGGAAGCAAATCTAGTTGAGACAAGTTCAGGTATGGTTGATGAAGTGTTATTTATTTGTAATAGTTCATAATATCATGAAGAATGGTTATTTGATTTTGGTGTTTCACATCACATGTGTCCACATAAGAGTTGGTTTTGTTCTATTAAACTATTGATGACATTGTTGTTCTTATGGAAAAATATTTTTTATAAGAATGTTGGAATTAGGAGCATTAAGATTAAAATGTTTGATGGTATGTAAGGACATTAATAAAAGTGAGACATGTTCTTGAACTAAAAAATAATTTAATTTCCTTGGGAGTTTTGGATTCCAGAGGTTATAAATTTACATGTCAAGGTGGAACATTGAAAGTGTCCAAGGGTATTTTGGTGGTCATGAACACTACAAAGATTGAGAAACTTTACAAGCTAGAAGGAAGTATTGCAATAAATGAAGTAGCAATGGTATCTAAGGAAAAAAACAAATCTACTCATTTATGACATCAATGGATGGGTTACATGAGAAAGAAAGGGTTAAGGGCACTGATAAACCATAAGTTACTTCTAAATTCAAAATCTTTGAATTTGAATATTTACAAGTATGTGTCTTTTGAAAGAAGTGTACATATGTTGAACACACCTGGATAATAAGAGGGGGGTGAATTAGTATCTATCAAAACTTAAACCCTCTAGATCTTAAACCCTTTAACAATATACAAATTCAAACTATTAACAAGATCAACAGCCCTTAATCAGATCAACAATACTTAAACAAATCAACATCAATGAAAGATAAGGCAATGGGTACACATGCACAAGATAACACTAGATTTACGTGGAAAACCCAAGAAGGGAAAAACAATGAAGATAAATCTCTCAATATAGGAAGCTCACTACTTACAAAATTACAATTTGTTTTAAGGCTCAGTACCTAAGGAAGCACACTGCTCCTCAAAGGACTTGCAGGCTAAGGCACACAACCTTATACAAAGGACTTGCAGTATTGAGGCACACAACCTCATGGAAAGATACAAATTGCAAGGACCTACTGAAGAGACTTGTTGTCTGATAGTAGGATACATGAATATATGAAACTACAACATATGTCAACAATACACTCTATTGAATGAGGCATTAAATCTCATTTCTCTTTTATTTTCCATAACTCACTGCTTCATTCCATATTTTCATACCACACCACTCACTCCGTACAACTAAAATTTTCTTTCATTTGTATCCTCCGCCAGGTCTCAAAACATCAATTCGGTTGGCCAGGATATAAAATAAACAATAACCTCAACAAGTCAGCCATAAAAACATAATTTAGTCTTATGTAGAAGATTGAGAGGACCAAAAAAAAGCTTTATTACATCTTCCAATGTGATCTAGAACAACTCACATGCTGGCGTAGAACAACCCAAGTCGGCAACAAGGAAACTTGTAGCACAATACTAGTCGGCCCAAAAACACATCTTCAATTGAAATTACTCAATGTGATTCTCAACAAGATAGGTCAAGACCCAAATACATCTTAACAGAACCTCAAATGTTGGTGCAGACCCCTAAGAACATAACACAAGCAAGAAAACAAGCCCTGTTGACTAGATATCCACAAATTTCCTAGAAAAACCAACTCAAAATAATATGTGACACTAAGGAGATCAATCCTTGATATGTAGACCACAAAGAAATTTTCTGTGAACATCTAACGACACTTCTAGATACTTATTTAACACTTTCATGCCTCAAACAACCACCAAAAACCAAACAAAAATACAACACTTCATCCTAGAAGCACAAAATACACAAGCATGAGATGAAACCTTAATAACCCAACTTGTGGAACACTTTATTACATGAAAACTAAATTGAGACACTACAAAAACATTGAGAGCACGTTCACCAAGCCACATGAGTAGAAACATCAATGCGAATAAATGTGGAGCATTTTTTGGACCAATCCAGACAACCAACAAAATTGCCAACCTACTGTAATTACTAGAAACCTCCTCGACAACATAGGTGACCTAAAACGATAGGACTACAACAACCACAAAACATAGACATTGAATCCAAAACCATAAGACCAAAACTTCAAAGGCAGAGGAAAGTAAAGCATTCTCTCAAACAATCTTCAAAGCAACTTCTTGTAGCAAGACTTTCATCAACAAGAAGAGACCAAAACATCCTTGTAGCAACACAGACTTCCTCATGAGCAATATGAGAGAGCATTCAACATACTAGAGACCATCAACAACATCTCTCTAATTTTATCATTACTTTTAATCCTTGTCTTAATGCTTCTAATCCTCATCTTAATATATCATCATGATAACATCTTTGTTGTTAGCAACCATACACAATACAACTCTAGTTGTCATCAAACAAGGCATGACATCCAACCATAAAAGGGATGAAATCAAACCATGAGCATATCATCTTAGAGTATCAACAACATACAATTGAAAGCACCAATGACAACCCAAATTGAGTGTAGATATAAGCATAAATGACAACCAATGTTTAACACTAGTCTCATAAACATATGCAATAGTCTCACCAAGTGTTGACATTAATGACAACCAATGCCAATAGTGTAGATAAAAGTTTAAAATGTGTTGTCATATGATTAAGGGTATTCTATACTATATTCATTCAGATCTTTGGGGACCATCCCCTACAATTTATTTTGGAGGATCATAATATTTTGTGACATTTATATATGATTACTCTAGAAAGATGTGGATCTATATTCTTAAAAGTAAATATGATGTGTTTAGTATTTTTAAGTAATCTAGAGTCTTGGTTGAAAAGAGTATTAGCAATTCAATCAAGTGTTTAAGAACATATAATAGGGGTGAATTCACATCTTTAGAATTTAAAAATTATTGAAAGGAGGTTGGTATCAAAAGGTATAAAATTACAATTTACACTCCTCAAAAAAATGGTGTTATTGAATGCATGAACATGACTCTTCTAAATAGAACAAGGAACATGCTCAATAGTGCAAATTTGTAGAAAGATTTGTGGGTAGAAGCAATCTTTACAACTTTCTATCTAGTAAATTGGTCAACATTAGTTGCAATAGACTATAACATTCAAGAAGAGGTATGGATTCATATGACTTTTTTTAGTTGTGATGCATATGCTCTTATTAGATAAAGATTAGCATTATAAGTTGGAGGGTTAAATTAAAAACATGTGTCACACTTTCGGCCAAGTAAACAGTTTCTATCAAACAATTTTTGGTTAGAAATTACTCGACCAAACAAGTTTTGGATGAAACTAGGTGGTAGCCTACACGACGTATGGGAATCAATCATAAAGGTTTTGGCTAATAGTCTTACGACCAAATATGCTTCAATTAAAACCTACATATATGTGTGTGTGTGTGTAAATTTGGGCCTGACCATTTCACTTGAAACTCGCTTGACCTCAAGCAATTTGTTTGAACCCTACTGCAATTGTTTAGGCTACCCACCGCTCTAAGTAAGTTTAATTTGTTTATTTTCATTTTTTTCTTCATTTCCCTCTTAAGATTAAATATTTAATTATTTCCTATATTTGATTCATTATATCATAATCACACTACAATAGAACTTCAATTGTATCCTAAAATTTGATAAGCATTTAAAGAAAAACTTTATTTCCCCTCAAAAAAATTTCTCCCTCAAAATTTAACCATGTTCTTCTTAGGATCCCATTTGAAGGATATTGTAATCATGGAAACATCCACCTTCAATGTAAAATATCATGAGGATTACTCATCATATGAAACCTCATTTTATCCTTTTGATATAAACCCTCAATTAAAACCCTCAAGTTATGCTCTTCTTTAATGACACTATCTTCCATCCCCCCTTCTCCACTCCTATTTCAAACCCACAACAATGAACCACTCTACATTGTTAGTTCAAAATTACTATATATTTTAGGGCCTAACCACAAATCTTTGGGACCCTTAATTATCTTAGGGCCCATGTAATCCATCCTTTGGGACTCTACAACCATATGTAGGTTGAAAAATATTCATCAAATGTAAGCATCTCTAAGTCCAAAAGTGTGTCACATTCATAGTCTAAGATTAGAAAAATAATCCTTTCATCCACACAGTTTATCCAACCATGTATTTCCACCTTTTGGATTCATCCTATCCATCCAAGTTATCTAAGTCATGTCAAGATCATCCATAATATCACCTAAGGCTATCATCCATTTGGGATCTAATATCCCTTTCCAAAATAATCATCCGAACAAACCAACACTTTAGACCTTTGAGTCTAAATTTTTCCTCCTTTCCACTCATTTAATCCAAATCCAACTCATCAAACATCAACTCCCATCCTTTTACATATCAAATCCTTAAATCAAGTACATAATGTCTTACATGTCTGTTGTACCCCAAAATTAAATTTTTTGTTACACTTAGACATCTTGAAGAAATGAGTAAAAGTCTTGTCAAATCAGTCAAAAGGGTCAAAATTTGGGTGTGCATGTCTTGCATGGAGGGTTAAAACACAAAAGTTTCAATTTCTGACGATCTGGGTTTGCTAAGAGCAGCTTAACCTACAAAACCCAGATCTCAGTTTTTCATCCCTAAGTTTTAGGAAAACTGCTATTTTTAGAAATTTTCTCGAAATAGTAACGCTTTCTGGGTTTCTTTCGAAACGGATACTGGAATTTTTTTCTAAAAATAGAAAGTTGGTCCGACAGGGTCCGAACTGATTTTGATTGGCTCAAAATGTGTCTGTATCAGGCTGGTGCAGTCAGAATCTTAAAATAATCAGTTTTGCCCTACTGGGTCTATTCAGCTTTTTTCAGAAGCATATCTGGAGTTCCGAGGTCATCTGACTGCCAGGCGTCAATGTTAGCATTCAAACTTCCAGCAGAAGGTGAAACGATGAACATGCACAAGGAACGAAGAAGAAAGTTGAAAAGTCATGAAAATTTTCTAACACTGCTGAGTTTAGGCGCCCCTGTTGAAGAAAGGCGCCCACCTTTTTAGGGCATCAGATGAGTGAATTAGGGTTTGGACCTCCAATGAAAGTTGCTCAGTTTTCAATCAGCTTCGCGATGGATATCCCCATCAGAGCATCCGACAATCCAGTCTTCGACAAATTCAAGTCAAAGTGGAAGGTACAAGATGAAGATTTGAAACTTGAAGCAGAGTAAAGTCAAAAATGACTGAGTCTGAAGAAACTGGGTGCCCTAAGTGAAGAAAGGCGCCCAAATTTTCAAGGGTTGAAACAGATGAATTTGCAGTCAAGGTTATAACAAGATGTCTTCAGAATGCAACAGGCTTTCCAGTGAGCTATCCAGCACGACAAACGGAGCTCGCAGTCATCAGATTCAAAGAGCTAAACAGAGGGTCCGATGAGAGTTGAAAAGAGAAATCCGAAAGCAAAGGTAAAAAAATCAAAAAAATAAACTAAGTGTTGGTAAACTGAGCGCCCCCAGTCAAGATAGGCGCCCAACCTTTTGAGGGGTAAAATATCACTTTTGGCAAAATCTCTTCCAGAAGTCCCCTTTTCGTTCTTCGTCACTTCGCTCAGCACGCGATGAGCACAACCATCAGTCAATCCGACGCCCAGAGCTCAAGATTCAACAAGGTCGCCTGAAGAAGTGAAAGACATGAATAAATTGAATTTTTTTCTAAGTCTGGTAGAAGTGATTGCCCCCCTTGAAGAAGGGCGCCCAAACTTTAAAGCCTTCAAATGATGGAATTTGCAGAAGTAGCGTCCAAGAGTGCCTCATCAAAATCAGTCTGGCTATCCAGCGAAACAATCAGACAGTCAGTCAGATCAGCGTAGCTCCCGGAATCGAAGATTCACCAGAAAATCAAAGGGAGAAGGAAGAACTTGAAAATCAAGAAATGGCTAACACTGAAGAAGTTGGGCGCCCCTAGAAGGAAAAGCCTCCCGTGAATTCGGAGATCAAAATCAAGTTTTTAGCTGGAGGTGCCTCCAGAACGTCTTCTTCAGAATCAGTCAGGCTCCGCCATGAACCACTCAGCTCACCTGTCGGGTAAACCTATCAACGAGAAATCAGTGGTGAAGTGGCATGTTAAAATGGAGAAAAGTTGAAAAAGTTGAAATTTTGACTAACACTGGTGAAGTTGAGCGCCCCTCTTGAAAAAAGGCGCCCAAAGTTCCATGCCTTAGAGAATTTTTGAAGATTTTCAAAATTTCAAAATTTGCAAGAAGAGAAGGATGGCGTCCAAATCTGATGAGATGAGATTTAGGGTTTTGAAATAAAAGCAAAAAAGAAAGCAAAACCTAAATCAGACCCTAAGTCTATTTAACACTTCTTTTCAATGTATTTTTCATTATTTTTGCAGGTAGCATCCAGAGGAGAAAGTTGGAGCAGCAAGTTTGAAGAATTTTTGTGATTAAAGAATCCATAGTTGCTGGGTTTACATCAGATTTTTCAGACCAGCAAGCATAAACCCTTGCTTTTTCATTCTTTTTGTTCCAGAAGATCAAAATTTTCAAGCAGAAGGCCAAGACTTTCAATTTTTCAGTCATCTGGGTCTTTTGCCTCTATCTTCTGAAGAATTTTTCAAGAAACTTCATCAAGTTGCAGCAAGTGCTTTTATCTTGCATGTCTGTGAAAACCTCAGTGCATTCAAATTTCAACCATCTGGGTCTTTGCCAATTGGTCTTATGAAGAAAACCCATATCGCAGCTTTTTTCGAAAACCTAGGGTTGGCTTCTTTTTTGATCAAATGTCAGGGTTTTGCAAATTCAATCAACTGGGTCCATTTCTAACGACATTATGAACAAAACCCAGATGCCAGCTTTTTTCGAGAAAAATTGAAGAAATTAGGGTTTGCTGCTTTTTCAGGCTAAATTCAAGATTTTCAAAAACAGACGATCTGGGTTGTCTTGCATCGACATTCTGAACAAAACCCATATCTCAGAAAAAATTCTCAAAAAATTCGTCCGTTGGAGCGCAAAAATCAGCATTCTAAAAATAGGAATTGCACAAGACTTGTCTGAACCAAGGCGAGTTTACAGTCATTCTTCGAGTTTTCTGAAATGGAATACACTCCTAATGTTTTCAAGTCCAAATCAGCTCTCTTTCACAATTACATCAAAACAGCTGAGACAGACTTGCATCATGTTAAGCCGGTGTTCGACCTACATGCCTTGGAGAGAGCAGGCAACTCTTCAATCAAGAACCTGGGTCATTCTAGACTCCTCGCAGCAACATCTATTCCTATATCAGTTCAGAGCCTTGAGTTCGTAATCGCTTGCATTAAGCATTACAACCCGGCTACTAGGGAGATCCAGTCAGCAGATGGTAGGTTGATTTGCAGTCTAAAGCCTGATGTGGTCGAAAGGTGTTTTTCCATTCCCCCATGGCCTGAAAGCGTAACTCTTTCGAGGGATGAATGTGAAAAGATGTGGAATATGCATAAAGACAAATACAGCAAGAAGATTGCATAGAGATGGATGAAAGAAAAACATAAGACATTGCCCAAGAATGTCGGGCGAGGAGAGTTCAAGGACGAGGTTGCCATCATCATCACTTTACTCAACAGGGTCACTGGCTCAGAAGATGCCACCAAGTTCCAACCTTGGATGTTTTATGCCATACCTCACATTATGAAGAAAACCGAGTTTTAGGATAGGCCATATTTCAGTGATGTCAGCAAAGTTTGATAAAGCGGCCAATGAGGTCGAAGATTTCCTGAGATCTATTGCAGATGCTGAAGATATTCTTGAAAAATGATGTTTTGCTATTGATGGCATAGATGCACCGAACCGGGACACAATCTCAAACTTCCTAGCGGATGTGATCGAGTTTTAAAGCAGCTTTCTTCTAGAAGCTTTCTTTCCCGCTTTCTTTCTATTCTTGGAATAATCCTTATCCATTCTTTGAGGATAGAAAGAAGATAAGATGTAATAGTTGGCGTACCCGCTTTTTTCGCTTTCTAGGGTTTTAGATGTTATCTTCTTTCTAGATTTAGTAATAAAGCTTGCTTGCTGAGCAAGCCCTAGATTGAAAGCAAGGAGATTTTAGGGTTCCCTACTCCTCGCTTGTCTATAAATAAGAGCCTTTGCTCATTAGTTTTTTAACAATTATTGTGTTAGCAAATTGCGAGCCTTGCAGTTGTTATTCAGTTCAGTTCACTTTGTGTTGGGAATGCTTATGAGAAAAAAATGCTGAGCCTATTGCCTATTTGTAAGTATTAATTGTTGAGAAAAGGAGTTAGTGAGATTGCTGTTTCTATTGTGTTAAGAATAAGTTTGCAAGCCTCCTTAGCTGCAATTTCTTATTCAAGGCATGTTAGAAGTGAGCTTTGTTCAGAGATTTGAGTAATAAAATCATGAGCCTCTTTTGCCTTGGTCCAAAATCTCAGATTTCCGTTATCTATGTTTTACTTTTATGATCTTTATTTCAGCTTGCAGTGAAGTGTGTAGGTGTTCGTTGGAAGAAAGATTATTGAAATATTTTGTCGAGAGAATCTACCTTGTTTCTAACTTCTCTTCTGCTGTTACTTGAGAGGTTAGGAGGATCTTTAATCTAGGTTAGTGTAGTTGAACTTCTTATCGAGAAAATCTCAGCGTTTGTTTAAAAAAACCTTGTGCTCTAAGCTGATCCAAAAAGATAGGCAACTTAGTTTTAGTTTACTTTCTTTCAAACACCATCAGCAAGAGGGAGCTTCCCCTCCTAATTTGAAGAGCAATTTATCTGTGCATAGCTGTTCGTTTTCAAATCCGCATACCAGAGGTGCGAATTTAAACGCCAACAATGTCACAATGAAAAACCACCAAATTCAAAATTCTTGAATAAACTACCTTCCATAACCAATCCATCATAGAATAGTTTGTTCCCTTTCCTAAGAGAACTATCCCAACCCTTTTAGGAAAATTTAGTGATATGAATGGGCCTTTCCCTTTCAATTATGAGATAATGTGGAGCATTACCTTTAATTCAAAGACAGACTATCCACTTGGTGAAATATTCCCATACAAGGATCTGCAATGTACTGTGTGACTTAGAAACTCAAAAATATTAAAAAATGGTGAAAGGTTGGAACAAGTGGGTCTTTGGTGATGTATTTCATTAAATTTGTGATTTGACGGCTAAAATCAAAGATATTTAGGCAAAAATGGGCAATGGTGATGTGAGTGAATTGACCTGCCATCTTGAAAAGGATTATTGCCTTGATTGGTCTAAAGTTCTCTAGAAGGAAGAAATATTCCAAAAACAAAAATCTAGAATACAATGAATAAAAGGAGATAAAAATTATACTTTCTTCTATCTATTTTCCCTTAAACACATAAAAATGAATCAAATCACAAAGCTTAAAGATAATCATGGAATAAAAGGCACTACTTTAGATAAAATTAGGAAAAATTCCTCTGAGTACTTCCAACAAAACTTCTAAGAGTCTACCTTCGACGATTCTATTGGGTTGGAAGAACAATTTTTGGAAAGAACACCTATCACCATAACTAATGAAGATAATACTTCTATACTCGGGCATGTTACTTTGAAATAAGTTCAATTAGTTTTGTTCAACATGGGGTCTTACAAAGCCCCCTAGCCTGATGGTTTCCCCTCAGCCTTCTTTCAGGAGTTCTAGGATATTTTGGGTGAAGATGTGTTCCTTTCTTCCAAGAACTTCCTCAATCTGGTAGGCTTTTGAAGCAACTAAACAACACCTTTATAGCTCTCATTCCTACAAATTTAGACTCTCAAACCATGGCTAACTTCAAATCAATAGGCTTATGTAATACCATATATAAAATCTTCTCCAAAATTTTGGTTAATAGATTGAAGCCCCTTTTGGATAAGATGATAAGTCCTTGTCAGAAAGGCTTTATCCCAAACTGCCAAATTTTGGATGCTACTATATCCACACATGAAATTATGCATTTTATGGATAGAAGCTACAATGTTGGTATGGCCTTTAAACTCTATATCTCAAAATCCTTTGACAAGGTATTATGGTGGTTTCTTTTAAAAGTTCTTGCTAAGTTTGGATTCAATCAATTTGTCATAAACCTTATCAAAGAATGCATCTCCATGGTCAAGTGTTTTGGTATAGTTAAAAGGTGTTCCCTATGGATTTTTTTGTGTGAATAAAGGGATTAGGAAAGGTGACCGTTTATCCCCTTATCTCTTCATCATGGTTGTGGATGTGTTAAGTAGAAATATTATTAAACTTTTGTAAGAAGGTGCTATCAAGGGAATCAAAATATGCTACTTCTATGGATCCCTTAGTTGTTCAAAGATTTGTAGAGTGATATTATTCTCTTTGAGAAAGCCTCAGTGGTTGAAGTTGAGAAATGGAAGACATGCCTTAATAATTATGCCTCCATCTTTGGCCAATGCATAAATTACACAAATATTATGACATACTTCTTTAACACCACTCATACTCTTCAAAATAAAGTGAGTACTATTCTTGGCTATTAAAGCACCCCTCTCCCAAGAGTTTATCTGGGTCTTCCTCTAACTGTTAAGGAAGTCGCCCCTAATTATTGGAATTTGGTGCTAAAAAGATTGCAAAAAAACCTTGTTGGTTGGAAAGGATCTATTTTAAGTCATGTAAGCAAATTACAACTCCTTGTTGCTGCTCTACAAGGGATTCCTATTTATTTCCTATCCCTATTCAAAATTCCTAGATATATAGAAGAAAAATTAGAAATAATTCAAAGACACTTCCTCTAGTCTAGTATAGAGGAGAAGAAAAATTTGGCACTACTAAGTTGGGATATTGTTTTCCTTCCTAAATCCAGTGGTGGGCTTGGGATTAGAAAAATTCAAACTACTAATAAATCTCTCCTAGCTAAGATTTGTTGGGTTCTTTTGAGGAACAATAAGGGCTGGTGTTCTATCATGAATGTCAAATACTTGAACAATATCCCCTTTATTAGGAGCATTTACACCACCAAAAACCCCCATGGTTCTTTAATCTAGAATAATGTCATCAAATAAAAAAACTCCTTTAGGGTGGTCTGAGATGGAAGTTGGGGAATGGTCATAAAATTAATTTGTGGGATGATTCCTAGATCTTGGGACATCCCCTCAACCAAATAGAGTTCAAGGACCTTTAGGGTCCTACCTCAAAATACTTCAATAGGAATATTTATGATTACTTCATTGGTTGATCGAGTCAAGACACTCATGGGTTAAGGAAAAAATTATGGTCCCTCCAGAAAACCCTTTCCATCACCAGAATTCCTTTGTTCCAAAAGGAAGATAGTTTCTTCTAGGCTAAGGAGAGTAAAGTAAACCTTACTACCAAATCAACTTATAGTCTGCTATCTAAGCATGGTCCTTGTGGTAGATTTTGGAATCAAATCTAGAACTTACACCTAATTCCAAAGATTAACTTCTTTTGGTGGACAACTGCCTACAATAGAATCCTCACTTAAGACAAGCTAAGGTGGAGAGGATTTTAGATCCCTAATAGATTCACTCTATGCAAAATGGATGAGGAATCTGTGACTCACCTATTATTACATTGCCCCTTTCCTGTTGAGGTTTGGGCCTATGCTATGAAAAACTAGGTATCTACTAGTCAATGAATGATAGTGTCAAAAGTCATGGAAAATTGGGTTTGTCATTTTACTCATCACCTAATTAGGGAGACTTGGAGACAAGTTCTCCCTTCATCTATTGGTGTATCTAGAAGGAAAGGAATAATAGGATATTTTGCAACAAAGAAAAGAGTCCCAAGGTGGTTTTTGGTTCTTGGTACAGGATTCTAACAAAAAAAGTTTCTTTATGTTGTTGGAAATGCTCAAGAATGCCCCCAAATGAAATCGATGTCAATGTAGCTCATAAATGGAATTTATAGCTAGAACCAAAATCATTTGATAAATCAAAACCTATGGCTAGAAAAAACACTAAATGGAGTCCTCCACAGTTAGTTTGGTCAAAACTTAACTTCGATGGGGTTGCAAAAGGAAACCTAGGCCCTACTAGTATTGTGGGGATAATAAGAGATTCTAAGGGAAAGTTTATTGCTTGTTATGTTGGGGGTATTGGAGAGCAATCTTCTATGATAGCTGAAGCTATGGCCATGCTTGGTGGTCTCAAAATAGCTTTAGCTATAGGAATCAAAAGACTATAGGTGGAAGGTGACTCTAAAACTATAATTGACATTGTCAAAGGCAAAGGTTATATTGAATGATCTTGTGACGATATTATTGTGGATATCTAGAATATTATCACGAAATTGGAAAGCAAAAAAATATCATATCTATATAGAATGTAATAGGATTGTAGACACCATGGCCAACTTAGGGATATCTTTAGATTCAACTAGATGTTGGAGAAACTACTCCACTCTACCAAAAAAAGTCAAAGGTTTAATCCTTGAGGAACAAAAAATTAGTATCCAAAATGAGGAAAACCCAATTTGATTTATTAAAAGGTATTAAGTTAGTGCTTACTCTTTCCATAACCCTTATGATTGGTAAGCTAGTGTGGGATTGGATGCTCAATACATATTGGTACATGTGGAACTTCAAGGCCACTACAAATCTACTCCATAAGTTGATGTGGAATGTGATTTTATATAAAGGAAAGAAAACGTGCATCTTGAGAGCAACTACATCTGGCCTGCACGAGGCTCCCCTTCCTACTCTTAATGTTATAATCACTAAATTTTGTTAGCAGGGAGGAAAAAGGAAACCCATATATCAAAGCTTATGATGATTAATTACAACTCAAATCTTGCATGCTGGGTCATTATTTCTATCCCCCTCCCACAACATTCATGAATCATTTTTACATATGCTTCTTCAATGATGGGTTTTTGGAAATGACCAGTAGCAAATGGGGATTTGTAACCACATCTATTTAGGACAATAGAAATATCACATCACCTTGCATATCTCGAGAAGGCCCATGGTATTCACTTGATCTATCCTACCTGAATATTTTAGGCCCTTCACATATTCTTGGTTATTTCAAATCCTTCAAGCATATTATTCTTTGTTGTAACCATTTTTATATTGCAAACCATCTCAAAATTTCTAAGAGAATGGGTGGGGATAGGGTTCAAACGGAGCTTGGATCTTGTGAAGAATTTCACAAAGACACCTTGATTTGGCACATTTATGTAAACAAAGTTGGCTTGTGAAATATGGTTAGTAGGTAAACAATTTTTTTTTTTTATAAAAAAACCTTTAATATTAAAAACCTACGATATATAATAAATACGCCATATGAACCAAGTACACCAAGTCTATAGGACTATGCAGGGATGATGTAGGTGAAAGGACCCCTGACAAATTTTGATGTAGGATTATGTTGAATCTACGAAGAATATTCCAAAACAAAAAAGAATATTCCATCTGACTTCGACTACCACCTCTGTGATTCGTGTGGTACAATCGATATGGCCAAGTATGGATCCATATAACCATACAACCTAAAAAATTACCTTGCACCCTAAAAAAATATTAGATTTCAATGATTTGACAATTGATCCTTAGGTTCTTGAGCCTCGCAAACATAATGGATAGTTGATACTTTGCTTTGATAGATGCTCCAAATTATTTTAGATGAAGGGGCATGAAAGGAGATCAAGTTTTTCTTTCTTTTATTGTTGAATTTAATTTTTGATTTGTATAATAGCTTTTGATTTTGATTTTGACTAAAGGAATTTTCTTGTCTTTTTCTTTTTTTCTTTTGATTTTGGATCTCAATTTGATAAAGACTTGTTGATTTTTTATTTTTGATTAATAGCCTTGTTCTTTACGATGATATTTTCCTATCGAAGTCTAGGAGGTGTATGGAAGTGGATGTGTTGGATGAAATTGTGAGGATGTAATCATGGAAGAGAATGGCAATGCACTCGATGGATTCTTTGTCACTATTCTTTTCAACATTGTTAATGTCAAAGGATGCTTGCACGTCCTTAGCAAGTTGAAAAGAAGTCTTAGTAGAGACAACATTAGGAGATGCATACCCTAACCCAAGATGCCTGATATGGAAAGATTATGGAGTGGAAGGGATACGATCTTAGATGTACTGAAAATGATCATGATCAAAGAGTGGATTATCATATATTTCATGATCAAACATCTAGGATTATCATGGAAATCAAAATATTGAGATAAAGTGGATGGTGGTGTGAGTTCGATGTGAAAGGCTTGTAGCTCATATTCACCAATTCCAAGGTATTTTATCTTACCCTTGATCTTTGAGGGATTACGAGAGGTGGGTAGTGATGAAGGATCAATGTATGAAGATGAAAGTGGTTATGTGGTGTTGGTAGGGAAATATTGTGAAAGGCCATGATTGCTCTGTAGTAATTCACAATATTGGAATGGATTTGGATCAATATGTACAGACACTTAATTTCCATTGTGGGGGTACTTTATGCACTGATAAAATATGGATGGAATGTCTTGCATGGAATGAATCCATTGGGCTACCAAGGAGGATGTTGTAGGGGAGATCAAGGTCTAATATTTGACAAGTTTTTTCAACTATTGCAGGTTTGACATGGAGGGGTAGCTTGTAGATCCTTTAAACTCACTTAGATTCATTATATATTTTTATGGAAATTTTAGTGTGGGGATTGACGACATCATCAAAATATCCCAATTGCTTTATTAGGCTTAGGCAAAGGTTAAGGCTTGATCCACCATCTACTAGGATGCATTTGATTGTGGTTTTATGGATATGGGCTTGAATGTGAAGAAGATGACTATGAGATGGATTGATGGAATGCATGTATTTAGTGGAAAAGGTGAGGTCTTGTGGATATGAAAAGTTTCCTATCATGGCTTGAAATTGAATAAGATTAATTTCATTAGGAACACGAGACTCATGGAGGGATTTCTCAAGGTCCTTGTGGATGGGAGATGTTTGAAGTACCTCAAGGATATATATTTGTGTTGGTGTTTTTTTCAAGTGGTCAAGGATGCTATAGTGAGGTATAATTTGAGAGGAGAGTGAATCTCCTTGTATAGCAATTCAACCGCATTAGGTAGTGGTAGCCCAATTAGGAGCTTTGATAGTTATGATAGCTACTCGAGAAGGACTTTGTTTGATGTGACCAATACAAAATAAAATAAGATATTGTTGTTATATAAGGTACTATGTTATATGATGTGAAATTTTTACCATTGTTATGTTGAGGAAAGGCTGTTTGCATATACCCAAATTTTCATTAGAGACTGTATGGCCTTCGACAAAGACATTTCCTTGATCAATGAGATATTGGATAGAGTTTTTAAGCTTCATGCATGAGGAGGATTTATGTCCATGAACTCTATGGTAGTCACAAAATTCATTTTATTTGTACCAAGAGGGTTTAGCTACATTAGTACCAAGGGGTTTGATGGGTGATAATTGGATCATGTTGGCTTGGATGGCATTTTGTGGGACGGTTTTAATTGGTTCACCAAAGGGGGTATATTCACATCTAGTGTGTCTTTTAGGTTGACCTTTAGGGATAACCACATGTTGTTGGGAAGCTAGATTATTATGGGATGATAATAGTGGAGGTATTTGGATATTTTGAACATGTTTTGAATCATTCACATCATCATTGACCATGCTTTTTTTAATTCCAAAAATAGGATTTTTCACTACATTGGAATTGTTGTCTTTCCCTTCTTTGTATATCTTGACTAGGCCTTTGGCAATAAGGTATTTTTTATAGTTACTCCTTTCTCTATGATATTATGAAAGGAGTGAGAACATTACATGCAAAGATGGAAGCTCAATTCAGTGTTTAAGTTCTTGAAAAAGATAGTGATGAGTTATTTTTAGGTATGGGCCATGTGAAGTGGATAGCAAGATGTCTCCATCTTTTTAAGAAAGAGGCAAATGATTCACCATTATTTTTTGTAGTGTTGCGAAGATACATCATGGTGATATATAGTATAAGATTTAAGTGAGTGACAAGTATATTGGCTAGCTCAAAAAATGTTGTGATTTTCCCATGGGGGAGGTGAGTGAACTAATTAAGGGCTTGTCCACCCAAGATTCTAGGGGAAAGCCTCAAGAGGTGAGTGTCAAGATAGGATACCTCTTGGCATGCAATATGGAATTCTTTTAAATGTTCCCTAGGATTTCCCTTTCCCTTGTACTTGTCAAATTTAGGCATTTCAAATTTTTTGGGAAAGGGGATCATGGTGATGGAATTATTAAAAGGATAAGGACATAGTTCTTGGAAGGTAAAACATTTCTTTTAATGTCCTAGTTAAAGTCCCTTAAGGGTATACTTTATTTATTGCACGTCTTGGGAAAAAGTACTTGTGAAATTGAAGGGAGGCGATTGATAGTTAGATATGGGAGGTTGTGAGGATGATATGTGTTGGTATTGATGAGAGGATGAAATGGGATTGGAAGATTAGACATGTTGTTAGGTAGATGAAATGGGATTAGAAGAAATGGGATTTTAGGTTTGAAGATGATATGATATGCTAGGAGGGATGGATGTCGAGATATGAAGAGAAGGGATGGCATGTTGGGCTTGTGGGATATGTGATGAAATGTTTTGGTTGTGAGAGGGTATTTTGATATGTAAGTGGGATGTAGGATTAAGGGTTTGAGATGAAATCGAGAGATTAGAAGAAGAGGGAAGAGATGAAGGATCATGAGGATTAGAAGATGGAAGATATGTAGGATTATGATGAATAGAAGGTGGGGGTGCAGAAGGAGGTTTCTAGATGATTTGAGATGTATCAAAATCATGGGGTAATTTGATACATTTGTTTACTAACATAATAATATATTGTTCAAGATGCTTCATGATATATCTATACATCAAGTCCATAGCTTGGGTATCTTGGGTTGTTGAATAGTCCAATAACTAAGAGGGGGGTGAATCAGTTATCATAAAATAACTTCTTTACTTTAATTAATCTAGAGCATGATTATATCAATCAGATAATAATCAAATAGGCGTGAAGATGAAAGAACATAACAACACCATGCACAATGAACACTAGAATTTACCTTGGAAACCCAAGATGGGAAAAACCGCAGAGAATGCTAATTCTCAATTATAAAACACCAATTAAGGTGATTTTTAGAAAGGGCTCACTAACAAAATGCTCACTGTAGGTAAGACTCATTATTGGTGGGATCACTGCCCAACTATTACAGGCAAAGATAAAAAGGCTCACTGCCAAAAGAGAAAGGAGCACTGCCAAAATGCTCACTACAGGTAAGGATCACTATCGGTGGGCTCATTTCCCAATTAAAACATTTGATAGTTTCAAAATAGTCTCACCGACAAAAATGAACTAATGAAGCTACATCTACATATGCATGAATTCAATTTCGGTTAAGAGAAAAATATCTGTTTGCAGCATATCCGATCAAGAATCTTCTGCACACCTTCCTTGTACAACCTCTACAAAGAATATTACTTCTTCCTGATATTTGCCTTCAAATTTCTTATCACATAATTCTTAGCACCCTTTTATTTGCTCACACACTCCATACTTCTTGTTTTATTGAACAAAATCAACTTTTACTTATACCATTCCATGCCTTCATAATCTCCTAAGTCAAACAAACACAATGTCTTCATAATCTCCTAAGTTGGCCTAGCAAAAAAATGTTGGCTTGGAGAACAACCTTGAAATATTCAATAAGGCTTGGCACACTAGCACCATACCTAAAAGATAGGTCGCACATAAAGATCTTCTTACCACGTTACCAAGGGACCCATAAAAAGGTCATACAAAAGATAGGTTTATCACATGGAAGACTCTGAATTACATGAAATATATTCCAGAGCCGATGAGAATGCCACAGCTAAGACCAAATCTTGATTAGCATCAATTTCAGTATCATCTGGAAAAACATGATTAGACATATAAAAAATTGTAACACGCTACATGAATGTCCAGATAACAAGGATACCTAGAGTAAGCTTTGAGCATAGCAGCCAACATCAAAATATTAGACTTCATTATTCTACATTAATTGTCTTCCATGGATGTCCCATAAAAGGAAGTACAAACATATCCGGATCAAGGATAACATCCACACTATGTACTCGATAGGATATATAATTTTTGAATATCATCCAAAGCATAACCTTCTGGTCCCAAGTTTTGAAATCAATGACAATAATGTTAAATCATCTCAACAACTTCTCAACAATCTCCCCCTTTGTCATTGATGGAAAAACAACAAAAACTCAAAAACAAAGAACTCCAAAACTCCGAGCACTCCCCCTTTGTCAAGAAATTTAATACCTCTTCTTGTTTTTGTTTTCTCTTCATTTTATCCCCCTTTTTTCCATCAAAGGAAAAGGGAAAAATTAGAACATTTAGGAGATCAAGTAAAAATAACACTTTTCACATGAAAAATATTCTTGTACCTTTCTCTCATAGTTAGAAGAATCCTCTTCCAAGCTTGTAGTGTAGAAACCATGTTGGCACACATACTGTCCAGTAAAGTCAACAAAATAAATGAAGATGACCATTTCGGAGACAAGCACTATCGTTCACAATACTTTGCATCAAAAAGTATCCCGAAGAGATGATCCAACCGAACCTTAACAATTTCTCTAACCATCTGGAAAGTTCCAACCAAATCTCCCCTCTGTCTATGAATAGACAATAGCTCAGCTTGCAACTCTCCAACTCTTATTATTTATTTTCCATCTTTATCTTTGAAGAAGTCAAAGCACTTCCCAATATCATTCAATTTAGATTCAATAGCTTCAATTATGCTTCTAAAATTATCAACAGTAATAGGCCACCAGAGATAATACCTGCAGATGTTAGACATCTCCTTAATGCATTCTCTTGTCTCACCAATGTACTTGGATAATTTCTTTTTGGCTTTGACACACCTTCTCCCAATCATAGCTTGGATCTTATGACCTTTAGATCCTTCCTAAAACAACCCTTCTTTAACAACTTCTACTAGATCATCTCGTAATGAGTCAGAAACAAATGAAATAGTAATACCCTTTTTTAGCAAATAATCAATAAAAGAATCTTCAATTCTAAGCCTACTAACCAGAGAGTAGGCATACCACATTTCACTAATATTTATCATATTGCCTTCATCCAACACTAAACAAACTTCATCTAGATCGAAAGAGTCAGATCTAGGAAGAGACTTTTTTTCCTTCTCCTTCTCTTTTGAGATAGTGATGACATCCTTTGTGTTAATTTTCCTCCTTTTAGGTTCCAGAGGGGAACTGCCAATGAAAACCTCTAACTCCTTGCCAAAGGAGGAACCCTCCTCAAACTGACTGAAAGGCATAGCACTAGACACTATCACATCGGAGCATAGATTCATCTGCAAGGATGAGAAATAAACTTTGCATGCACTTGCTTTTTCTTCCATACATTCCAAATATTTGTAATTGAAAGGGATGTTGGACTTCCACTTAACATTCTCCTTTGGTGGTAGAAAACTCAGAGAGTAAAATACTAAACACATGAGCAGAGACCCAAACTGGAAGGGATAACTCTCAACCAAAGATATTGTGACATTCTCAAATAGGTTTTCTATTATTAGGATACACATGTCAAATTTTTTATTTTCCTTCACCATCTTATGTGCAAGATACACAACAATAGCTGAAGTAGAACCTTCACGATTTCGGAAATAGATTTTGTAAGTGATATCATAAGCAACATACCTCACTACAAGATCAGTAATGGTATTTATCAGTAGAGTATGAGTGTCTTTGTCAACACCAGTAAGTTCCTCCATGTCTCTATATTTCACTATTTTCTTCCCAGGGAGGTCACTAACACTGCACAATCTAGTAATAGCTTCAATGGCTCCCTTAGTGATCGGATAGGGTTTTTCCAAAATGATGTTGCAATCCTTGACTCGACTCAACAGGAACAAGATAGACTCTCCATCAGCAAACCAGGGGAATTTTCCCCATAAATCTATACCCAGGGCACTTACATTATGTAATTCATCAGTCTTCAACCCTAGTTCCATTTCCTTCATCTTTCGATGATAAATTTTTTCCAACTCTACTCCCTTCATCCTTGGCGGAATACCGCCACTAGATTCTCTATCAATGGATTCCATCGCTGTGCTTGGTTTCTTCAATCGCTCAACAAAACCTCTTCTCCTTCTTTGTAGATTGTGAGAAATGATTTGAAACTTGACCTTTTATCCTTACTTTATCATGATGAATTTTCCACCAAAAACTTACATCAATGATGCCATAAATAGTACTTCAATTTTCAATCATCCAGATTAAGCTTCATCATATATCACCAAATAGATCAAACTTAGTCATGTTGAAAAAACATCAATATTACTTCAGAGAGGGGGAATCGACAACATATGTATTACAAAACTCCCCCTGAGCCAAGGTAGTTGGCTCAGATTTCGGAAGAGCTTGTGCTGAGATCCAGTACCATAGAAGAACTCCCCACACTCATTTCCTTTTTCTTCCAAACAATGAAGATCTTCTTCTTAGATTCATCTGATTCTGCAACCTTCTTTTTGTTTTCACATTTTTCTAGAGCAACATATATGCATGTGTTAGCATAATGCCCGGGTTGACTACACTTGTAACATCTTTTTCTAAACTTAACCGAGTGAACCCTAGATCTACATTGATTAGCTTTGTGACCATAACCATGGAATAGATAGAAATAACCATGAAATAGATTATTCATTCCATTCCTTTTAGCCAGATCAAATAATTCACTTCTGCAATGACTTGCTTTGTGACCAAACTTGTGATAGTTAAAGCATTGAATACTCAGTTCCTTCTTGCTTCTACACTCTACAGCCTTATGTCCAAAATTTTTGCATAGAAAACAATAGCCATTGAATGATAAGTACCTTTAAGCATTTGGTTGCCTAGTCGAAGGTATTTTTTGTAGGTGTTCTAGAGTTCTGAACCTTGTCTATTACAACTGATGTCTCTTCAAATCCAACTGCTTTGTCTTCACCCTTAGTGTTCTAATTTGAGCTTTCACCGGAGAAGCCATGTCCTCCTTTATCCTTGTGACATTTCTATAGGGACAAGAGTTGATCTAGAATTATGCTACTTTCACATACTCTTGCTTCTAATTTCAGCCTTCTTAACTCTTGATCTAACTTCTCATTTTATTTTAATTTTTGTTTGACGGTATCCTTGAGATTTTCTTCAGTCTTCTTCCATTCTTCCATTTTTCGTTTGATGGTATCTTTGAGATCTTCTTCAGTCTTCTTGCATTCATCCAACCGTAGCTTTAGATCCACAACACTTTTCTTTGACTCCTTTAATTCTTGGTTGACCTCTCTGTGTCTTGCTTTCAATTTCTGGATTTTCTCCCTTAGCTTTGAGATACAAGCATTTGCCTCCTTGAGGTTTTCTTTCAATTCTTCATTTTCAGATTCTATGCTTTCCATAACATCTAACATTATCTCCATTTATTCCTCAAAGTAATAATCTCCTACCATCTTCTTCAAGCTATAAATATCTCCCTCAAGCAGTTAAGCTCTATCTCCAAGGGACTAGGCTCTGATACCAATTTTTGAACAATCTAGATAATTGAGAGAGGGGGTGAATCAGTTATCATAAAATAATTTCTTTACTTTAATTAATCCAGAGCAGGCTTATATCAATTAGATAATAATCAAACATATATGAATATGAAAGCACATAACAACACCATGCACAATGAACACCAGAATTTACGTGGAAACCCAAGAAGGGAAAAACCATAGAGAATTCTAATTCTCAATTATAAAACATCGGTTAAGGTGATTTTAACAAAGGGCTCACTGCCAAAATGCTCATTGCAAGAAGCTCACTGCCGGTGGGCTCACTACCCAGCTATTAAAACCAAAGGGGTAAAAGCACAAACTTATGTCACGCTTTTGGCCAAAAAAGTATTTCCAAGTGAAATAGTTTCGGCTGATAACTATTCAGTCGATAGGGTTTCGACCGAAGCCATGGGGCAGTGACATGGCACCTATGTGGCGGCACCTTATTGGCCAAGTACCTTTCGGCTAAAAGTTACTTGGCCGATAAGGTTCCGATTGAAACTACCCAAATAAAATTAAAAAAATCACAGCCTGAGCATTTTGCATGCTCGGGAAAAAGCGTTTTGGATGAGAGCTCATCGACTGAGGTCACAATTAACAACTCCCATATATACCCAGGTTCTTGCTATTTATCATATACGTGATTTTGCAGCTCTGTGGGATGTATTTCGTTTTGGAGTTCTATTGAAGTATTTTGAGCTAGGGTTTGATTTATTGGTTGAATGAAATTTGAAGGGTTCCATTTTGTTGGCTGACTTTGTTGAAAACTTGTGGTGTTTTTTATTTTCATGAATGAAATGCCTATGTTTTGTGATTAGTAATGAACAAAACTCATTGTTTATCAATGATTTGATTTTCTGTGGTGGGTTAGAAATTTTGGGTTTTGTCTATCAATGATTTATCGGTGAAAAAAGTTGGGGTTTTGTTTTGTCACAATGATGTATTTTATGATACAATTATCATATGGGTATAATTTATCTAAAAGAGAGGGCTAGTAAAATTGGTTGTAGAAATCTTACATTAGAGCAAAATCTATACACAATGCGACACGAGTCAATTATCAAATGGCAATGCATTCATAGTAATGTTTAAAACTATTAAACAAGTTTAGGGCTTTATTATTTTGATTTTGGGTAAACAAGCCCACTAGGCATCAAGTGCAATCTAGTCTTTCTACTCCGGGAAATTCTTCTTTTTCAGACATACTCTTTTACCTGACGAAAATGACATGATTATTTTTTGTATCAAATAGCCCAAATTGAACATAAAAATCATTCAATGCCCAACAAGAATATCTGACTAAGACAAAAACACGGCCACCTACTGCATAGAACCTAAAATTCAAAACAAGCCTAGAATAGTAATAGGTAAACAGTATAATAACTTCGAGCTAGAATTGAAATTTGTTGTACATATTACAATTCCAAAGCCCAAGATGAGTTAGTGGGTACCCTTTATTTTACCTCAAATGTATACCAAATTCATATCATGTTCTCAAATTTCAGCTCAATTCATGTCAACCTAACATGTCTGCAACAAACAATTAATCCCGAATTCAGTCGCTGCACTCCATGCAAATGCATGGTCTACCCGTCCTCCAATATTAAATGACGTGATTATTTTAATTTGTTCACTAAGTGGATTCACTAAGAAACCTATTGTACTAAAATAAGATGAAGAAGCACATGCATCAAAATACATGGAACAACTGGAAATATTAGAATAGGAAGGTGTTACTGAACATCAAACTTCACAATATGTAAAAAATTCAAAAATCGTGCAAGGATAAAATATCACCTACCCTTATTTATGATCGAGAAAATGGGTTCTTGAACTATGAATCATCTAGTTTCCTGATCTGAGCATAAACATAAAGAAATTGACAATGAAAAACAACACTATTGAAAAACATAAGGACAATGAAAAATAGATGCACCCCAAGAACATTTTCTTATTCACAAATTCTTGCTATCTTCAACAAGGAATTGCAATTCGTGTCACACACTTTTTCCTTATATGATGGAATTTCAAGATTAACTGATGTCGTGCACTCCTAAAAGATACTCAACTAACCAGTTATATAGTTAATTAGTGTAGGGAAAATATCATCTAGCCAACAAATTTTGGATAAAATGATAGATTGCTCATAAATCTCTTTCCTCTATTAGGAAAGGATTTTAATGAATTACAAAACATGAATGTAGTCAAATCATTTCTTGATAGCTGCTAATGAATTATTTCCACAGTTCATTCGTAACAAATTGACATAAATTGGTACCATTTCTCAACTTTTGTTGACAATTTTCCCACAAACTATAGAACAATTAACATGCGTTAAAATTCCATTCTCTTCTTAAAATACAAGAGTCAAGCTTACAAAACTATCCACAAATGGCATGTAGTGTTCTTGTGTTTCAAGCATCCTTCACACATTTTATACTGTGTTTTTATCACAGTCACTTTCAAAGAAACATAAAGCATCCAATGCAACTTCAGTAGAAATATGGGAAACTATCATCCACCAACATGATGATCTATATGAACCATAACATTATGACTAAACTATCATCACTCATTGTTATTCCCAACATTATAAGTTCTCAAAATTGAAAACCCCAAATTTCTAGCTCACCATGTGTGCATGTACATGCATACATATTTTTATGTACATGTGTGTACATATATATGTGTATGTGTGTACATGTATACATTATGTACATAATGTGTGTGTACATGTGTGTACATGTACATATATGTACATGTGTACATGTATGTACATGTATTATATATGTATACATGTGTATGTGTGTATGCATGTATATATGTATTATATATGTATGTGTATGTGTGTATGTGTGTATGCATGTATGTATGCATATATATACATACATGTATGTGTGTATGTATGTATGTACATGTACATGTATGTATGTATACATGTACATATATGTACATGTACATGTGTATGAATACATGTGTATGTATGTATGTACTTGAGTATGTATGTATGTATAAATATATGTATTTACATATATATATTTATGCATACATATTTATGTTAATACATATATACATATATGTATTCATACACATGTACATGTATGTATATATACATGTACATAAATACATATTTTTATGCACATGTGTGTACATATTTATGTGTATGTGTGTACATGTATACATTATGTACATAATGTGTGCGTACATGTGTGTACATGTACATGTATGTATTATATATGTATACATGTGTATGTGTGTATGTATGTATGTATGTATTACATATGTATGTGTATGTGTGTATGCATGTATGTATGCATATATATGCATACATGTATGTGTGTATGTATGTATACATGTACATGTACATGTACATGTGTATGTGTGCATGTACTTGAGTATGTATGTATAAATATATGTATGTATATGTATGTGTGCATGTACATATATATATATATATATATTTATGCATGTACATATTTATGTATATACATATATACATATGTATTCATACACATGTACATGTATGTATATATACATGTACATAAATATGTATATGTATGTACATGTACATACACACATACACATGTATATGCATACATATGTACATATATATACATGTACATATACATATGTATATGTTTTAGTTTTGGAACTTGAAAATTTTGTTTAAATTAAAATATATATTTGTTTTAGTTTTGAAAAAAAATCAATTTAAATTTATTTTTAACATCACATTTATCTTTTGTTTTAATGATATGCAGATCTCTATCTATTTACATATATAGATATATATATCATGGCCGATGATGGATCTTATCATTCCCCTCGTTCTAAGCAAGATGCTCAAACTAGATCAAATTTATTTTAGGATAGTATTGCTAGATTAGACAATGCTCTAAAATGTTTAGAGCAAACAATTCACAACTCCCCCAATTTGGCTAATCAAGATATATTAGTCACTATTAGGCAGGAGATTTATAAAATGATCAAGACAATTTGATCATACAATCCTTATGATGAAATCAACATTGAACAGTTTTATTTATCTCTTGCTAGGAGTGTTACTGGAACAGTGAAACATAGAGAAGTTTCCAAATTAGTTTCAGGTAAAAATGTGTTATCCATGTTCCCATTTTATAGAGGAATTTTTTTTTTTAGAGGATATGTGGTTACGAGGTGTGTAGATCCTCTTGTTGCACCATTCATATACCTTAGATGGTTGGCAGCACATCATAGATGGCCTCACAATGATGAGCTACCACAGTATTTTGTCAAACAGTTATATGTAGAATTTCATTTACATATAGAGGTGGACTACACATCTTATCCTGAGCATGCTGGCCAAGGTAAAGGCCATTTTTCTGACAAACCACAGTTTAGACGTGTAGATTTACCACCGCTTGTGGACAAGAGGGCATTAGTTGGCCCAAACCTTTTGGTTTTACCAAAACGTTTGGAATTGGCAGCAACAGGCTCCATTCAGAGGTAGATTTTTTATAACATTGCCTCTATTACGACGTAGATTTATCAGATTTCATCTGATTGAGTTGGTAGATAATTATTATGCCTGCGGATCAACCTTCCTCTCACTAAGGCTACATCTGCATCATATGATCCATTTATTTGTGTTGATCTACCTACTCTTTCAAATATCGAGTAGATGACCCACACAACTTTGCGTAATATGTGTAGTCTTAGTTTTGGATTTAGTGGCAGCATTTCAGGTTATCAATGAGGACCATGGGATCAATCTTGACCAGGTACAAGACTTTATTAGACGATGATATCCTGGTACACAAACGAGCCATGAGGTGGCAAATGCAGAGGATATTCCACATCATCCTACAAGTTCCCATGTGCATCATGTTTCCATTGATCCTTTAGCTTGTACAGGTCATCGTCAGGATGTTACAGGTCACGTTGAGGTTGCTGGCACGACACCTGATGTTGTCCATGGGACATACAGTCAGCTTATTTTTGGTACTAATACAATTTTACATGCTACAAATCCTCGGGTTGTTGTCTTTACATTCTTGTGATCTTAGTGATATTGGTAGAGCCATCGATTAGGCACGCAAGGAACTTTTTAATTTAGTCAAGTTCTAGGTAAATCAAGTAAATTGTGCATGTACATATATATATATATTCAATCTAATATACAACAAATGAAATGAAAGATTCTTGAGAGAACTTAAAATAATTTCATGACCAACATAAAAATGCAATTGGAAATAGATTATTAAAAAGGAATTTAGGCATTAATGTTTAAATGAAAACATTTTTAAAGTCACTAGGTTTTGTATCAAGCATATACATGATCTAACATACATATATATTTAAGTGGAGTTTCAAATGCAAATTATGATTAAATATCAAAGATTAGATTGAACTAAACTAAGAATTCCACATGGAACAAACTTATTTAAATACAATTTTTCCTAAAATAAATGACAAAGCCTTTGAATTTAAAACCCATGTTCTAAATAATGTCACATGTCCAATCAATATATATATATATATATATATCCAAAAAACAACTTAAAGCTCCTAATAGATAAAATCTGGATCCTCTCTATCTTTAATTATCTCTAAAATCTTTTCATGATCTTCAATAGGAAACCTCCACTTTTGTTTGGCATGTTGTCTTTTAGGTAAAGTTTCTAAATTTATTTTTGTTGCCAAACCAAGTGACTGTAATGTAGAACCTTTTGTCCTGGCCTATAATCAACAAATATAATACCATTTTTATCTATCTTTATTTGTTGATAATATGCGCTTTCAATAATGACTGATCCAATGGGATACTCTTGTCCATCACCATCTGTCATTGATTCCACCAATTTGCTTTTTGGTTGTGTACATCTTAGTATATAGTAATCTACACCTTCTCCATTTTTTAGGATCTACAACTATAGCGAAAATATCTCCTATGTACACACACCACATATATACATAAAGTAAATGTACATAAATAAATTGTAAATATATATAAATTTAATATATATTGAAATTTATATATATATAAACATGCTTGAAACTTACTTAAAAACATATAGAACATATAAATTTAAATCTTGATTTTAACTAAATTAAAATCAATTTCCATGTACCTATAACAACTAAATCAGATACACATCCACAATCAATTGAATATAGTGGATCGTAGACATCGACATTGTCATCTTCAACAAAAGGAGGCATTGATATTAATTGTTTCATTTCCCATTTTGAAACATACCCATCTCTAATATTCTCACATTGATCAATATTTACATTGTCCACAATGCAATCAACACAAAAACATGATTTTTCTCTCACATAAATTGCATAAGGCCTACTATTCCCTGTTGTCATGATTTGATGCAGACTTCTAATACCATGAATTGCTTGACAATTATAAAGATTTGATCGATCAATATCTGTTTAAATTCAAACTTGAAAATTCAATTTGAAATCTATACATACTTGAACTTTGAAATTCAAAATTTTAACAATTCTTTACTAGATGTACCTGTAACTTCCCAAAAATACCATGTGTTGTATGTTGAATCACGAGCGGAAAAATGACTTCTACACCATTCAACAATTTCATTTGCATTCCGTATGGAATTAACTACAAGTACACAAGTTGGCACATTTTTTTACATATTACTTTCAAGGAACTTATATCTAATCTTTAAAAAAATATCAAGCTAGATTCCATATATATATATATATCCAGTAAAAGTTACATACCAACAAGTTCATGTTGATGAAGTGCAGGCTTCACACATGCTCTTGCTCCATCGTTCTCTCCTTTTCCATGTCCACTCTCATAAAATTCCACAAAAAATTGGTGTTGCGTTTAGCATGTTGACTGCTTAACTAGACAAAAGCTTTTGCAGACTTAAATTGTCCTGTGAAGTTACAAATAATTAAACACTCAAACCAAATTAGTTTCAAAAAAGTAATTATATATATATAAGCAATTAAATGTAATTTAAGTCTCAAAGTTAAAAGTAAATATATATTTAAATTTAAAAAGTAATGTACTTACCAACACATCCATTAGACCATATCTAGTGTTATTCTTGATTTATGCCACATCGTCTTAGGTCTTCAAAAAACATTTTGAAACAATGAGCTACACAGATTCTATCATGATTTGTATCATCACTGATATAAAATTGAACCTCTTTGGTGATAATTTGATCATCTTTGCTACTTTGTATTCCATCGACTGCTACCTCTACATCCCTGTAGCAAACTTGCATGAAAATTGCAACTTGCTCTGAATGATAATATTGACTTTGGATATTAGTTTGAGGACTAAATGTATAGTTCTCAGAGAAATTTACAATAGAAAGAATACAACCTGGTGGAAATCAATTCTTTGAATTACGAAATTGCTTAGCTTGCCATCTTGTACCATGACAATGTTGGATATGTGTATATATGATATTGCAAAATTTACTCATGAATTCATTATAAGGTAATCCACTTTCTTTGAGAACAATTTTTTTGGCCTCAAATCCTGACTTCGTTAAGTATGTCTCATATTCAAATCTCTTCCAAGTAACTTGCATTGAATCATTATTGTCAACATGTAAAAGATTCTTCAAATCTCCACAATCATTACATACATTTTTTATACACTGAACATTGAATTCATCTGAATCTTCTGATTTTTCATATAGAAGAGACTTCACAAATTGTGTTGTGCTTCTAGGGATGGCTAAATTTTGATCAATTGTTGCCATAACTTTTATATATGATTGTAGGTGTAGATCAAATTCAACATGATTTCAACAACAACAAGTTTCACGTACTTTATTTATACGTACAAATGATGTTCGTAGTGTTTCAAACATCCTTTGACAAATCTTCACATTTGAAAATTCTTGTTTAAACGCTTCAAAAAGTTCACTTTGTGTTGTATCTATAAAATGTTTTGGATGAGAAATTTTTGTACCATCATCACATATTATTTGTATAGTATCCCTTCTATTGGAAGAAACACGAGAGTGGGTGGTCCAATATTCAACCACATGTTTCTTTATATCTTCTGAAATTCTATCTTTTTGGGGAGCCCTACAAATATTTACCCAAATTTTCTCAAATTTTCCATCTATTTCATTTCTCTTTTAATATACCTTTGAAAAATTCTCCTAGAAACATTTAGTAATTCAAAAATTGCTTGAACTTGTCTTCTATGTGATAATTTCTTACTAGAAATTATAGTCATCAACGCTCTACATGCAACACTTAAATCACTAGATCGACTCTTCTTTTCAATACATTCCTATGCTTGTTGTAAGTTTTCAACAATTTTTTGTTTTAAATCTGATGACCTTTTCCTATTATCAACCCCTAACAACTCCAAAAAAGGGGTCATTTCTTTTCGTCTAAATAACTTTGCAACTAACTGTGCTCTTCGAATTAGAGATTTTTCTTCAAAAAGTTCATCCCATATTTTTTTAGAGTGTAATTTTAATGTGCTTTCAAATAAAATATCTTCAGATGAAATATTATTGAAAAGAGAATCCTCATCCATCTTCATCAGATTTTCCATACCATAGTCCAAAAAATTTATATTCCTAGGTTCAGTTTGTTCTTGTACCTGTACGTCACCTTGATCATCAATATTTTCCATGGGTTGTTGTTTAGTAGATGTTTCTTCATCCGCTTTTCTCTTTCTTTGTCTTACTCATGTTCGATCATACTTCCTCGATCTAATCCTTGGATTTTCCATCACAAATTGCACTCAAATTTCAATTCACCTGCAGACAAATTTGTACACACACGAGCTTTCAATGAAACATGTACAATTAATATAGCATAAATATTTTAAAAAGCTTGTACAACATAACTAGGTGCAAAATATAAACATAAAATATTTAAACAAAATTCTAATAAACATAAACATGCAAAACATAAAATATTTAATTTAATAATATATATACATGTATAAAAGATAAGTCCAAGTTGGAAATAAAAGTAAAGACAAAGGTAAATTTAATAAAACATAGGTATTTAAGGAGGAAATGTAAGAACAAGAATGGAAGAACATAGGATTGGTGATCATTAATAATGAAATCTAAGAATTTAAATAATGAAAACAACAGATGCATTCATGTTTGAAAACACTTTTTAAATAAATAATATAAATAAAATAATCTCCTTTCTATATAATTCTTTATAAATATATAATTTTACATAAGAGACACTTAAAACTATATATATATATCAAATAAACAAATAAAAAATAAACTTCTTGATAATGATATTTTTTATGTTTTTTATATAAATTTTACTAAACATAAGTATGTTAATTTTAAATGTATATATAAATGTAATTATCAAATTATCTAATATGTACATGTCACACTTGTGAATGATAACAAATAAATGATAATACTTAAATATTATAGAGATGTAACTTTTATTTTCAATTTTTTTACAAATATTTCTTTGATGTTAATATTTTAATAAATAAAAAAATAGTGAAAACAAACTTCAAATGCTTTCATGAAAATAAAGACATAATCAATTATATAAGTTGAAGATCAATACATACCTTCAAAAATAGCTCTCCTATTGTTCAAATGCGTTTTCTTTTGTCGAAATAAGTCTTCTAAATTTTTAAAATTATAAACCTTCTAAAATGTCAAAATAAACCTTCTTTGATCGAAAATAGCTCTTTCCCTGTCCAAATAATTGAAGTAATTTTTTTTTTTGAATTTTCTTAAATTGAAAAATTAAAAGAAAATAATTTTTTTTATATCGACAGGTTCCGGTCGAGTCTTTACTGATCGGTAATGTTCTGGCCGAAACCCTCTCGGCCATGTTTTTCTCGGCCAAGAAGTTTTCGGCTAAAACTTGCTTGGCCGAAAATTGTTTAGCCGAGAATGACGAGTTGGCATCCTACATGGTAGCCAACTCATCATTTTTCACAATTTTATGAAACATTCATCTTTGATAGAGTATTTCTCTAGTTGGGTTTATCTTTCTGCAAAAAATAAAAATACCCTTTTGTAGAGCTCGGAGTGTAGAATCCAAATATATAATTTTTATAATATTTTGATTAGTTTTAATATATTTTATTTTTAAAATAATGCAAGTAGGTTTTAAAAATTAAAAAAGAGGCTAGTTTGATATTAAAAAAAAGATAGTAAAACTTATTAAAATATTTTAAATCTTATATGGGGTACAAGAGGAGAGAGTCTACTTCAAAATGGTATATTTTTTTTTTTGAAAATGTTAAAAAAATTGAAATTAGTTTACGGTCCGTGAAAACTGTCAAATTCTTACAAGTTTGACTTTAAAACGTTATTACGAGAAAAATATACATCAAAATGTGATTTTTTTCCATGCACAAGATATTGAAGTTACCTATTTGGAAAAAAAATAGGGAGAAATGAAGTTTTTTTCAATTTGTTTCTTGATGGCCCGTGAAGTCACTCTTTTCTAAAATTTTCAGCATTCCAAAATTTGTCCTTAAATTGATAAAAACATAATGAAGACAATTTTTTTAAATTTTTTAAAAATTACAAGAATAAACTACATCAATAGTTCTACATTTCATTAGTTTACACGATTTTGAAATTCAAAACATAAAGACCACTTTTATGTGGTCGAAGTTCAGAATTTTTTTTGTTGTTGGCCGATTCCTTTATAAAGTGACACAAGTTTGTGTTTTTACCCAAAGATAAAAAGGCTTACTACCAAAAGAGAAAGGCTCACTGCCCAATTAAAACATCTAATTATAAAATAGTCTCATTGACAAAAATTAACGGATGAAATTGCATCTACATATTCATGAATTTAGTTTCGATTAAGAGCACAATATCTATTTGCAACAGATCTGGTCAAGAATCTTCTGCACACCTTTCTCACACAACCTCTGCAAAGTAGATTACTTCTTCCTGATACTTGCCTGCAACTTTCTTATCGCATAATTCTTCACACCCTTTTATCTGCTCACACACTCCATACTTCTCACTTTATCAAACAAAATCAACTTTTTCTTGTACCATTCCATGCCTTCATAATCTCCTAAGTCAAACAAACACAATGTCTTCATAATCTCCTAAGTCGGCCTAGCAAAAACATGTTGGCTTGGAGAACAACCTTGAAATATTCAATAAGGCTTGGCACGCTAGCACCATACCTAAAAGATAGGTCGCACATAAAGATCTTCTTACCACGTTACCAAGGGACCCATAAAAAGGTCATACATAAGATAGGTTTATCACATGGCAGACTTTGATTTACATGAAATATATTCCAGAGCTGATGGGAATGCCACAGCCAAGACCAAATCTTGATTAGCATCAATTTTAGTATCAACCGGAGAAACACGATTAGACATACAAAAACTTGTAACATGCTACATGAATGTCCAGATAGCAAGCATACCTAGAGTAAGCTTTGAGCATAGCAGCCAACATCAAAATATTAGACTTCATTATTCTACATTAATTGTCTTCCATGTATGTCCCAAAAAAGGAAGTACAAACATATCTAGATCAAGGATAACATCCACACTACGTACTCGATAGGATATATAATTTTTGTATATCATCCAAAGCATAACCTTTTGGATCCTAGGTTTTGAAATCAATGACAACAATGCTAAATCATCTCAACAACTTCTCAATATGGGAAAGGTCTTCCAATGATGTTTAGGAGTATTGATCACTTGAATTATTAAAATGGATACTCCAAAGGGATTTGGTAGACTACCTCCTCAAAGGGTGTATCATGAGATGATGAGGGGGAATCTTGAGAGGCCGTAATTTTATTTCTTGCTTGGGACCTTGTGATATGAATCCGAGAGAGAGACCTAAGAATAATAAGGGGAGATGAAAGTAATTAGGAATGATTAGGGTAGACCTTGGATTTCAGAGGATGGAGATGATAGAATGGATGAAAAGGAGATAATGATAGAATGGATGGAAAGGAGATAATGATGAAATATATGAAAAGGGGGTAATGATAGAAATGGATGGAAAGGGGATAACGATAGAAAGGAAGGAGACAAGATCAATAATGTCTCAAGATATATAGATCCTTGATAGATAATGATGGGGTTTTACTTACACTAGGCTTTGATAATTGCCTAGGAAAGGCTTGGATTTGTTCACTCAAGCTTGGATATTCACTTGAGTAAGGCTTGGATAAAGGATAATTTTTCTTACCTAAGCTTGGATGATCACTTAGGTAAGGCTTGGATATGCTTACTTAGGCTTGATAATCGCATAAGAAAAGATTTGATGGGGATTTTGATATCAAGTATTAGGATCTATATAGAATCTTGACAAGATTCATTTAGATAGGATATGATATGGATTAAGATAAGATAGTGAGATAGGTCAAAGATGATACAAATTGGATATGATGATAATATTGAGATTGGATAGGATGAGGAAAACATGATAATTGTTTGATGACTAGGTTGTGATAATGAATGAAATAATAGGATGAGGAAAACATGATATATTTTGGATCTTGATATCATACAAATGGTTGACATTTTAGGTGAAATGATGGAAAAGGAAGGGTCTCCCAGGTATTCTCTAGGATTGCAAAGGTCAAGATTGAAAAGTGAGGTCACAAGATGGTCAAATTATGGTGAAATGACAAAGGCATAGCTTCAAGAGCTACATAGGTGCAACTTTAGGATATAGAGGCACAACTTTAGGATACAAAGGAATAGCTTCAGGATATAGAGGCACAACTTCAAGCTACAAATGTGCAACTTTAGGCTACAAAGGTGTAGCTTTAGGCTACAAATGTGCAACTTCATAGAGACCTATGCAGAGGTGACTCAAAATGATGCATAGGCATCATGGGATGATGTAGAAGCATATTTTGGCAATTTGAGATGGATTTTAATCATTTTTGGCAAGAGAAAATCCAAAAATAAGACACAATGGATAACTAACTTTCAAGGTGATAAAGATTTAGTTTTAGCAATACAAGTTGAATGGCTTCATTGGTTTTATACATGAAAACATGTCAAGCACAATAGCACAACCTAAATTTAGTCAAGTAGGCTTGTTAAAATAATGTATTCCCTCCCTCCAAAGGTGTAACAACTTCAAATGAATTGGTAACTAGGGTATGCAAAGTTCAAGTACCGCCTTACACCCCTTACATTAGAAGGACAAAATCCCACCAAGGAATATGTTTCACCTCAACAAGAGAATGTACATGGTGACTAAATTAGAGTATGATAATTTACCCTTACCACACTAAGAAAAGGTCAAGATGGTATTAAAGGATTATAAAATAATTCTTAGTGTATCTTTTAATGGTAAGCCCATCTGATAGTTCATGAGATTAGGAGGGTTTCTCCTTCTCCCATTACCAAATAAGTCTCGATGAACTGAGGGTCTCATAGCTTGGCTCTTGAACGATGTTGGCTACACTTTGAGGTACAACTTCACTCTCCCACATTTATATACTTTGACATAAAACATGGTTGTGTTCATCCTTGAGGTGATCAAATCTCTAAGAAGTCCTAATAGGAAAGATTATACTAGGTGTTTTTGGTCACCTAAGATCACATGAAGTGCAAGGGGAGAGCATACACACAAGATAGTAAGCATTTGGATAAAACTTAAAACATAAAATAAATGAATATGTGTGAGATTTTTGATCTCAAATATTACACAAAGTTCAAAGAGAGAGCATACATCTACACACACTTCCAAGCATGACAAATAATGTTCTTTAACCCACTAAACTACTTTAGACATGCCTAGATTAGTGGAAAATAAATCCTTGAACCAATGAATGTGTCAAATCATTAGTAATCTCAATGATGATGATATTTGACAAGCATTATATAGTTGCACCACTTGTTAGTTGCTAAAAAATTAAGGTTAGATGTGAAAATGGATGAAAACCCCTAGAAAATGTAACTTGAAACAAAAGCATAGCTTTACTTGAAAAAGGTGCCAGTTTGCATAATAGAAGCACAAATTTATGTTGTAGAATCATAGATTTATGAAGTATAAGCACCACTTTATGCTATAGAGGTGCAACTTTGTGAAATAGAGGTGTCACTTTGTGAAACGAAGGCATAGTTTGACAAACAATTCCTAAAAATGACTTTGAGCTCACTAAAAAATGAGATTTTTGAATAACCCAGTTGAAGAACCTACAAAATGAAGCTATAGTACACTTGAAAACATAGATAGGTTACTAAAATAAGTTAATTTATATGCTCAAAATATCTCCAAAATGAGGAAAACCCTAGATCACTTAGAAATCTTACAACAAACCCTAGTTTTTTAGAACCCTATAAACCCTAATTTTTGTAAGAAATTAATGAATCAACTTAGGAAAATAGAGTCTTAAATGATGTAATCCTGTAAAAAAAGGCCTCAAAGGTTAGAAAAACCCTAGATCTAGGTCAAAATGATCAAATGCAAGCTTCAAAACAAAAGTGTAGTTTTGGGTGGCAGAAGTGCCACTTTATGCAACAAAAGCATGGCTCTGTGAGATAGAGGCGCCTTTTTATGAGATGGAGGTTCCAATTCACATTTTGGAGCCAAAAAATGGCATCTTCATCATCATTAAAACTCATAAAAAACTTCTATGAAAAACATTAATTCAAGGATGGGGATCTCACCAGATGTTCCAAAATGAAGATGTTGGAAAAGATTGAAGGCAAAAAAAGGAAGATAAAAATAATACAAAAGCATGATACCTTCACCTAGAATCTTTTCCTCTCTCTTTGATGAGAAGAAATGGAGTGCACCCTTATTCCATTTGATTTTCTCTTTGGTGTTGATATGTGGATTGCTCGATGCTCTAGCATAACCTTGATATGATTTGATAATGATGATGATAAGCTTGATTCAATAGATATTTTGATAGCATGTAGGTATGATTATGTGATAAGTGATAATTACATTAGGTTTCATTAGATTGTATTAGGTGAAAATGAAGGGTGTTATCCTCTAGAGATAGAGTCTTGAAGAGGAAAAATCAATAGCTAGAAATGATTGATGATGGATGGCTAAGATTGGTTGAGGATGAGGGTTTGGATCAAATATGCAACCGTATGGCAAGTGTCAAATGATGGATAGGATTTAGGTTTAGGATTGAAATTAGGATTGAATCTATATAGAAATGGCTAGGATTAAGAGGTTAAATGAGATGAGTGGATAAGATGAAAAGCTATCTTGACTTTTTGGTGTAGGGCCATCCAAGCTCCTTAAGGATCACTCAAAGGGTCAGGAGGATGCAGGGGTCCTAAAGACCTATGAAACATTTCAGAGCATCAATTATGACATTTTGGAACCTATAATGGCTTTTGGAATGGATAAATGCAATGGAAGGATCAAAAGTCTTGAGGGTCCTGATAAGGACCCTAAGACCAAAATGAATTGTAAGTGGACCAATAGTGTCCTAAGAGCCTAGATAGGTTATAATGTTTTAATTAATTCAAATAAGGTTGAATAATAAAATGTAATAGTTTTGGAGGGTTTTTAGTTAGTAGCAATCAATAAGTTAGAAGTTGGAAATTCAAATTTTGAAATCCAACGACTAGTTTCAGTTTGGGCGGGTAAGTAGGTTTTAGGAGTTTAACAACTATAATGTAATCAAAACGATCCAAATCGGTTGGAATAGTTGGGAGATGGGTCTACAAATCTAGAGAATTCATTTGTACGGAAGGTTGGTTGATGTTGCAAGGATTGTACAGACTGCTACAGGAAAAAGCAATAAAACATCAGATTTCTTGCATTTTCTTGGGTTTTCTTGATGAATTTTTGATTTCCATTGATGAAATGTTCAATTGGATGAACTAGGGACTTGTAAATACATGAATTTAACCTTTTGTATGTCTTGATAAATGTTAACAATCAGTTTCTTGTATAATACTACTGACTGTCTCAAGGAAATTCTATTTTTTCACTAATTTTTGGGGGTTTTCATGGATGACTGATCCATTTCATGTAAGAATGTTACTGTAACCTATGAAGTGGATAATTTATAACATGTATTATATAGAAGTAATAGGGTAATGTGCATGAAGGAAGAATTATAAGGTGTACACTATGATTTGACAAGGCAAAGTGCATGGAAATGGTGCCTAAGGTATAGCAGTAGGAGTTCTAATTGAATAAGGGGTATGTTTTTGAGTTGAAGTTGATAAAACATGTTGAGTTATTGGTGAAAAGTGAAAGAACCAGTTTTGGAAGTGATTGGAAGGCTAGTATCCAAGAAGCCCTAGTTTTAGAGGAATTAATTGAGGGTTTTGTGTTTAAGGGTCTTAAGAGTGTCATGGGAGTCTAAGACCTTGAAAATCCTTAGTTTGAGAAAAATTTAAGACACTGTAGAAAGTCTCATAATTAGGGGATAAGATTTGAGTAGGGTTGCTTTTAGAAAAAAGGGCTAATTAGGCCTTAATTTTGTGGAAACAGTAGGTTTTGGAGGGATTGGTCCAAAACAAGAGCCATCAGGGTTTGAATATGTTGTGTAGAATCAGAAAACACATGTAAATCAGTCATTAGTTTGGGGAGTCATTTGGGAAAGTTGAGAGAAAAGTCCAAAAAATAGTTGTTGGAGACCTAGTTGGGCTAGAAGCCTAGTCAAGGTGGATAAGTGGGTTTGTGTCTGAGACAGAGGTTTGGGGCTTTGTAACCATTCAAGACAAGTTTGATTGAGTTCCTTAAGATCATTCCTAGGGTTTGGGTCCATAAGGGAAGGATCTAAGTCATAAGTGAACCATTGAAGCCTTATCTCCATAAGGATGCCTAGAGGAGAGTTTCAGAGTACACCATTGTAAACCCTCAAACGTTGTGTTTTTCCTAAAGTCACATTCCCTCTGCATTACTTTTGGGTAGGTGTCTAGGTTCAATTAATCTAGGCAATGAATTAGTTAAACATGTGAGATGGACATTTGTCACATGAGGAAAAAAATGATTATTATCCATGTGAACAAGATGAGGGGCTAAGATTAGATGGGAAAAGATAAAGGATAAAGGGTAATTAATTAAATAAATAAAATATTTATTTAATTAATGAGATCATGTGAAGGGATAACAATTGAATAAATGATGAACATTTATTTAGTTAAAGGATTAGGACAAGGGATATTAATTAAATAAATGATAAATATTTATTTAATTAAGGAATTATGATAAAGATGGGAAAGTATGAGAATAATTAAATTAGGTGTGGTTGGGTAAGGTCATATTTTAAGTCCCTACAGTTTCTATTCATCTCTCCTCTTATCTTAATGTAAGATGCATTTATGCATATTAATTTTCTTTCATTATCACAATTCAAATCAAATTTGATATGACATAACAAATATAAATTTAATATTTAAAATTAACTAACTATAAATATAATTTTAAAAGATAGTTATTGTATTCTATTAACTCAATATAACCTATTAATTAGGTATCATTTATAATTGTAAAGTTTAACTTTATAATTTAAAGAATTAAATTTCTAGTTGTAAAAATAATAAATTTAAAATAGGTCATTTCCTTTTAGTTTGTTAAGAGATAGTGGAGGTTAATATTGAAAGACTAGATATGCTTTAATTATTATTGTGGGACTTGTGTGATTTGAAGAAGAAAAAATTAATTGCAATAGTTTTGTTGATTTTAGGTTCCATATTATGAGTATGTTTGTTGTGGGAGGTCAATTTTTTAATGGTTTTTCAATAGATATACAACTTATTTAAGTATTGGAAATGATATATTTAGAAATATTATTTATATAATTGTTATAAAGTTTTAAAATAATATTAGTAATTTGTATATACCTAAGATAATTATTTATATTTTATAAAAAAAATAAGTCAATAATTTTGAGAAGTTAATAAATTAATAATGTACAATTTGGATATATTGATTTAGAGTTTGAGTTTTTTAATCTTATAAATAAAAAATATATTATTTTATTTTATATTAATAATTTTCAATTGATATTTAATATAGAATATTTTTTTTTCTTTTCAAATTTGACTTTTTAAGTCTAGATTTTTTTTCTTAAATTATTAATTTTAAATTATGTTTAATGTAGAATAATTCTTTGATTTTTTTATATTTTAAAGAATAAAGTCTTTTTCATTATGAAATACAAAAGTTTAAAAAATAATTATCTCTAATATTTTAAAACACAAAATATTTATTTTTTAAATCCAAAATAATAATACAAAATAAAATTAGTTCAAACATTTTGATTCTATCATATAAACTAATAAAATTAAAGATAAACTTTCTACAAACTTTTAAAATTACAATAAATAAATAAGAATAATTTAAAACAAACATTAATATACTTAAACTATTTAAAAAATAATAAAAACTTACACATTATCCACACTACACCACTTATTATATGGGCCAAGGAAGAAACAAAAATAAATATCTTTCTTAAATTTGGACTAGGTAAAAGGTACGAGAAACATTAATTGTTAGTCTTCTCTTTTAATATATTTATTTATTTATATTAGATTAAGAAAGCTTATATCAAAATTTGACTTTCTCACTTCACTTTCAATAAAAATAGACACCTCATTTATTTAAGGGTGGCCCATTATTTAAGGGATACATATTCCACCTACTCCCATATTTGGAGGACATGTCGGTGCTCATGCTAAAGACAGATTGAAAGCCTTTGCACAAGAAAACATGAATTAAGAAAGGAATTACTTTGGTAAAATGTGCAGCTCTTTGATAAAATATATAGGTAAGGAAAGACCACTATTCCTCTTTTGCTGAATTTAAACTCATATTATTTTAATTTATATGAAGTTAATTTTATGTATGTTAAAAGGATAACAATTTCATAAATTTATATTTTTAAGAAAATTATATTTTTCTCATTGTGAAATCTCTATTTTTTAAAATTTTATATTTGTTTTGGGAGGTCTTAATACATATACATGCCCCCTATTCCTACATTAAAAATTCTTCAATGCATCTGCACCCTCATACGACTTGTCAAGGATCCCTAGTCGTTTACATATTTCACATTACACCACATATGCTAGTAGTACAAAAATCATTTAGAAAGCCTCAAAATTCAAGAAGGTAAAAATAAGATTCCAAAACTATAATAAAAGAAAGTGTAAAATAGAAGTAAGGAGCAATCAAGTAACAAAAGGAAACATCTCAACTCCAATTACAACCGTTTAAATCAAATTAATTCTTTGAGGCCAAAAGGACTATTGCAAAATTTAACAAAAAATAAATTATCTTAAAGATACAACACTACTGACTTCAATTTTGAAAACCATAAAGAATCATGAATTAAGAAATAAACAATAAAACATATTCTCACAAAAACTTGCACATTACATCCACTATGTGACTTCTCTAAGCCACTCAAGGGGTGGAGGGGAATGGTGGCCTCAAACCACATATATAGAATAGCCGAAAAAACCATAGTGATCTCAAACCACAAATATCCACATAATAACCAAGCATAGTCCCCCCCAACCCAGGACATGCCAATCAATTTATCCATAAATCATATATATTTGAAGTATCTTGTATAGAAGTTATTTGTACATTGGATCTTAATTTTCTATTCTCACTAAGACAAGTTTAAGTTTGGTTCATTTTCCTATCATTTTATCTATATGTACACATTTTGTTACATTTGACTAAGTCTTGCATTAGTTATGTCCATCCATGCACCTATCTTAATACATTTGTTACTTATCCTAAATTTAACCATTTCCATATCTTGCATCATTTTTTGAAACATAGAGTTAAAACAATGGTTAGGATATGACCCCTTAAATTTTAAAAAATCTAATTCAATTTTAGATGACTCTCACTCATTCTAGTAGCAATTGTAACTTAGATAAACACACGTTTTAGTGATTTGAGTTATTTGTTTGTATTTAAAGGTATGTATTTCCATCCATTTCAATTTCTCTCTCATCCTAGAAGTGTTCAAGGAGCAATCAATAGCAAAATAATTTAGTGTGATGCACTAAAATAAATATGCATATTCATTCTAGAGAATTTTTGTAGTCTACCAATCTTTTAAATGTGTTTTTTGGGGTTGATCTAGTAGAGCATGTCCCCTTGCAACATACAACAATCCTCTAAAGGTATTTCTAAATAGTAATTATCTTTAGAGTAGAGAAAAAGAAACAAAAAATAGAGGCAAACTAGAAAGTAGAAGTGTAGAATCATAAATATCATATGTGTGGTATAAGGATGAATTCATGGTCACAAAATGACCTTGAGACACAAACTCAACCTTGACAAAGCATGGGTCTTACATAAATTTTGAGGCATTGCATAGACACAAACATCGTTTACTAGTCCATTGATAATCAAATCTAGAATTTAAATAAAAAATTTCATATCTTTGACCATTAAGCAATTATCCATCTTATTCGCATTTAATTTCCTAAATTAGTATTCAATTCAAACTTACCCATACCCACAACTATCGTAAAATTAATCTAGGTTGATTTATACTTGTGTACACATCTTATTAGATTAACCTAACTTAGTCTTAAGGAAACATTATTTTCCTTTAATTTTTTTGTGAACCCAATTGATCCTACATGACCTAATTTCCCCAGTCGATTTTTTCTATCAAGTCTTTTAGATTTACAATTTTTTTTCATTTTCATGTTTCATTTTAAGATAAAATATACAACTAATATTTCAAAGTGTTTAATATATAAAAAAAAAAATTGAGTTGCATTTATTCTAGCTTTTTTTATGTAATAATCTACCTATAAGCCTAATCTACTATTACAAAGGAGTGATCATTCAAACCTGAACATGACCACCTATTTAATGATATTAAGGTTTATTCTAATGCTCATTTCAAGAACATATAAGAAAATAATGATTATTATGATAATGGAACTCATGTGGCAAACAAATTAGACTTCACAAATGAGCTCAGTGGTTTAGCTAATACAAAAATCTAACATAATTGGTTGTTATGATTCACATTTTCATTAATAAGCAATTTAAATTAGATATATTACATGTTTTTAGTGCTAAAATTGATTCATATATTGTGGCTAGTGCATCTACCTCCTCCCATTCTTTCAACATTGATCCCTTCCCCATCATTATCCCCTCAATTACCATTATTGATTCCTATAGTGTGTTCCCTTCCTCCACTAGTGTTCCACCACATAGTATTTTTCCTTTCTCCACCTTCCATGATTATATCATCTTCCTCCTAACTATATCCCTCTTGACATATCTACATCCCAATTGATGTATTACGCCTCCATGTGTGTTTCCTTTACCACTATACGAACCATTATCAACCCTCTTATTTGTGCCACTACTACATCCACCACTCCATCCCATGTTATTTATATCCATCATTCTATCTCTCCTTCCATGGACTTGCATATTATTCATTACCTTTCTTCTTCCATACCTCTTTTCCAACTCATCAATTCTTACACCTCATTCTCATTCCTATACATGCTATAGCATTCCACAACCTTCATCAATTACCCTTGCATATTCCACCCTCAATGCACTAAACCACAAGATAGATAAATTTTTAAAAATATTGAATGTTAAACTTGTAGTGTTGAAAAATATACACCCTTACATTTTCAAACTCTATTTGCATCCCCTTAATTAATTAGATTTAATTAAGCCTTTAATTTTCCCAATGATGCATTCACAAGCCTAATTAATTTTATTTTCTGAAAGGAAAACCCACATTTAATCAATGCCTACACTTAATTACACATCTTAGAAAATGTGTGCCCTAGGTTTAGGGCCTAAGACCCATTCACCCAAGGGAGAATGGTCCTCCTTAAGTCTTGGATCCTATTTTTTAATATGTTTTTTGTGGCATTTTAATAATCTAAATTCAAATTTCAAAGGATGGCTTATGATGTTTAATTGTCGAATAATTAAGGAAACACCTATAACTACAAGGTATTTTTATCAATTCAAATCTAAACATTATCTAACAAGATAGAGGTGAACTTCACATGAGAAAAGATTATTGTCAAGAGCATTGGAGAGTAGATTTATCAATCATTTATAACAACATTCAATATCCTATCATGATGTTAACATTTATGTGTGTTCATGCATGTTTTTGGAGCTAACATTATGATGTAGGTGTCAAGTTTCAAGCGAGAATTCAAGCATCAAGATATATCAAGAAATCAAGCCATTTTAGGAAACATACAATCCTTAGAGTGATGTGTTAGATTTCAGTCCTCTAAAGGTAGCCATTAGAGGGTTTGGTGAGGTGTAACAAGCTTTGTTCATTCATCAATTCCTTCATTTTATTATTATTTCATTATCAAGGTTTAATTACCAAACTAGGGTTTGACCAAGGAAAACCCTTATCCACCAAAAATAAACATTTTTCTCCTCTCTTTTTGTTTGCAGATTTGTAGGTGAAGAAGGATTGGAATTGGACCAAAAGTGCAACTTTGCAAAGTTGTCAAAGTTGTCATTAGAGTTGTTAAGAACAGAAACTCACCTATAGGTTTTATTTTTGACTTTCTGATAATCAAACCTAGGGGAATTTGAAGCGTAGATCCGAGATTCAAGGACTCCAAAAATAATTTTCAAACCCCTATATAGAGACCCATTTTCCCCTCAATGAATATGTCCTTCAACAAAGCCCGAAACCCACTTTTGGAGCTAGGTAAACACCATCCTAACCTTCTCATATCTACTATTAATTATTGTGTCTGATAGTGTTATCATAATACTTCATATTCCAAGTGGTAGATCTCATAGGTTTGATTGTTAAAGCACTTTTATCCTTCTCCCAAAACTGTGGTTTAGTCATTTCTGTCATAAGGAAGTTAGGGTAGCATAGTGTCCAAACCTAGGGTTGACTCACCTTGAGGGTTGTAAGTCAATTCTAATCAATTGTGGCACTATCCCTCTTCTTGATGAACATGGAAAATGTGGATTTGTGATTAGGTGGACACCCCCCTTTGCTTTTGACATAGGTCCCTCATCTCACATCTCATTTTTAGGTCTCCTATCCATTCTCCCCCTTTTCCTTCATTTCATTTTGGTGAACCCGACATTGTAAATCTTAAAATATGATTTGGAGACATTCAAAGCCCTAGATATAGATTTACATTAGGGTGTTTTGCATTAGTATTCTTTGCATTACATTTAGGGTTTAGTTTTGCATGTTTATATTATTTAAATTCATAAAAAATTAAAAAATTTGCATACATCTTGCATTGTAGTTGCATCAAGAGTGTCTTTTATTCATTTAGATTCAAAATTCAGTTCAAAATTGCATTCTAAAAGTTATCACTTTGTTCACTATTTGTCACTAATTTCACTTTCATTAAGAAAACTAAAACTAGAAAATTCTATCACAGAATTCATAGTCAACAACCTAAAATAGAGAACTCAAACATTAAACAAAAACATAAATTTTAATTTTTTCAACCCCTGTACAAGGACCCATTTCCCCTTGGGTGAACCTATCCTTGTATAGGTGCTTTTTCAAATTTCTTGGCATCATTTTGTCTCTATTTGCTTCATTTCATTATGTTAGATTTGTGTTTCAGTTTTAGAAAATAGAAACTTTTGTAGTTTTTTGCATTAAGTTCAATTGGTCAAATTAATGCGTTGTTTGAAATCAAAATTGGCATTAAAAAGATATCAATTTTTAGTTTTTTGCATAGCTTAATCAGTAATTATCATGTTTCAAATATTAAAATTCTAAAATATTTTTACACACTTGCATTGTGATTCATACTTCTGGGTGCTCATTATATTTGCATGGTGCCTTTTCTCCATTTTGGGCATACTTTTGGTTTGGTGAAACTTGTATGAGCTTCACAAGCTGGTGCCCTATTTCCAATACTTTAGTGAGACATAGTTCGAGACTTATGTCATCCTATGCAAGTACATGATTCGTGGATCTTAAGTTTTCTAACTCTTTCATTCATAGTGTTGACACTAGTCAATCCATTATGGACCACAACTTTGATACCACATTTCCAATAACTACTTTCCCAACAACTAATGTAACTGATGTTGACACAATGGTTGATAATATCGCTCAAGAGAAGCTAAAACAAATGGATGAAGCCTTAGAAAACTTAAAAAATTTATGAGTGTTGAATACATTGTTGGTTCTACAGTTCCTATCATAAATAACACAAGGAAAATGCTTGATAATGAAAAAGGAATAGAACTTGTGCATATCCTAGCTCATATAATTGGCAATCATGTTCCTACAATGGCTAGTTGTTCTCAAACTTTTGGGTACACTCAAAGTCAAGGTGGAAATAAAAATCCTCCTAAAATTGTTGTGTCTATTCCTACATACACTCATCCAACTACTACTACAACAAAGAAACCCACTAGCAATGCCAATACAACTTTAGGTATTTCCATTGGGAATCCTTTTAGCTTTGTGAATTCAAATCTCATATCTCCTAATCCATCACCTCTCACAAACTTGCAATACTTGTCCTCCAAATTTACATATACACCTCCACCTTATTCACCTCCATCTCACAACACAACTAATGATTCCATCCTCAACCAACTTTTGTAAAATGTTTCATCCCTCCAACAACAAATTTCCATGTTGAACCAAAATCAAAATGTCCAGCCTTCAAAATATATCAAAAGAAACCCATTGTCCTTGTAGATATTTGAGAACACAAATGCCACAAGGTATAGAGATTCCTAGATTTGAGAAATATGGTGGTAAAGGAGATCCTTGTAACCATGTCTCGGCATAAACAACCTTATGAAGTGACTTCATCTTTGAAGATAAGCTTTTGGCTAAGCTTTTCCCTAGGTATTTGAAAGATATAGCCTTGTAATGGTTTTTCTCTTTACTGAATAATTCAATTTGTTCATTCAATGAACTTGTTGATGCCTTTCTTAACCATTTACAAGTGCACATTGGTCCCAAGATGACCTTAGATGATGTAATGATGTGTAAACAAAAGGATGATGAAAAGATCACTGGTTTTATAGCATGATACCAATTTCTTTACTCATAAATCAATATTAAGATTCCCAATGTCGATCTTCAAAGAATGCTCATTAAAATTTACAAAAAAAAAATCCAAGACAAGCTTGGGATGATGAAATTTCCCCTGTTCATACATTTGTGCACGACTCTTTGTGACTATCAACATTTGGTTAACCATTGTGAAATGAAAACTCCCTCTAATTTCCCTAAAAAAAATTTGTCTGTGCCCCATAACAATTTCCAACCATTCAAGAAACAAAATAATACTTTTTAAAAATAAACCCACCTCAAACAAGTCAACATGTTGAGTCTCAAGTGGCTGCCATAAAAACAACTCCATATCACTTCTGAGAACGTAATAGACAATTTACCCTATTACTTGATACCCTCCATTCCATCATGTTGCAACTTTTGGTTAAGAACCTAATTACCTTACCTCCTATTAGAATCCTTGATCCTAATAATCCTTTACCCCCAAACTATAATGCTAATGCCTTTTTTCCATTATCACTGAAAAAATGGACATGATACAAAACATTGTAAGCGTCTTAAACACATTGTGCAAGAACTCATTGATTCTAATCACATCTAGATTCGTGGTGTTAATGATTAAGGAAATAAGTTTGTTGCCCCACCAAACCAAAATTTGCAATTTTTTCCTAATCCCATGCCAAATCATAACATCTCTTTTGTGAAAACTAGTGATACCAAGAATGATATGATGCTTGATGATAACATGAGCAATAATGATGATGATTCTATAGATACTATGGTTAACCTCATTGATGTTCAACCCCATAAGGGACAAACCAAAATGTCTCTTGATATTACTTTCTCACAAAATGATTTAACCAAACATGCACCTAATGGTCCTCTTTACATTGTTGGAAGAATCAATGACAAGCCTACTAATGGGATACTAATTGATCTTGTGTGTGTAGAGAATGTGATTACCAAGGAATTCTTATTTTTGCATGAACTTTATCAATATTCTTATGACAAACCAAAAGCACAGATCAAAACACATAATGGTTTTAATTGCCCTACGATATGTTCGATCATTCTTCCTTTAAAATTTAGACCACAACAATTGAATGTCTCATTCTCCATCATTCCTTTGTCGGACCAATTTCATGTGAAGCTTGGTTATCCATGGCTACGCTCCATGAAATTCATCCCAATAGTAATGCATAAATGCTCAAAATATCCATTTGGTAATGAAATTTTCACTGTGCATCATAGCGGTTTTAATCTTTTGTCTTCCTGCATGGGAATTTATCATTCGATTTATTTTTGTCTAAACCCATGGAACCTGTTAAGCCTCACAAGGAATTATTTTTTAAATCTTACCAAAAGTTCAAGGAAAATCACATAGTAGAATTGTCCCTTAGCAATATGCATCAACCCATGATTGAGCCTCATATTATTGATGAAACTATGATTGAACCAAAATCCCTTCCAAGTAACCAAGACAAATCAACCATGACAAATCGTCCACCTATTTCCTATAAGAGACCAAGAGATAACTATACAATTCATGTTGTGCCCCTAAGATTAAAAAAGTTTATAAACCCAAAGATAAATGGTTGAACAACCTTTCATGGTTACTTTTGTTCCTCCCTTGCGAGAAGAAAAGAAACCAATGGTTGATAAACCCACTCCTACACAACCACAAATTGAAAATCATGCAAGATGAAACTAAAATGCTAAAGGGTGTAGGCATAGACATCATGTTATTTCTCATCAGTTAGAAGAAAAGAACAAAATAGAAAACCAAGATAAAACACCAACTCAAGCAATACATGATGATTCTCCACCTTCGCCACAAGAAAAACAAGAAACCTCCATGGACATCATCATTAGGCCTCGTGTTATGATTAACTTGGATGATGATGATGAGATTGCTAAGATTGATGAGGAATTGCATAATGTTGAAAATTGAGGTGTTTTCACTTAATACTTTGTAAAACTTTAAGATTGTTGATCTAAATATGCTTTCCTTTGTTACAGATTCTTTGTGGGTGATTATCTGATTAATTCATTTTATCATTTGTAGAATGAAGACAAAAGGTTGTAGAAGAATTAGACAAGATATTAGAATATACACAACATATACCATGGAGAAACCCTTTTAGGAAAAATCTCCACCAAGAATCAATGTATTATTTAATCTCTGAAGTAGATTACAATAACTCCGATTCTTTCTTGAGAATGCTTCTTTTTCCTTCACCAAATCTTCTTCACAACTTGCAATAAAAATGATAATAAATTTCTTCAACTTGCTTGAGATAAATAGGCATTAATCAACTTTGTAAACTCCAAAAGAGTTACAATTATAATGTTCAACCCCTATCCCTAAAAGGTACGCCTATCTCTTGCAAGTAAAGTTATGTCATGAAGAACAATGTCAAAACTTCATCTTCATCCATTTGGGCATCCCAAACTGAAGTACAAAATCAACCTTTATTCTATAAATATATTCAAGGCTTCATCCTCAAAGTAAGTGCCCAAGAGTGGGTCCACTTAACTTAGCCTTTTGAAATATCTTACCATGCAAAGGAGTTAATTCCAAGAAGCCAACTTGGGCGCCCAAGTTGGGTCCAATTCATTTCCTGTTAACTAAAACATTTCTCTCCACCATTCATGCAAGAATGGTCATCCCCTATTAACTGAAGGTAGTCCATGTTATCTATCATGCAACTCAAGTCATTAGTCATGCATTCCAAGTTAACTGAAGTCAACTAGCGTTCAACTAAAACTAACTAAAGATAACTGAACCATAACTGAACTTAACTGAATTGAAGTAAACTGATTTTGAACTAAACTGAACTGAACTGAACTTCATGCATGTAAACATCAAACCCTAACTCATAGGATCTTTACATGCATTTAGAAGTGTTATCTCTTACTCCAAATAGTTAACTGAACTCAAGGTGAGTGTCGCCTACCATGTGGATGCCCCATGTGCCCCTATTATTTAGGAACTCATATTGGACACCCTTACAAGCTCCTAACATTTAGAATTAATTGCAAATGTCAATTAACATGATTATTTCATCAAAAAATAATCTCTCTCTAATCCTAGTGTTTGAGAACACTTTCCAAGGACTTAGGAGATACATGAAATAAATAATGTTTAGGATAGCAATTAAATGTCATCCTATTTCCAACACATAATAAGAAAAATTTATTGTTTTCCTCTTCAATGAGCTTAGATGATAACAACCGTGATGATCCTCCTAACAAAAGTGACTCACCATGTGTTGAACCTGGTGATTCTCCTTGTACAACACTTACCATTGTCTCTTTGGCTAGTTTTCCACCTTTTTCCTATGATAAACAAGATTGGGATGTGGATGACCTACTATAGGTTGACTCACATGTTACATATTAGTCTTTTCTTTGTGTTCTTTTCATGTTATTTGCAACATTAGGCTCAGTTTTATATTACTTATTCCCAAATTAAGTGTGAAAAAGGGATACTTTTTTCTACACTACATTTAGCCACCACTTTAGTGAGAGGACGGGCTTTCTTCAAACTCACACTAAAGTAGACATTCAAGAGGGTTCCAAGTGTACCAAATGTGGATGGTATAAAATAACAAAGATCAAGGGGGTGGTCAAGCCCCCAGGATCAAGATCCTATGGAAAACCAACATAGGCACAAGAGAACACACATGTAAATGATGTATGAAGCAACAAAAAGATACAAGAACACACATGTAAATGATGTATGAAGCAACAAAAAGATACAAGAACACACTGTCAAAGACAAAAAGAAGAAAGAAAAAGAAAAAGAGGGTGTATCAAGCCTTGACCATTTGTCCAACGTGATGTGGATCAAATCTAGGTTGTTTTTCCAAAAAAATGTTTACAAGTGGAACATGATGTCCACTAGACAAACCAAATGCACACTCACACAAGCTAGTGGAACCTTAGGCCATCCACTAGATGAGCCCCCAGAGAGGTGAGACACATACACACTTGGTTGGTATGTGCTCACACACACAAGCAAGTGGCTATGGTAAATTCATGCCTAATTTGGCTCCCATATGCTAACCATACCAAATCTAGATACCTCCTGATAACTTTGATAAGGGGACACACAATGAAACTTCAAGCTTATGAAAACATGCAAGTAAAAATTTGTTCGAAGGGACTTTGCTTAGTTCATGTAAAGTCTCTTCTCAGGGAACATTGTGTCTAATGTCTCCAAGAGAGGAAAAGTTAAAGAAATATCACACTCTTGGAGGAAATCAAACCCAATGACACCACCAAGAAAAGGACACATCACAAGAATAAAGAAAATCACACATTGAAACATGAGTGTCGATGTATGCCCCCACTTTAAAGCGGTTGTTAACACCATTGCTATGAGAAATTTATTTAAAGTTGAAGAAGACATGAGAGCTTATTCAGAAATCCCTATGCCAAGTCATATGTTCCTGAATGAAACTACATCATGGATAAGAGGTTGCCCCCCAAAATGCAATTCTAAAGAAAAATTAGTAGGTCACATGCGAGCCAACTTAAGGAATGTTGTCTACATCCCAAGCTTGCTCTTATATATACATGCAATGTAGTCAACTAGCCAAAAGAGACATCAACAAGTGGTATACGAGGACAAGGCTAACCTAACCCCTTGCCCCCACTTAGTACAAGACAAAGATGAGCCGAGATGATATGAAAAAATTGGAAAATCGGTATCAATTAGAGGAACTAGGTGCTTCAACACAAGGATATGCACCACAATCCTTAATATGTTGAATTTTATTACTCAAAGCCTTACATTCATTATTAGAATGACCATGAACTCTATGATATGCACAAAATGAACTCTTGTTATAGCATTTCTTTTGTGTTATTGGAGGGAGATATATCAAGCGACCTTGGAGGAGTCTTGAAAAGATACTCTCTTGATCAATAGTAGAAGATGTTGCTTTATTTTGCAACAAAGGTATCTCTTGCTTAGTACAAGGAGTCATACTTACACAAGACTCTTTAGATGTTGAGATTTTGTACTCTTTTTTAAAGAAAGGTGTAAAATCTAATCAACTCCAATTGTTAGTGTTTTGCGTGATGACATTGATATTAAGCAAGGATTTATTTGTTTCTTTCATTTCTTTCAAAGGACAATAACCAAGACCACTAGTGTCTATCAGTTCAGGATGCACTAATGTTAAATTTGGATGAGAAGAATCTTTTGTAATATTGTTGATATTGAGTGAAGATATTTTTGATGCTTTTTTTCTTTCAAAGGGAAATAACCAAGACCATTAGTCATTTCTTGTGTGTTAGGCTCTATAGGGACACAAATAACTTGTTCTCTAGCACCACATCCTTTTCCACTATACCAAAGTTGTTTCATAAGTTAATAACCTCTTCCATAGAGATTTTTCATTTCATTTGGATTCATTAGTTGCTCATGATCAACTTCATCAAAGTTTGTTGTATAATTTTCTTCTTCTTCTAAAGTGGTTGAGGCTTTCGAATTTTGTGTTCACATTACCTCTTTTTCTTTTCCCTTTTCAGACTCGTTTGTTATGATCTTTTATTCACCCATGAATGTAGGTGTGAAATCTAAGGAACCCCAATCATCTTCCAATAACTTTATGACTTCATCCATATGTTTTTATTTGTATTTCTCTTACATGGGTTCCACTTGTGTGGTTGGTGTCAATGTCTTCAAAGGATTTTCCTTGCCTTTCTCAATGCTCAAACAATTGTTTGGTTTAGGGTCAGATTTTATTATACACACTTTATTGTTGTAGACATACTTCATTATATGATGAAGAGTAGAAGGCACCCATTCATTGCATGAATCCATGGCCTTCCTAAAAGAATATTATATGAAAGATCATGAGGCATAACATAAATAGGAGTTTGTAACATTGATTTTCCTACTGTAATATGCACAGTGATCACACCAAGTGGTTGCTTTCCAACATTGTCAAATCCTTGAATCAATAAGGAATTAGGTTCAATTCTTGATTTATCCATGCCAAGCTTATCCAAAAGGGTTACACTAGACACATTAAGAGTTGATCCATTCTCAACAAGGGTTCACTTTATCCCTATTCTATTATATTGAGCTATTATCATGAAAGATTTGTATTGCTTTTACACTTCTAATGGAGGTAACTCATCTTCATGGAAAGTAATGTCTAAGTTGGCCAAAGTTATAGCTTGAATTTGGGCTGCCACATCATTTTGAATGTGCATTAGGAGGGGTAGGAACTTGTTGTAAGGTATTTTGAATTATGTTATGATAATGAGGGGAGGCTTGAATAAGGTCCCATAATGATATCTTAGCAAAAGTATTCTTAATTTGTTCAACAAGATCATACTCCTTTCCACTTTGTAAAGGAAAACGAGGAGGACCAGGTAGGATAGGGTTAGGAAATGGGAGGGATGTTGGAGTTGTTTGTCTTGGTTGTGGATTATTTCTAGTGTTATATTATGAGCAACGATATTATAATTTGATTGCTACGAAACATTATTCTTAGGTGGTTCGAGGAGGAAAACGGGTTTGTTTTGAGTTTTTGGTTGGTTTGAGGGTGGGTAAAGGATAATTTTAGGCTCAGGAGAGTACTTCAAGGGGTGTCTAATGTGCATAAATTTAGAAGATTTATCCTTATTTTCATTATCTCTTAGTGAAGGAGAGTCTAATGTCACTTCATCATCTTCATATAAGGAAGTCACATCACTATTGTTTGAAAGACATGTGTCAATTTTCTCAGTTTCTTGCATCATGATATCTCCCTTAGTAGGAGAGGGTTTAGGACAACCATAAACTAGATGTTCATGACATTAAAAGGTTGGTTCTTTTAAAATGACTTCATCACAAGCAAGGGAGTTATCAATGGCTGGATTTTCTTGCTTATCAATAATGTCATTCTCTTGTTCAACAAGGCTTTCCCTAGGGGAATAGAGACAAGTAGGAATTTCATAACTTTCATTGGTTTGATCTTTTAACACCAAAACATCTTCTTCACAAATAGGAGAGATATTAGGAGGAGAAAAAGTATGATTATCATGGTTATATATGATTGTATTCCTTTGTCCCATAATTTCTTCCAAAATAGGATAGGTAGGGGAAGAAAAATAAATAGGGTTATCATAGATCTTAAGGATTTGATCATCTAACACCAACATATCCTCCTCACAAATAACATGGTTGTCATGATTTCTTACAATTGCATCCTCTTTCACTAAAACATCCTCACAAGAAAGATATGAATGGAAATTGGGTAACGTGATGTTTAGAAATGTGTCTATGATCTCCTTCTCTTGTTCTATAATATCTTCCAATGTGGGAGAGTTTATAGAAGAGGAGCTTTCAAAATTGTTATGATTCTCAATGGGTGTTTCTTCTAACACCAAAATACCTTCATCACAAGTAAGAGAGGTATTAGGAGAAGAGAAACTATGATTATCATGATTTTCTATGCTTTCATCTTCTTCTATCATATCATTCCCACAAATAGGAGAGATAGGAGCGGGTGTGGAATTAAGGAAAGTGTTAAATTTTAACTCTCTTGCACTAAGAGACTCTCATAACTAGGAAATGTATTAAATGAATGAATAACATGCTTATTGATGAAATTTTTCTTTGCAAACTTGGAAAAGAAAGATATTAACATTTGTGAAAAGTAATCTATACAACCTTATTATGCAAAACCCAAAATGGAAAGATATTTAGAATGCAATGCAATGACCTAGAATGAAATGCAATTTCCAGATGGTAAACAAGGTAATTTGTTGATTACACTATGTAACAATTTGAAATGAAATGTTGTAAATATAATTTTGAAATTGTGCAATGCACAAAATTAAGCTAGATCTAATGAAATAAATGAAACATAAACTCAACAAACTGAAACAGATATCTGATGACAACAAAAAAAAGCACTTAAATGAAGTTTTTAATGCTATAAATTGTAGTTTTAGGTCTAATCTAGGAATAAATCGCCCAGATGGATGAATGAGTCCCAGTTAGGGTTTTTGGTAGATTCAAATAGTGAAAAATAGTCAACACAGAATTCCCAAAAATCTGGGGAAAACACCTATACAAGGACTAAATCACCCAGATGGGTGAATGAGACCCAATCAAGGTTTTGAAGATGGTTTTGACAGATTTTCAAGTGTTGTCTATTGATTTTTAGATTCGGGTCTGCTACAGTAAGTTTTAGTTTCAATGCAATGTGAAATGCAAGTTGAAAATGTGACAAAATGATGACCTAAAAGACCTAGTTTGATATGCAATTTTTTGTTTCAATGTTGAAATGCAAGTTAATGTGATGTATATGATATGCAATATGATTTTTTTTTGTATTTTTCAAATTTAAATAATGCAAACAATACAGTCCTAATTAAAATCCTAACTGTGATGCAAATTTGAATGAAAACTAAACACCCTAAATGAGATCTAATTCAATGCAAATGAATGCAAGATCTAAATATAGGATGCAAAGGACTCCTAAAATTAGAAAACTACAATTTTTAGGATGCAAAGGACTCCTAAAATCAGAAAACTACAATTTTTACACCGGGTTCACCAAAATGAACCAAAGGAAATAGGGTTCCACCTTTTGGGAAATGGAACTAGGGGGTTAGGACCTATTTCACTCTTAGTTCATTAGGAAACCAAGATCCCTCAACCAAGTGACTCAATTAAGGGAAGGAATACACAACAACAAGAGTTTGTATGGTTTCCTTAGGTGTGATTAAAAAGGGTTCACCACTAAGCAAATGCTTAGAAAGAAGGAAGTGAAAGCAATATGCAAATCTAGCTATGTAACATATAAAATGAACTCAAGATTAGAGTAATAAACTGAGGATGAACAAAGAAACACCTAGAAGATGAAGATGACTAAGAAAAACCTAAAAACAATGAAATTTTCTACTTTTGATGTGTACTGGGACTCATACGCTAGACTGGGCGATTTGTCCTAGTTTAGGGTTTCTGGGTAGAAACTGTAATCATTGAGTGACAGATCAAGATCCTTTGAAAACCAGTAAAATAGCTATATAGGAACTCATATGCCCAAGGTGGAAATTTTAGTCCAGTTTACATAAATATTTAAAACACACATCACAGGAGAGAAAAATGTTATTTTTGTTAGTGGATGGGGGTCTACCTCAGTCAGACCCCATTTGAGTAATTAAACTTTGAAATTAATTGAAATCACATGAAGGAATGATGAATGAACAAATGAATGTAACAACTCACCAAAACCTTGTTGAATCCTTGGAGTGTAGATCTGCAACTTGTATGAGTTGGCTTCAATGGATGTAGATCTTGATCACAACACTTGATATGACTTTGAATGCTTGAACTTGGATCACAAATGCTACATCAACATGTTAGCTCACAAACACACATGATGCATGAAGACCTTGACATGATGCTTGAGTCTTGAATTGATGCTCTAATATGCTTGATAATCAACTCTTGAATGCTCTTGAACACTTGGAATTATCTCTTGAAGGATCTAGATCTAGGTGAGACTCTCATGCTTGAAGATTCTTAGGTTGCTTATATTACTTAGGTGAAATAATGATTTGAAACCTTAATTATATAGGCATTTCATTGAATTTACCATTTATTAGATCCCAAATGCCAACATTCACAAAATCTAAATTGAAATCCCTAATTTCTAGCGAGCAAAACCCTAAAAAGGGGTCAAATGGGACTCATACACCCAAGGTGGCATATGGGTCCCACCTAGGGGGACTCATACACCCAATGTGGTGTATGGGGCCCTCCCTAGCTTTTCGAGCTGAGGAAATGTCAAGGGGTTAGAATATTAAGTGTATTTATTGAATTTGTTGAGATTTTGGTTGAAATAAGCCTTGGGATGCATAATAAAGGGTCTTAGTGACCTATTAATGATGATTTAAAGGTCATAAATGCAAGAGGGCCCAAAACTTAGTGTGAAGGTTTAAATAAATACTCTTTATGACCCTAAATTAAGGTAAAATTAGGTCTATTTAGTTAAAAAAATCCCTAAACTTAATGTGAATGTGTATAAAACCAAATCAAGGGAACATTAGGCTCAATTTTATATTATTTATTCCCAAATTAAGTGTGAAAAAGGGATACTTTCTTCTACACTACATAAACCAATCCTCATTCAAATACTCACAACAATCTAAAAATTCAACTTAAGAATGGTTTGGAACAACATAAAAATTTGCAAGAAGTGTTCTTCTTTATTCATTCAAAATCTTGTAGAAATTCAAGAATTAGATAGCATAATTAAAACTCTTGGTTGTGCGGCAATATGGGTTGATGAAAATCAATAAAAATATAAAATATGACTAATGCAAAACAAAAAAGATCAATATAAAAATTTTCTCCTTCAATTTAACTTCTATCACAAGCCCCTAGCATCTTCACGCTGCCATCTTCATTAGAAATCATTGTTGCAATCAACCATGAAATCATCAATATTCTTGCTGTTGTAGCACACCTCCAAACCTTCAAAAAAAATGTCTTCTTGGTATCTTTCAACCTTCTTTCATTTGAAGCTCTCAAGCTCCCTTCACATAAACTTTAGTAGCTCACTATCTCTCAAAATGTGGAGCTCACTAGCTCCCAAAACATGGGATTCTATGCAAATAGAAATCTGCAACAATGGAGTCTTCAAATCCTCTCTTCAATCCAACAACATATCCCCATCTCACCTACAAAAACTGCCAAATCCATCTCCCCAAATGACAAGGCATCATAATATAGAAGTTTTAGAATGAGAAAACCATTATGGTTTTCCAAAACCACAAGAAAAACACCTCCTTGGAAAAACCACGCCCAATTTGGAGAAATAATCATAAAAATAATAAAATTACTCAATTCTCACATGGCCTTCATATTGGAACCTAAACCATGGCCAATCAAATTTGGTCAATTCTTGCATCTTCATTGATCTTTGACGAGCCTGACGGCTCCAAATACAAACATGTAGTAACATGCAAAGCTTGTGGCACAAACATGCAATGGCATGCAAGGCATGTAATTGAACATGCAATCACATGCACCCCAAGCGGTCCCCACCAAGAAATGGATTCCCAAAAGGAATATTTCACCATTTAAATGCCATGGAAACATTTACCTCAACACATTTCCTCCAAAAACTGAATTTACATATCACCAAAAGAGAAAATCACATTATTGCAAATTAAAATATTAATTTTCCACACACCTTAGACCTTATTGAGAATAAACAAAATTGAAATAACAATATTTTTGGTGATGAAAGATTAATAGTACCCCTAGATTCTCCTACATCAATTTCATAGGCCTACAACCTCTCAACAAATTGGACTGTGGTGTTAATGGATGCCCTGTTGGCAACACAAGGGAAAACAACTAAGAGGGGGGTGAATCAGTTGTCACAAAAATTCAAAACTTATTCAACTTATTAACCTTATTCTCAGATTTGATTATTAACCATGAAAGAACATCAGAAACACACACAAAATCACACTCTTGCACACTCTAATTCGAATAAAAAATAGCTCGTATATATCCACAACAAGAAATTTCATCCCTTCATGTTAGCCACAAAGAAATAATAAAATGAATATGAATTGTTGGCCCAAAAAATTAAAGATTAACAATGTGAATCAACCAAGGTCAGACACAACTTAGTGAGGACCCAAATCAACATCTCCAACATGAAAACACTTCAATTAATTTCTCCTTGAAGATCCACTACACACTACAAACACTATGTTGGCCAAGAACAAGAAAAACATGAACACACAAGAGAAAATTGCCAACCACAAGCACAACGATCAATGCAAATGTGAAACAAAGATAGAGCATGATCTAGAAACATCCACAAGCATCATGAATCACAAGAGAAGCATTTGCAACAATTGTACTAACTGAAATAGCATCATCTTCAATCAGGAACACCAACTGAAGAAACATAAAAATTGACATAATGAAAATCTTCATAACTCGATCAAATCTTCAAGCGGGTCTTTGAAACTCAACGTGGATAAACTAGATACACTCAACAAAAAACCCTTTAGTCCACAAGCTCTAATCAACAACGTACATAAATAACTGACATACATAACTTCACTTCACCACTAACAACCTGCAACTCATTTATTACAATTTTCTCAATATCCTCGACATATACAGCTTCAAATACATTAATGGTAATAGTGTTGATATCAATGACAACCACATATCAACAACACAACCACAACATCCAACAATCTCCCCCTTTGGCATTGATGGCAACACATGATGTGAAAAACACCATCAATGCAACTAACTCCTGCTTAGGTTCTGACTCATCTTCTCCTCAACACTTTAACATAATCTTTCTCCCCACAAGGCTCTTCTCCTTAGATAATTACCAGTTTTTCACATGAATCTTCTCCCCCTTTGACATTAATGACAAAGATCTCTAAGCTTTGAACCACATATCTAAATTTCTGAACCATTTGACTACTCTCCCTGAGTAGCAGCCACCACAACATCAATCCAAATTCAAATATGATTATGAAATGCACAAACTGATGCAATGCATTGCTTTGCATCTTAGTTCTGATTAGGAGGGGTAATCACCCCTAACTTCCCTCTGAGATACTCAAAAGTATCCTTAGGAAATGGCTTGGTAAAGATGTCTGCAACCTACTCCTTAGTAGGCACATACTCCAATCTGACTTCCTTTTCACTTATCTTCTCCCTCAAAAAGTGAAACTTAATAGATATATGCTTTGTTTTTGAATGCAACACCAGATTCTTGGAAATGTTAGTAGCACTTGAGTTATCACAGAATATAGCAATAGGATCATCATATATAATTCTAATATCCTTCAGCATCTGCTTCATCCATAGGACTTGAGTACAATTGTTAGCAATAGTAATGTATTCAGCCTTTGCAGTAGACAAGGAAATTGCATTTTGCTTCTTGCTTAACCATGAAATTAGCTTCTTACCCAAGAAAAATGCTCCACCACTAGTACTTTTTCTATCATTCACATCTCCTGCCCAATCAATATTAGTAAAGGAACTCAAGGTAAGATCATCATCTTTAGGATACCATAGGTCATGATCAACAGTTCCCTTCAAGTATCTAAAAATTCTTTTCATAGTAGTCACATGAGATTCCTTTGGATTAGCTTGAAATCTTGCAACAATACATACAACATTCATGATATCAGGCCTAGTTTGAGTCAAATACAACAATCCACCAATCATTGATCTATATCTTGTCTAATTTTCTTTTGGAGAGTCATCTTTTGTTGTCAACTTGCATCTGGTCACCATGGGTGTACCAACTAGATTTGAATCTTCCATACCGAACTTCTTCAACAATTCCTTCACATACTTGGACAAAGATATAAAAATCCCTTTATATAACTGAGTAATTTGTAATCCCAAAAATAATTTCATCTCACCAATCATAGACATGTCAAATTCATTATGCATCTCATTAGAAAAATTCATGCACAAACCATCATCTCCCCCAAAAATGATATCATTAACAAAGACTTCAACAATCAAATCTTTATTGTGATCAATCTTGAAATACAAATTACTATCAGCAACACCTTTGTTAAATCCAAGCTTCAACAAATACTTATCCAATCTTGCATACCATGCTCTAGGGGCTTGCTTGAGTCCATACAATGCTTTCTTCAACTAACACACCATATCTTCCTTATCAGTCAACCGGAATCCATCAGGTTGCTCAACATACACTTCTTCTTCCAATTCACCATTTAGATAAGTTGATTTTACATCCATCTGATAAACTTTGTAGTTCTTGTGAGTAGCATAGGCAAGAAATAATCTTACAACTTCAATTCTAGCAACAAGGGAAAAGGTCTCTTCAAAATCAATTCCTTCTAGTTGTGAATATCCTTTACATACTAGTCTTGTTTTATTTCTAACCACTTCACCTTGCTCATTTAGTTTGTTTCTAAAGACCCATTTAGTTCCAATTAAATTTTTATCCTTAGGTCTAGGAACAAGAATCCATGTATCATTTTTCTCAATCTGTTTTAACTCTTCTTTCATTGCTTCAACCCAATGCTCATCTTTACATGCTTCATTCACACTAGTAGGCACAGTCTTTGATATCAAGCAATACTCTTCTACAATCTTTCTCCTAGTCTAGACACCTTTGTTCTTATCACCTATAATATGATCTTTTGAATGATTCAATCTTACACACCTCAGATTCTTCTTAGGATGTTCTTCAACTCCAAGTTCTTTTGATCTCTCTTCATCTCTTTCACCAATTTCTCCTTCTTCTTCATTTTCTTGATTTACTAGATTGATTTGCACTTGATTTGTAGTTTGAACTTGCTTTCCTTTGTTTTTATTGTCATCCTGATCATCAGAGTCATATCCACGGGTTTTGGATAGTGTACCTAAGTCTTCATCAACCTTAACATTTGCACTTTCAACCATTTTCTTCAATCTTTTATTGTAACATCGGTAGGCCTTGCTTTTAGTAGAATAACCTAGAAAGATACCTTCATCACTCCTAGCATCAAACTTTCCCATGTCTTCATCTCTCTTAATATAGCATCTGCTTCCAAATATCTTGAAGTATTTAACAGTAGGCTTTTGACCAGTCTATAGCTCAAAAGGGGTCTTACCAGTATCACCTTTGATTTGTACTTGGTTGAGTGTGTACACAATAGTACTCACAGCTTCTCTCCAATAGATATGAGGAACATTTCCTTCTAGCATCATTGTTCTAGCATCATCTTCAATTGTTATGTTCTTCCTTTCCATAATTCCATTTTGTTGAGGTGTCCACGATGTAGATAATTGTCTCTTTATTCCATGTTCTTCACAAAAAGAATTAAATTCACCGGAAGTGAATTCACCACCTCTATTTGATCTCAGACATTTAACCTTCAAACCTGTCTTTGTCTCAACCATGGCTTTAAAGATCTTGAACTTTTCTAGTGCTTCATATTTCTCCCTTAAGAAAGTAACCCATACCATTCTAGAATAACCATCAATGAGTAACATGAAATACATGTAACCTTGTAAACTTCTGACCTTAGAGGGACCACATAGATCAATATGCACAAGCTCTAACAATTCATTTGAACAATGCTTTTACTCCGAAATGAAGTCCCGGTTTGCTTTCCCAACTGACATTCCTTGCATATTGCATTAGTAGGTTTTACCAACTTAGGTAGATCTCTCATAGCCTTAGTGGAACTTATCTTGACAATATTATCAAAGTTAATATGACATAACCGCCTATGCCATAACCAACTTTCATCAACTTGAGAAATCAAACAACTTTTACTAGCAGCACTCAAGTGAAAGGTATTACCTTTTGTTTTTGTACTTGATGCAATTTCATTTTCGGAACTCAATATTCTACACTTTCCATCCTTGAACTGAAGATTGTATCCCTTATCAACCATTTGACCAACACTAAAAATATTATGCTTCAAGCCTTCCACATACAGAACATCATCAATATTATGCTTACCATCAAGAGAAATGCAACCTCTTCCATGGATCACACTAGTTGTATTATCACCAAATCTCACAACACCACCATCATGCTTTAACAAGCTTACAAACTTACTTTTGTCTCCTGTCATATGATGTGAACAACCACTGTCAATTACCCATTCATCTTTATCTTCAACTCAAGCAGCTCGGGCTTTCTCCACATTTGTACAACCAACAGATTTAATAGATACATGATTATTATCCTTGATAGCAATGAATGCCCATTCATCATCACGTCTATTTCCTTTATCAGATTCATCATCTGCCACCCCTTCATCAACAACATAGTAAGACTTCTTCTAAAATCTAGGCTTTTTATGTCTTGGTTTAGCAGCTCTTTTTAGACACCTTGATGCAAAATGACCTATCTTATTGCAAGAAAAAAATTTAAGAGGCAATTTTCCTTCATACTTACCTTTTCTTCTCGGTACTCTTTTGACAATAAGTGCTTCCAGCTCTTCTAGCTTCTTTCTTCTTCTTCAATATGTCTAATTTCATCCTCATACTTGAATGTCTTTCTAGATGAGCTTTCACCCGGATCATATCTCTGTCTATCTCTTCCAGAAGTAGTAGCCTTAAATACAAATTCAACCTTAGGAAGGGCATCACCAAATTCACTCAACTCAAAAGCAGTCAGCTTACAAACCAATGTATCTCTGGTTATGTTTGTTACAATTCAAAGCTCTTCAATAGCACTAGCTTTGACTTTGTAAGAATCAGGCAGGGATCTAAGCACTTGAGCAACAATCTCAGATTCTTCTATCTTTCCACCAACACATCTAATACCACACATAAGTTCATTCACTCTTTGGATGAAAGTATTAATGTTCTCATCATCACCCATTCTCAACTTTTCATATTTCCCTTTCAAACTTTGCAACTTAGAAATCTTCACATTAGCATCACCTTCATACAAGGTTTCCAACTTTTTCCAGATCTCATGAGTAGTCTTTAGATCCATAACATTTTTCATCTCAGAATCAGTCAAAGCACTCAATAAAGCTTCCTTAGAACAAATATTATACTCAACATCTTTGATCTTAGTAGAAGTAGTAGGACCATTATGTGGAATAATATACATATTACTTGTAATGCTCCAGTAGGGTTCACCAATGCATCTCAGATGGCACTCCATTCGAGTCTTCCAAAAAGAATAATTTGTTCCATCAAATCTCAGACTATCCTTCTTGTAGCTTGTCATCTCGGATCAACTCAAGTTGTTAAACTTCTTCCAAGGAACTTGCTCTGATACCAATTGTTGGCAACACAAGGGAAGACAACTAAGAGGGGGGGTCAATCGGTTGTCACATAAATTCAAAACTTATTCAACTTATTAACCTTATTCTCATATTTGATTATTAACTATGAAAACATAAATCATCAACACATCAGAAACACACACATAAGCACACCCTTGCACACTCCAATTTGAATAAACAATCACTCTTATATATTCGCAACAAGAAATTTCATCCCTTCATGTCGGCCACAAAGAAATAATAAAGTGAATACGAACTGTCGGCCCAAAAAATTAAAGATTAACAATTTGAATCAACCAAGGTTGGCCACAACTTAGTGAGGACCCAAATCAACATCTCCAACATGAAAACACTTCAATTAATTTCTCCTCGAAGATCCACAACACACTATAAACACTATGTCGGCCAAGAATAAAAAAAACATGAACACACAAGAGAAAATCACCAACCACGAGCACAATGATCAATACAGATGTGCAACAAAGATAGAGAATGATCTAGAAACATCCACAAACATCACGAATCACAAGAGAAGCATCTGCAACAACTGTACTAACTGAAATAGCATCATCTTCAATTAGGAACACCAACTAAAGAAATTGAAAAACTATCAGAATGAAAATTTTCATAACTCGATCAAATCTTCACACGAATCTCTAAAACTCAACATGGATAAACTAGATATACTCAACAACAAACCCTTTAGTCCACAACCTCTAATCAACAATGTATAGAAATAATCGACATACAAAACTTTACTTCACCACTGACAACTTGCAACTCATTTATTACAATTTTCTCAATATCCTCGACATATACAACTTCAAATACATTAATGCTAATAGTGTTGACATCAATGGCAACCACATATCAGCAACACAACCACAACATCCAACATACCCTACAATATTTCTCAGCATCTGGAGACTACAAAGTGACCAAAATCTTCTTTCAAATGGAAAAATCATGCATCTATCAACAAGGCATTAACCCTATTTTTTTGCACTATTCACATTCAAAATTCACAACCTAGGTTCATACTCACCTAAAATAGGTGTCATAGATGGAAGGAGGAAATCTTCAATAACTTCAAGTAGTTGGGAAAATGGTTCCATTACTGCAAGTAGGTGAAGCAAGTGAAAGAAAGCTCCTTGTTGTGTGTCCATGAAAACCACTTCAAACACTCTATTGGTGTCAACATGTTAATGCACTAAGAAGAAGATTGTGCCTACCCCTAATGCTCTGATGAGATATTATTTATCAGGCATGAGGCATCAACCACATCACATGCCAAGAAGGGATGAGGGGAAAATGAACATCAAAATTTCAACCCTCAAAGGACTTAAAATAATTTTGGAATAGGAAAATAGAAAGATTCATGGCTTGTAAAGACATAGTAAGGCATGTGAAAAGGAGGATAAAGGAAAAGAAGACGTTGATAGCCCGAAAGCCAACAAACATACACTTAGTCAAATTTGGATTTTACAACTTGATATTTTGACTAAGGCCTAAACATGGGGCCTAGAGGAATGGTGGAAAGCAATATGATCCAATTGGAATTTCTTATATTAGCTATTAATGAAGGATCATAATCCACTAAGATGCAAAAGGGGAAGGGACTCAAGAAGAATGGACATAGTAGATTTGAGTCCGGACACCTTGCAAATCCAATTCCAAGTCCAAGCAATGCAATCCTCAAGTAGCTTCAACCAATTTTAAATTTAGAGAGAGAGTGTGTGTGGTTCTTCAAAAATGAGAGAATGACTTAAAAGAAAATATCTTTTTCCTTTTATCTTCTCATTTTCATTTTTTAAATCTATTTTCACTTTATTTTCTTTAAAATTTATTATTTTCATTTCACAAAATGCATTTGAAAATTAAATTAAAATTCCTAAGTCATTTTCTCTCCCCAAAGGAAAATAAAATAATCCAATTTAATTTCTTTACAGGCAATATAAATATTTCAGCTATCTTTCCCAAATGATGGATTTTTTTTAGCATAATTAAATGAACTGCAATAACTTAAACATGTCTAATGTTTATAAATCAACTCTTTCCCTTTTATTTTGTTTCCCTAATTTTCTCAATTAACAATACATCATTTTAAAATGCAATGATTTAACCTTCAAAATACAATTACATGCAAATGAGGAAAATTAATAACTATGGTCATATTCATGCAATGATGGGTTTTCCACAGCACATGAAGTCTAAAATTTCCACCAATTTAAATGAAAAACCACAAGGGAAACTAGGCTTATCTTGCACTCAAATCACAAGCAATAGGGGTTACCATACACATTAGCCCAAAGTGACATTTTTGATATATCCATTATTGGGGAAATAACCCAAACTTGCATATTTAGGCAAATAAATGATCGTATACATGTACTTGCACACTCAATTCACATGTCAACCTCACCTACTACACATATATATAATAGCTAAAGAAAATAAAAATCATTCAATGAATTTTAAAGCCACATATATTATATAATCATGGAATTACAATAATAAACTAAAATGTAAGATATCGATATCATTAAATTACCATTTCTATGATTCTATTATAGAAGGCATAACACAAACATCTCAATATATAACATGTAGTAAAATAAATCATTTCCTCAAAAGGAACTTGGTACACAACAAAGCATGTATCTCAATGCAAGCAAACAACAATCATAGTATATGTTATTGAATAAAATGGTGAAGTTGAAACACAAATAAGCACTTAAAACAACATGCACATGCATGAAAAAACCAAGAAGAGAAAGATGGTGTTGAGGCAGGATGTTGATGAGATCATGGAAATGCACGACAAGGTGATATCTAAGGACCTAGAAGTAGCCAGAATGTTAAAGGAACTTCTTTAGATGCTACTTGTTCTATTCTCTTTTTTGGTTTTTTGTGTTGTTGGTTGTTGTTCGCTGATGGGGTGTTGATTGTTACTTAATCAACCTATTTTTTTGTGTTGGTGGGGTAGCCAATCTGCTTTGTCTTTGTTGCCTTTTCTCTTTTTTTATACAGGGTTTCAAGGCCCCTTCAAAAACCTGTTTATCGCTAATCAAAAACATGCACATGCATGACCTAACCATCCTAAGATACATAGTTAAAATGCAATGCTAAAACAACCATCTCAATACAAAAAAGGGTAGGCTTTATAGAATTCCAATATAGTTGGGAATACACACTCTAGTTTTCTTACCAATGCTTGCTATAGCCTTCAACATTATTTCCTCCTTGTCCTCCTCTTCACTTTTCCTCTACTCAATAGGGTTGACTTTTTATTTTTCATCACTTCCATTATTTCTATGGTTAGTGTTTCATTTATAGTTCTCATTAAAAACATCCATTGATATTTGAATATCCTTCATACATACCTATTATTTGCATGGTTAACATAGGTAATAAAGGCTATCCTCAATAATGATTATTATATGGTAGGGAACAATAAATGCTTCATACAATTATCTTACTCTCAAAATTGTATCTATCCTTGAGCTCTTTATCATGCTACACATTATATTTTAAGGTGCCCCTTTTGGTTTACAAAAGCCTTATATCCCCTTTCCACATCATTAGATAAGATTAACAAGTTTAGAATCATAAGATTATAAATATTAACATTTATAATCTATATTGAAACTTAAGTGATTTTTAGTAGACATTCATTAAGTCCTTTGAGTTTATTTTGGGCACTAAAAAATTCTAGTCTCTCATAAATTATGATTTATAGAAGTTGATATAAAACAACCCCTAAGTATACTAAAGTTATTTTATGATTTTTATTAAGTATAGGCAATGGAAAATCTTTTGGTGTATCTTTCTAATTCTTAGAATTAAGACTGAATAATCAAGAAGATGAATTAGATATTTTTCTATTTCATATAGGATCTAATTTAGGATATATTTCCATGATAGTAGTCAAGCATATCTTACGACAAATTCATCCTCTATATATATAAAAATAAAATTTTATATAATAATTAAACATTTGTAAGACAAGAAAGAAGGGTGAAATAATAAATGAAAATTTAGTCAAAATGAATTTTTAAACATAATCGTTTACTAAATAAAAATGAGTAAGAGATATGAAAACATATGCTACTACAAGTTGAGTAATAAAGTTATTTTGGGAAAGTAAAATTGGTTAAGGTTGCATAGGAGGTTGTTAAAGAGGTCTAGCTCCTATTTTGTTCTTTTGATCTCCGTGAGTAGACAAATAGAAGTAATGTGTGTACTTAGTTTAGATTGTGCCTAATGGTAAGAGATTAATAAAAGAGAGAAGTATGGCAAATATAATTTTAGCGAATGACTTGCTTATGATATCATGCTAATTGTTTATACTATTGCATTAGAAATACAAATAGGTAATGGAAATTCAATATTGTCAATTTGTTCAAAGCCTTTAAAATAAACCAACAACTTAATAAAGGTTTTGCAAATAAAAATTTAAGAACTTGAAGTTTGTTGCTCTTTGACAGGAAAATGAAGCAACAAAAGTCTTAAGAGAAACAAGAGAATTTGAGGAAGTTAATCTTCTCGTCAAGAGATAAAGTAGATAAGTGAAAATTTTAGAATAAGAGAGAGTTTTATTCTCCTTGGATGAGAAGAACTATCCAAAAAGGAGCAGTATTCTCTCGTGAAGAATTTGCAATAATCCAAAATAGAGAAAAAAATAGTAGAGAGAAAAATAGAATTGATTTGTTTTTAAATTGATTTAACAATACATAAATAATAGAAGCATGTCTCAAGAAAATGTAAAATAAAAAAAGAACGAAAGAATTGTTACAAAAAAATGAAATATTTAATCAAATAAACAAAAAATAATTGTAAAAATTCATAGAGAGCATGAGCCATAGGTTGAAACATCTTCGATTCAGAGCCAAGGACTAAGGTGTATCCATTCCACCAAAGTCATACAAGTGCAATCTCAACCTTATCTCTGATGATGTCTCAGCCTTGCACTCAACAAGACTTTATCTTAATGCTTCTCGGGCTCTCCTCCAAGCACAACTTGTTAACCAACTCAAGTCGGCTTATCATAATAAAACATATATGGAGATTTTGATGCCAAGTTTCCTTAACTCGTGCCTTTTTTCCTCTTGAGATTGTTATTTTTTCCATCTACTCCAACTTGCATACCCTTGCTTTGAGCATAGATATTTTCTTGAGAAAGAAGGGAAGTACTTCTTTTGTCCTCTTGCTCCAAGTAAAGCAGCTCTTGACCCGGATCTAAGAAAAAATTAAGCCTACCTTTCCTAGTGCAACAAGTGTCTACAGTCGAAGTTGGCTTTCTGTGACCAACACAAGTTATTGCAGAATGTTGGGAAGTAATGTATGAAGCATGTAATCTCCAAAGATGATGGAGGAACATAATTTGTTTAAATTTCTTGTGGACATGCATGTAGGCATGTTTGGAGGAAAAAAGGATTGTGTTGTGCATATCAAATACACATTGATGTTGTGTTTCTTCACGGTGTGTTGCTGACAATGCTTTATTGGACTCATCAGGGTTGTAGCAGATTTTTTATAGTTACACTTAATTTCTGTTTTATTTCCATTAGCTGCTATAAATTGATGTTTTTAGAGCAGCCTATTAGTTGGTCTTCTGAGACTGATGTTTGTTGGTAATTACAACGATTATGGTACTATTTGATGTAAATGGTTATCTGCTACTTGACGTCTTCTTGCTGTAATTGCTATTTTTTTATAAAAAAACAGCCTATCTGATCTGCTGGTTATAACAACAATTGTGTTGTTAATCTGATGTAACTTGTATTTGTTGTTTTATTATTTTTATTAATAAAAGTCTTCTTCAATAAAAATAAAAATAAAAGACTTTATCTCTATCAAACTCATTCAAAATCATTCAACTTCATCAACAAACCAAAGACCCATACCAAACAAATTTATAAAACACTACATATACATTTTAAAAATTACTATTTCTTCAACAACTTCATAGACTTTTTCATTTTATTTCTCTATCTAAATTTTTGACTCAAATAAAGCCTAATCTAATGCCTATTAAGTTGGAGGATTCCATGGATAGATTAATAATATATGAAGGTATATTTCCTTCTTTAATAAAGTTTGAGAAGGGGGTCGGTGCCCTTTTACGTGATCAGCTTTGTGGACATTTTCATGGAGGTGGTGTCCATACAATACCTAATACCATTGAAATGACATTTGCGTGCCCTACCTAATTGACACCCAATCTTAGATTTGGAATCTTATGGAGAAAAATATAGTTGTTATATATAGTTGTAAGTTTCTAGATACCATAGTTTTATTCATTCTAGGCTGGAACTCACCAAGACTTGGAAAAGCCTTTAGCACGAGGTCATTTATTTTATTTATATAAATACAATTAGAATTTTTTTTAAAAATAATTTAATAATTGAACTATATTATAGATTAAATATTTATTCCCTATGATCATTGTTACCTTTTATTGGTTACCTTACGTGTATATGTGAAGGAATGTGACCTCACCTTTTAGATAATATAAGTTAAATATATATAATTATATTTAAATCAATGAAGTAAAGATAAAGTTTTACTATTATTATTTATATAGACTTTGATGTGAAGATGGGCAACGAAAAAACTTTAGTAAATAAAAAATGTTTGATTTTTTTAAAGATATTAGTTAAATAATATAAGTTAACCTTATTTAATTATAATAAAATAAAAATAAATTTTAAATTTATATTAATTTTTTAAAGATATATTTTATTTAAATAATGGAAAATGTATAAGGTTAGTTCATTAGATGCTCTCTTTTTACAAAGTGGTTTTTTGACTTTCTTTAAGAGTATGTTTTGAACTTTTTTTACCCGTCCAAGCTTTTAGTGGGCATAATTCAACCATGTCATATCAGTTTTTTATAATATATAATTATTTATTTTGTAAACAAAAAATTAAAATAAAGTTCATATATTTACAAAATTAAAATTATAAAAAAAATTAAATAAGTAAAATGAAATAATTTTTGAAGAAAAATAATTTTTCAAATAAAAAATAATTTTAAAATAAATAAAATCATTCACGGTAGATATCTTGAATATTTTTAGACATATATTTAAAATATCTATATTAGTTTATATAAAGATATATTTTACAAACTAGAGAATTCATTATATTTTAAGATTTAACTATTTATAAATAAATGTAAAGTTAAATATTTTTTGCTTAAATTAATTTAGGTTGATTAAATAAATGTAATTAATTTGGCATAAATTAATTTAAATTAAAATGAATAAGATTAGTAAATGTAACTCGTATAGAAGATGTAAAAACCTCACACCACTCTCACAAATACTAACTTTATTAACCTAATTAAACTTAATTAAAAAGTGTAAGTAAAACAAAGATAATAAAAAATAAAAAATACACTAGAAAAATAGAAAACCTAGACTGGCACTCCCCCTTAACCAAAATTTAGGTGGATGAAAAGATGGGTCCTAACAAATGAAGCTCGATGAGGTGCTCGCCTACACAAATATCTCCCCAAAGAGATGAATTCTCACCTAAGAAAAGAAAGAATACCCTCCAAATAGAGAGAGAAAGTACCCCAAGAGTAAGGAAGGACTAGGTAGCCCTCTTGGAAAATGAAGCATCTTGCACCCCAACAAAGCTCACAAATGAAGACAATTGCTTTCTATGAAAGATTTAGTTAATTTTTTGGTAGTTTAATTGGAATTTGAGCAATAGTGGAGTTTGATGACCTATCCATGAATGAACTTCCATATGTAATGCATATGGACCTCTATGTGCTTGGTCCTCTGGTGATGGATTAGGTTTTATGAGATATGAATAGTACTTTGTTTTCCATAAAATATGAGTGATGGTCATTTGAATTAAATACCAAACTAAATGAGAATATTTTGAATCCAAATAGTGTTGCTGATGACATTCACAATCCCCTAATACTTGGCCTCGCTAGAAGATAGAGCAATAGTAGTTACTTCTTGCTCAACCAATAAGACTTGAACCAAGTGAAAATTTGTAACCTAAAGTAGATTTGTGATCCTAAGAATCACCTACCCAACTTGAATATATGAAGCCCACCAAGTCAATATCAATGCTTACTACATAATAAATCCAAAAATTATGAATACCCTGAATATAGTGTATAATTTTCTTGGTTTCTTTTCAATGTAGCTCATAGGTTCCAACATGGATCAAGAGACCATGTCTAAAACTTAGGAAACACAAGGTCTCATGTAAGTTAGGTAGATGACACTACCAACAAGTTGTTAGTACAAAGTTCTATCAATAAAGGGTGAAGAACACTGAGATTCAAGTTTGAATCAAGAAAGAAAGGGGCTCAAAGTAGAAATGTAGTCAATCATGTGAAACTATGAGAGAAAATCTATAGCATAATTAGACTATGCAATGGTAATCTCAAAATTCAATCAAGATATTTATATCTTAATAAAATAATGTGACGAGCCCATGTTGGTCATAAAAATATTTTCATGAAGGGCAATTTTTATGCCAAAATGGTGGATGAGGAAATCCTCATGATTCTTAGGTCATCGATATAGAGAAGAAAAATGAGTGAATCATCCTACTATAAAATTTAATATTCAAATTAAAGGAAGGAATCCATCTTAGTGTACCAAGCTTGAGGCCTCTATTTTAAACCATAGATAGATTTTTGGATTTTATAAACTAAAGAAGACTCCTAGATAAAATCTTGTGGTTGCTCCTTGTATATCCACCTCAAGGTCTCCATGAATAAAACCACTATTTACATCCATCTAATGAACCTCTCGCTAATGTTTTGCAACAATACGAAGTGTGAGTAGATGAAGTTCATTTTTCTATAGGTGTAAATATCTCAAAGTAATCAAAACTAGGAACCTTGGAAAACCTCGTTATAACTAATTGTGCCTTATGCTTATCCACCAACCCATATATTTTGAATTTTTTTTAATAGATCCACTTACACCAAACAAATTTCCTTCCCTTAGAAAGGGGACAAGATCCAAGTGTGGTTTCCAATCAAGAAACTATACTCCTCCTACATAGTTGTCTCCCACTCATGAATACTAAAATCATCTCAAAAATATTATGAATCAAAGGTAATCAAAATGATGACACATGGAAACCCTTGAAATTATGAATGTGTTTTCTTAGTGGTTGATGGATCTCTGACCTAATCACCTACAACCTATAGTGTTTGTTGAACCTAAAGTGGACTTGAAGTGAAAGATTCTAAAGGGGAACTATCAACCTTTGAATGATGACTAAGATAGGAAGGAGGTGAATCCTTATTGTCACTCCCAACATCTAAAGTGGAGGAAGAAAAATCCTCATCATTAGGAATCTACCTAGGCAGATTTGAATCTTAAAAAGATCTAATCAAGTCCAAGAAACTTCAATGTCAAAGGAGGATGTTGATAAGTGACATAATGGATCTTAAAGAGGCCCCCCTCAAAATGAACACTCCTCTCTATGAACAACTCATGTATAGTAGGGTGGATTAATTAATAAAAAGTAACACCACCTAGATACCATACAAATGTACAAGGCAGGTATTCTATGAATCTAGTCATACATTTCTCTAAAGAAATGTGGACTCGTGTATTGTGTAGGAGAACCAAAAAATCTAAAGAGATTAACTAATGTTTTTTACCATTCCAAGCTTCAAAATGAGAGACTCCCTTCAAGGCTCAATGAGACACATGATTCTAAATATAAAAAGCTTAATTAATTACGTCCACCCAATATTATGGTGCAATAAATTTGGAGTGAATCATATAGGTTGTCATTTCCTTCAAGGCCCAATATATCATTCTTCAACACCATTCTACTAGTGATTGTATGGAGCTTAATACTACAAATCAATCCCCTCTAAAGTGTAAAATTATGCAAAATGATGGTTGACATACTCACCACCATTATTAGTGCACAAAGATTTGATGGATTTCCCTGACTCTTTCTTTGCAAATTTTTTGAATTCCTCAAAATGCTTAAAGACCTCATACTTATATTTGAGAAAATATACCCAATTATACTTGGAAAATTCATCAATGAATGACAAGATATATCCATCCCTACTATAGTAAATGTGTGGAAATAGATCAACCAAATCATTGTGTACTAACTCTATTGTTTGTGAAGCTCTCCATGTCTTCCCTTTTTCAAACTTCTCTTTAATAAACACAACTAGAAAATTAAACTAAAGAAAACACTATAACCATGCTCTATTTTCTAAGTTGATACAAGTACTAGTAGTTAATATGGCCAAACCACTCATGCCATAACTTACTCACGTCAATAGAATAAGTGAGAAAAATAGTCAAAGGAGGATTGAGAATGAAATGAGAAAATAGTTAGAGCTAATATTGATGGTCTATTCTCCCCACTATAATTATAAAACCACTATACAACTCACTAATAACCATTGAATCATGAGTAAAATCAACCTCCTTGCTTGATTCTACATGAGAATATAATAAAATGATAGGATTAGTTGATAATGGGAGCACATAAAGAACATCCTTAAATGTTCCATCTCCCACACACTTCAATGGGAGTGTCATCACCCATTAAATTAGTAGATATAGATCAAGGCTCCAAATGTGTGAATATGTCCTTAGATGAAGCCATACAATGTGAAGCACCCAAATCAAGATTCCAAGTGGATGGTTGTGAAGAAACTACTATAAGGGACTTGTACTTTCCTTTCCCCTTATTGCTATATTTTTCGTTATTAGACCCCTCATGTGAACTCTACTTTACTAACTTAGGGACACTAATATTATTCCTTTCTATAATGTATGCCAAGTGATCTATTTATTTATGTAACCATTTGTGTTTATTATGACTGGGCCTTTTACAATTGGCATATTTGACCTTCTCTTTCTTAGGCTTGTCACTTTTAAAGAAGAAGTCACATTGGCTACTTTAGAAGTAGTTGGTTTCTAATTATTTTTCTCCTTTCCATTTTTTGTTCTTGTCTTTATTACCTAATCTTCTTTATTCTTTTGTCTTGGTTGGAAACTAGGGCATATAAATTATAGGATTTGAGAGTGCCTATCTAGATGATCATATCACATGTTCCCTAGTGAGAGAGATCGTAGTTATCTAAAGATGACATGGTAAATTGAGTTTTGAGAGCACACTTAGTGGCATGAAAGGTAAAAATTAAAATTAAATAGTCAAAACCAAGCTTAGAGAGCATACTAAGGATCAATTATTCATCTTTCTTTTCAACTCCACACAATTTTAACTATAATATTAATTATTTTAATTTATTGAAGATTTATTGAATGGGGTTAAAACTTCATAGAATCAAACCAACAAGCTCATTTTCCAATTTATGGATTTTTAAAGAATCTTGAGTCCTAAACAAAATTTCTAATTTAGTCCAAATTTTATTTGGTGAATTTAGATATTTAATATGAAAGAGTAAATTAGAAAATATAGACAAAATATAATGTTTCATAAGCTTCATCACATTTTTTAAACCGCATAGGATTTTCTATAAATAAAGTAGGTTCAATTTCTAATCTCATTTTCATTATGTGTGAATTAGTCTTTTTGAAGTAAATTACCATTCTTGATTTCACTCAAAATAGTTGTATAGTGTGAGTAGAGGAATTAAACTTTGATCCACAATGTAGAAAATAAGAAATATAGAAAAAAAATGTGTCAAAAAGAAGACAATACAAGTACACCCCATGTTACTGGTTTCTAAAGTGGCCCTTCCAACAAGTACAATATGTGGCACTTTATGATTAGTGCAATTTATAATGTAAATATTAGATTTGTAGATTCTTATAGGGTGTAAAATTGACTAAAAAATTAAAACTATAATCTAGTACAGTATAATATTAATTTACAAGCATCAATACAAAGTATATAAAAATTACACTCTAAAAAAAAGGTCCCAAAAATATTTTGTATGCACAAGATATGGCCCTTGGAAGATCTCAAAATGAGAATTGTGCAATAAATTTTGTAAAAATCTTCAATTTTTAAAATATTAGAGTATTAAATAAGAAGGCCACTAATATCACTATAAAGTGTACAATTTTTTACCCTTAATTTAAAAAATATATGTTAAAAAGGGCATTTGTATGGTTGAAAATAACTCTCCCAAATTGGCATATCAAACTAAAAATCTCAATGAAGAGGGTAGAGGGATCCTAGTGGAAGGAGAGTGGTGGAAGGGTAGTGCTACTATGGTGGCAGTGTTTTGACAACAATCTAATGGTGACCTAGCAACCAAAGGGTTGATCAACATGGAGGTGGTGTAAGAGGTAGAATAGTCACAAGGGTGGCATAATAAGGTATGGTACTGACATGGAGGCAATGGTGGTGTCACTCACAATGGTGACCCCACAATGGTTGTTGAGAGGTGTTCTGGTGATCACTAGCTACTTAGTGGCTAATCTACTAGCCACTTCACTTAGTAGTTAATCTACCTACAATGAACTATATTATCCTTTATTCATTTTTTAATTTGATAACTATACAATATACCTTACATATAGTTGTATGGCTCTACCAAAAAAAATCTCTCTAAAATTCCTATGTTTATATGAAAATATGAGTTGGTGTTCCTTTTGGGCATAATGGAATGTTCCATTTGATCTTAAAATACCCTAGAAATTAGCATCGTGTATGATACACCATTCAAACCCTCATTCATGACCTAGCTTCCCAATCTCTAAATTTGATAAATGAAATTCATCTTGACTTTCTCAAGCCTTCTAGATGTTATGGAGCAACCAAAAATGCTACTAGGATTATTGAAAGGTTGCAATCACTCAAATTTTAGAAAATGTGTATAAATAATAATGGTTAAATATATGTTTATCAAACTTTATGATTCTCTAAATCATTTGAAGATATGAGAAAAAATATATACTATTTTTTTTATTAAACCTACAAGCAAGTTTATTAGTCCCCCTAAATCTCTCAAACATAGAAACTAAAGATATATTCTAACACCAAATGCTCTAATACCATGTTAGAATCTGTAAAATAGATAAAACCCAAGATCTATTGCAAAAATAGAGACTATTAAAATTATAAGTATAAATGTTCAATAAAATCAAAATAACATTACATGGTTTGTATCCAAGAAAGTAATGCAAATACTCAAGAAGTAAAATAAGATTAGAAAAACATAACAACATGAAGCTACAAGATGCAAATACAAGCTAGAAGAGTGTGTATATATAGTCTAAGTGAAAAAGGGGTGGAAAATACATTGAATAGGGAGAGTACACCAAAATTTCCCAAGAATAGTAAATGAAACTCCCATGAAAGATGAAGATGCCTCATACCACTCACAATAATACTCACTTTATTAACCTAAGAAAGCTTAATTAAAAAGTGTAAGAAAAACCTAGATAAAATAAAAATTAACACATTTTAGAAAAATAAAAACCTACATTGAAAAACATAATATTAATGATGCCATTTAATAATAAACATAATGTTAGTGATGCATTATTAAATAAAAGAAAATAAAATAAAAAAGTAACAAATAATAATAATAAGTAGAATAAACTATATTGAAATTACTATGTTTGAATTATTTTTCATTATCTTTTTATAATTGTTGGGAAAATATGTCTCAACCTTGCAAATACATAAGGTACTATTGATACGTTAGTGCAGGGGGGGCTACCCCCTTTGCGAGGGTCCAAGGGGGATAATCTCCCTCGACAAGGAGTTTGGGGGTAGTGTGCCCCAGCAGGGGTTCGGGGGGCAACGCTCCCGAAAGCCACATTTTATGTATATTTTATTATTATAAATCTGGACCGTTCATCATTAGGTTTCATATCTAACGGTCAGTATTTTGTTGTCTTGACTTGTCCTAAAAGGAAACCCTATTTTATGAGGATGTTGTATTATGATTGTGTATTGTGATGTATTTTGAGAGTCTGATAATGGTTGTGTTGTCTCTAGATCTTTGAGTGGTGATACTCCTGTGAGAAGCTTGCTCTGCAAGTATATTGTAATCTTTGTGATTTTTGAATAATATATTGGGCGACTTTTGGAGTGTGGGGTTTTTCTCCCAAAAGGGTTTTCCCCATGTAAATCATTGTGTTGTGGTATGCATGATATTTGTGCTTATTTTTGTTTAAGTTTCTGTAATTGTTAAAGATCTGTAAAAGTTTTTGCATTATTCTCCTCTCAAGATTAGTGCAGGAAGTTGTTCTGCTACCTTAGCTCCTTACAATAATTGTTTGCATGCATTGTATTATTCATTCTATTACTATTCAAAAATAAAAATTAAAGTCGATAATTTAAACTCAAAATGAAAATAAAAATAATTCTTGAATAAATGTTAAAATAAAACATCTCTTTTCTTCTCTATCTACTTATCTATTTACATCTTTGTGAATCTATTTAATAATTTAAATAGATATTATATATTAACATACTTATATTTAGAAGAATCTATGTAGAAGATGTCGAGATATATCATTTTCAAAATGTATGCTTAAAAATCTTATCCCCACTTATTGATTTTATATACACAAACTTGCATACTCCATTATGCCATGATAAACACCCCTCGCATAAAAAATGATTAAGTATCTACATTTATTTCTCAAATACTTTATTTCCAACTATTTTAATTTTTACCCTAAAGTTTCTTGAAAGGGAATTTTACTCTCCCTTTCACATGAAAACTAAAGTTCTTTTTCGAAGCCTTTCATATACTTCACCATGTTGTGAGTAAAGTCGACAAATTTGTCCAAAGTGGGTACCAACTTCCATAGACCACGTTTTATAATATTCCACTTTACTCAAATCTCTATCAAGCGTAGGCAAAGTCATGGTAACATTAAATAAAGTGGTCACCTATCTATGCCCACCTACTATGGAGAATAAAATTGAAAATTATTTTTGGTACCATGCAAGCTATATATATTATAGGTCACCAATAATGGTTGACTAATAGTTGTGTCTTACTTTCCTCTAACTTTGTTAACAACTCCCTTTCTCTCCTTTTTATTTAATAATTAATTACGCCTTCACCTTACTTTCCTCAAACTTAGTTAACAACTACCCTTTTCTCATTTTTAATTAATAATGATTTTTTTATATAAAATGTTTAGTGATTTTAGGAAAAACAGTTCTAATTACTAATGGATATGTTTTTGCTATATAATTTAGGGGACAATAATAAGTATCAATCTATCATTGCATTATTTTGTTAACGAGGCATATGCTTTTCTAGAGATGGTTGTTTCACCATTTGATAATTTAAAAAAATTAAAATCTATCATTCTAATAGAAAATAATTAACTAATGATCAAAGCATAGGTCTTTAGAGTTTGGATTGATTATTAATGGTGTAATAAATGTAGGAAATAGATGATTATATATATATATATATATATAAACTGTTAGTTTCAAAGTCGCATTTGTGAATCTAGTCTTCATGTCTATAGAAGTGAATTATGTGTCTATGGAAGCAACCCTAGCATGCACATTTAAACTTCACCTACCAAAATGATCTATTAGAAATATGTTGATTGTGAATGGTTCACTTTGATTTGTTATACACGTGTCTACGAAATAGTGTCTAGAGACACCATTTGAGAATGTGCTAGACTAGGATCTATTCTTCTTTGATCAAGCTCCTAGGTAGGTTGATTTAATGATAATGAACAAAGATCAAAGATATTAGGAATTCATGCAATATGCTACTAAGATGTTGATGTCACAAGATTTTTCTTTTGTTACATGCATGTGCTAGACTTTCCATTCCCACATTCCTCCTAAGATGTTGATGTCACAAGATTTTTCTTTTGTTACATGCATGTGCTAGACTTTCCATTCCTACATTCCTCCTACATCCTATAATTAAATATCAAACTCTAAAGTCAAAGAGCGGGAGGGTAGGGATAAAAAAGGTACGAACCAATGAGATTCCAAATCCTAATCAAAGAATATTGAAACACAAGGGTGGATCCAAATCATAATCAAATTTTTAAAAAATGTCTACAATTGGAAAAATTAGATCTAAAACCCTAATGGAGACAAAATAAACCTTAAGTGATAAAGACTAAGGGGTGTAAAAAAGTCAAATTCACCATTTTATGTATGTGAAAATAAATGATTTTGCTATAATTTACTTAGAGAAAATAATTAATGTTGGTATTTTAGTGATGGGTGTGATCATTAATGATGCAATAAATATTGTGCAATGTAAGAAATAAAAAAAAATTACTTACCTCAATTTGATGGAGAAAAAATGCCATAGATGTCACAAATTGATTTGATAATGTGCCAAGAAATCTAGGCCTATTAGAATACAACACTAGATTGATGAAATTGTTTGTCAATTATCAAGTTTAAGGCTACATCTACATATTTGAGTGAACTCCACATCTGTGGAAGCAAACTTAGTGCACATTTATATAAACTTTGTTGATATTTTTTTAGTTGGCACTAGCGGTATCCCCGCAACCTAGTGGACCTTACCTAAAGCTTATGTTTTATGTCAAGTTGGGGTACTAAAGGGATGAGTTGAGGTGAGACTAATCTCTCAAGAATGTTTGCAACTACTCCCCAAGCCACATACACCAAATAAACTCGGGTAGCAAGAATCGACCTTAGAACCTATACGGGACGAACCCAAAACCCTTAGCCAACTATGCCACCCATGGGGCCTTTGTTGATATTTTTTAATTAAAAATCTATTGATTGATAATGATTCATCTTTGATCTAATATATATGTGTATGGGAATGGTATCAAGACCTAATTTGAGAACTTGTTATGTAACACCCCTCCGATTTGCTATGTTTTCTCTGACAATTCAGATACATTGATAGACCATATTTTATGTTATTGTTATTTGATCGCTGACAGTGGAGCGATGATAGATCTATATTGATGAGATGATACACTATATTGATGGTTTATGACATGCTTTATGTTAGTTTTAAGTGATTATTTGAGTGATTGATATATGCGCATCTGTATTTTAATTGATGTTGTAGTTCATTAGTTTATTATGATACTGTATTGGTGAAGGGAACATGATTGCAGCACTCGCATGTGAGTACCCTGTGATTCCATGATTCTCTCTTCACGGTGTGTATGATTTATTATCTGGATACATGTACGGCATATGTTTTGTTTGTAGGTTTGCAGGTACAGGACAATGGCTTCACCTGGATTCACAGGTCTGAGTGTGTCCACTACCCAACAATAATGTTGATTGGGAGATAATAACGGGTTTACCTAGTCAAACCTTTACCCTAGTTACAGTGTGTCATCAGTCCATGTATTGGTTGTATTATTTATCCACATTTGTCTTGTTATTTTAATTATTGTATAGGGTTTATTTGTGAGAATTAATTTATAAATGTTATGATTGGTTATTTAATTAATTTGGACTATTGATGTTGAGGCTTTATAATTGATAAATTAATTAATTTAATTTATGTTATAAAGTGATTTTATTATTATATTAAATTTGATTTGAAATAAATAAGTTATTTAAATTTCAAATGCATAATATATGTAAAAGATCTTTGAAAATATCTATGGTTGTTGTAGAAAAGATATTTGTTTTGTAACTGGAAGTTAGAAGATTTTTATTACTATTGGTTGAAAATTGATTCCCGAAGAGAATTATTGGGATTGTTGAAAAGAGGTTATTTCACGGAAGGAAGGGGTTATTCTGGAGTGGTTGAATTTGTTTTGGGTTGTTAAAATTTTGGAAATAGAAGCTCTTGAAAATTTTGGGGATCTAGTTTTGTTGCATTTCTTTTGGTTCTAGATTATTTTTCTATTCTTTGGAAAGTGGTAATTCTGGGTAGAGGCTTTGGCAAAGTTGGAAATTGAAGGGAAAGCTCTGCATCAAATTTCGAATCAACAAGTCTTCTGGAACAGGTTCCTTGTTGCATTTTGTAAATTTAATTTGAAAAGGTTATTTAAATTATTATTGTTTTTGCAAATTGGAAAAGTTTCTTGTAGAAGAGGATTTCATTATTTGTAGAAGCTTTGTATTTTTGTTTAAATTGAAAGATTGCCGTAAATATTTACAGCCTCTGTAGAAAATATATTTTAGATCCTCTGTTAAAATTGAGTTTTAGAAATGGATTTATTCAGAAGAAAATTATAGTTAAATTTTAGGAAACCTCTATTGAAATTGAAATTGGGAACTTAGTTAAATTTGTGGAAATCATGTTCTTTTGTAAAATTGAGAAAATTAGAACCTCTGGTAATATTTGTTGAAAAATCTTTCTCTTAGAATATTTCGGTTAAAATTTGTCTTTCTAGATAATTGGTTTTGATGTATATATATATATATTCTGAATATATACATATATATATATATAAATACATCTGTATTTGTGAATTGCATGTAGCAATTTATTTTTAAAACAAATCATTTTGAAAGTCTGAAGAATTCGCCATATGGCGAAATTGACCATGCTCACGAAACTTAAAAAAAAACATATATAAATAAAATTATTGTGAAGGCTAGGGGGGCTTAACCCCCACAATACCCCCATAAGGGAGGCACTGTTGTGGAGAGCTTTGCCTTCCACCCCCCTTGGGAGAGCTGGCGGCCCACAACAACAACATGGTTTGCATATGCATATGTTATTGCCCTTTATATTATGTGATTCTTATTGTTTTAAATGTTTTTATATATATATATATATATATATATATATATATATATATATATATATTATCGATAAAACACTGCAAAGGCCACCCTATATTGATTTCTGAATTTTTTTACAAGAGTAGTAGTAGAAAATGTCGGTTGGTATTTTCTGTATTATTGACCAACCAGTCCATCAAGATACCAAAACATGGTGGACAGACCAAAATCTGGTTACCGTTTCAGTTACTGGCAGACCGGGATTACAAACTATACACGACGCCATAGATTGTGCTAATTATACCCCACACTCGGGACTGACACAAAAGCTACTAACCATATACTGCTGAGGAGATATTTAATTGCACATTGATAAAGAAACCCACCCTGAGAGACTTCAATTCTATGAATACCTTCAAAACTCAGAGGTCCTCATCTTCATCATCGGCCTCACATTGCTTCAGGTATGCCTTATAACTGGCGATAGTGGGACAGTTTGGGCCATAGTTCTTGTGAGCCGGATCATTAGCTTTTTCTTCTGGGTCTCGTTGGTCATTTTCCTACCATTCCTCTCCTTCACCCAGTCCCCAATCCTGGACATCATCAACATCAAACTCGTCCTCAAGCTCCTCATCCTCTATGTACCTTCTAACCCAACCCCTAGGCAGATTTGTAGTTAGATTCACAGCTCTGAGAAGGAAGAAGATATTTCTATCCCTTTCTACCCATAATTTTTTAAAACCTTCTGGATCAATGGTGCAAATTAGAGGAAATTTCATAACCTCACGACCTCTCACACACGTCATATAGTAGTTTTGTGGCATGGGTATGTTCATTTCATCATCCACATTGTCCAATGCTGCATCAATTTCACCCAACCATGTATATTTAAAAATCATCTGGGTCAATTTTTTACCTAGAGCCTTGGAAACTCCCATGTGAAGGACAATTGCAAGAAACATTTCCGGTATGTCTATGTTGGCTCTCGCTCTGTGGTAGGAATTCAGGAATTTAGGACCCAACACATGCTTAGTGGCCATTAGGATGAACAGATGAGAGGATTGAAGAAGGCCTTGCAGCCATTTGTCCGTGATTTCCTAGTGAAAATTATGCATTTGTTTGATCGTTTCCAAAGCCAATGGCATCTCCATTGCTCTCCTTTATCCACACCTTCCAGAAACTTCTACTCTATACTCGTTAGGTGCCTTTGTGATGGAAAATGCTATGAATGCCTTGTAAGCTGCTTGCTTAACTGCACATGAGAGCTAATGTACCGAGCACCGCCTACATGTGTGACAAATACATCTGCGAATGTGAAGAGTACTTATTCCCATATATGAAATTAATGCAATAGTCAGCGTCCTTATGGGGGAATCATTTCCACAATTTAGCTTTTTGAATTATGATTGTGGCGACATCCCATGACTTGTCAAGAATGACGTGAGAGAGTGTCCTTACCTTCCATAGGTTTTGGGGCCACCAAAGCAATTACTGGTTTAAAAAATTTCTGATAGAGTTTCCTAGTCCTTAATCCTTCGAAATCCTAGCTAGCCAAAGCTGAGGCAGCTTTTTCCAGCTCATCTGCTTTGGAGTTACCTTCCCTGTATATGTGACTAACTTTGAAGGCTGCAAATTCGTTTGACAATTCCTTGATCTGCTATAGCAAATGATTTAATTTCCAATTAGGAGTGGATCCTTTATGAATTGCATTGATAGTAATTAGAGAGTCACCTTCTAAGTAGATCTAACTGAAGTTTAGATCTCTACCTAGCTGCAAGCCAATTGTTGTCGCTCTGAATTCCACCTCATTGTTTGTGCATCTACCCGAAGGAATTGATTTCACTGCTAGTACCTTGCTATCAGAGTCTCGTGCTATACAACCAGCCCCACCCGGGCCAGGGTTGCCTTGCGCAGTGCCATCGAAATTGATTTTTAACCACCCTAAATTAGGGGCTTGCCACCTAGTCTCCTCTCTTGATGCTTTTTTGGATTGAAGGGAGTTACTCCCACTTAGTGTGGGTGGTTTAAGACCCAGGAAGTGTTTGATCAAAGTGTCATCCTAGCTAGTGAAAACGTTGTGTTTAGCTTCCTTATGTCTAGCAACCTCATTGACCAGTTCCACTATTGCTCTTTCAATCTTGTCCCATAATATGTCCTTGTTCAATTCCTTTCCTTGAAATATTCTCTGGTTCCTTTCCTTCCATAGTTCCCATATTACTATGGATGGGGTGATTTGCCAAATGTTGTTAAACACTGCTTTGCTACTTTTTTGAGGCCAGATCTTAGACCAGGTTGCAAGATCATCTGACATTGGACATTGAAAATTAAGCTTGTTTCTCACACAATTCTAGCATTCTGATGCATAGGGACATGACAACAACAAGTGGTCTGTCGTTTCCAAGTGAGCTTTGCAAAGACAACACCTCCCTGGGCCTTGTATTCCAAATTTAGCCAATCTATCCTCCATGAGGATTCTTTTTTGAACTGCCAGCCATGCAAAAACTCCTGCCTTAGGCAAGCAGTTGTTTCCCCAGAAAAGTTTGCTTGGCCAATCCTGATGAGCTATTGCTATTTCCTTGGCCTTATATCCTAACTTCACTTTATAGGTCCCATTAGTGGATCCACACCACCTGATTTAGTCTTTCCCATTAGATGGGACAAAGAATCTTTCTTTGAGGATTTTGGACAAAATTTCTTTCTAAGGTTGTGGGGCATTGAGGGTTTGAAGATCATGCCAAACCCAACATGTGCTTCCTTGGTTAGGGATCTTCACACCATAATTGGCAACCTTGTTACCCCATAATCTGATAGTTTCCTATTTTATCTCCTCCAAGCCCTGAATGTCACCAATTGGTGCTTTCCCACCCCAATAGTCATGCCAAAATGAGGCACTATTACCATCTCGGACTTCCAATGTGACATGATCAAATATAATGTCTCTACATTCAATTATGAAATTATAGATTGCAGAACCTCTCGGGGGATTCAATACTATGAGGATTCTATTTGGGTCATCTGAGTCAAGATACTTTCTTGTCAATACTCTAACCCATTTTTGATTTCCTTTAGTGTGGATGTCTCAAACTAATTTGGCACCCATGGCCTGATTCATAAGGGGTAGTTGGTGTAACCCTACACCTCCAACTTTCTTGGGAAGGAAAATCTTATCCCAAGCCAAAAGAGGAAATTTTTTTTGCTCCCCCAAACCACTCCAAAAGAACCTCCTGAAGATTTGAGTGAGAGAATCTTTAGTAGCTTTGGGGAGCTTAAGACAAGACATCGAGTAGATGGGGATTGCTGATAATATAGATTTAACTAGCAAGAGTCTACTAGCTGATGAGAGCCATTTACCTTTCCAAGTGCTCAGCTTGTTCTTGTAGCTTCTAATTAAATTTTCCTAGTAACTGTTTTTGTTAATGCTTGCGAACAATGGGATTCCCAAATAGCGACCTGGAAGGGAGGCAAGTTTCAGATTCAGGATCCTTGCAATATCCCTTTGAAGACTTGGATGAGTATTTAAAAAGAAAATCTCTTATTTGTCCCAGTTGATGTTTTGACCTGATGCTTTACAATAGGTATCTAGGAAATTTTTGATCATTCTTGCTTCCATCTGACTTGCTTCACCCATTAGTACTGTGTTGTTTGCAAATTGTAAGTGAGTTGAAGGTTCCATTCCATTTGCAACATGAATTCCTTTCCATTTACCTTCCTCTCTTAGTCTTGTGATCCCCCTCCCCAGTACTTCTACCATGATTATGAACAGAAATGGGGATAATGGGTCTCCCTGCCTAAGGCCCTTGGATGAAGGGAAGAAACCATTTGTTGTGCCATTAACCAGTACCAAGAACTTCAGAGTTGAAATGCAGCAGCTAAGTTCCCAATTTATCCAGTTTGGGCTAAAGCCAAATTTGCCTAATACTTCCAGAAGGAAACCCTTGTCTACCATATCATATGCTTTGAGAATGTCTAATTTTAGGAGCATGCATGCCTCCTTGATTTTCTTGGCTGTGTGGATTGTTTCATGTGCTATAATGATGCCTTCCACTATGGATCGACCTGGAGCAAAGCCACTTTGTTCTTCAGAAATAACTTCCTTGAGCACATTCTTGAGTCTATTAGCTATTATCTTTGTTACCACTTTGTACACAGTGTTGCATAGGGCAATAGGCCTGAAATCACTCATAGATTGAGGAACTTTCTTTTTAGGAATTAGTGCCAAGAAGGTGTGGTTTATCGCCCCTAGCATAGTCATTTTCTTTCTGGATTCTTCAATAGCTGCACCAAGGTCTTCTCCAACTATATCCCAGAAGTTTTGGAAGAATTCGATAGGGAAGCCATCTGGACCTGGGGCCTTGTCTAGATTCATTTAAAAAATTGCCTCTTTGACTTCTGCTAGGGATACTTTTGGATAGAGAAATTTGTTTTGGGACTCTGAAATGATGGATGGAATTGCGCCCAGTAAATAGTCCCTATCACTCCTATTGACGAGGGTTTCCTTGTTTAATAGGGATTCAAAGAAAGTGACAACCTCTTTGTTGACTTCTTTAGTTGATTGAGTTGTATCACCATTGGCTTTTTTAATTTCTAGGATCCTCTTGTTGTTGTTTTTTGCTATTGTTGATCTGTGATTTTTTTGTGTTTCTGTCCCCTTCTTTTAGCCAAACTTCCCTTGATTTTTGACGCTAGTAGCATTCCTCCCGCTTGAGAATTTTAGCCAGTTCTTCTTTTAGATTTTTTTCATTCTCAAAGTCTACAACATCCATGCCCCTGTCTATCACATGATCATTGAGAGTGTGTATTTCTTGTTCTATTCTTGCTTTCTCCTTAAAGATGTTTTTGAAGTGGCTTATGTTCCATTCTTTCAGATTCACTTTTATATAGCTCAATTTTTTGCTTACTTTGAAAAGATTTGTTTCTCCGACGAGCTTCACTTCATTCCACCAAGTCTTAATTAAATCTGGTAGTCGGTTAACTCTTAGCCACATATATTCAAATTTGAACGGGCAACCTTTAGGAGCTTCAATAGGGCCAAAGGAGAGTTGGAATGGGAAATTATCTAAACCAGTGAAGGGAAAGGATTTGTGCAACATGTGATCCCTCCAGCTCCCCCCAGTCACCCCATAAGAGGAATCTGTCAAGCCTTTCTGCAATGTTAGTGAAACCTTTCCTCCTATTGGACCAGGTATATATTCCATTCCTTGCTTGTATATCCAAGAGGATATTTTTATCCAAGAACTCTTGAAAGTCTCTTTGAACAGTCGTAGATCTCCTTGACCCCTTTTTTTTTCTGTGTTGTTTAGAGTGGCATTGAAGTCCCCTGCTATAATCCCTTTCTCTGACATTTTGCTTTCTACTATTCTAGAAATACTATCCCAAAGTCTCTTTTTACCTTCAGTGGAGGTCGGGCCATAGACGTTAATGTAGAAGAAAGAAAGGTTTTTTCTGATGTCTTTGAATTTGATTGTTTTCCAATTCTCAGCTTTTGCCTCTACTACCCCTACCATTGAGAGAGGGTTCCATATATAACCCCCAGACCTCCAGACGCGCCTGATGCCTCTAGCAGTTGTCCATTCCATTGTTTCCATATGTCCAACCTTCTACTACCTTCCTCCTTATTCCACTTTGTTTCTTGCAAGAACACCACATCTGCATTTGATTGGTCAATTTGGCGCTTGACCATACACCATTTTTTAGGGGCGTTAACGTCATTGACATTCCAGGTAATGACCCTCATTCTGCCGAGGGAAGGATACTCTCCTTCCCTATTATCAGTTTCCTTTTCCCTGGGGAATTACTAGCCAACACAAGCTTTATCTTGTTTGATTTTCTTCCCCTGCTTGACTTTTTCTTAATGTTAGGGCCTTTAAGCTTTGATTCTGACTGTTGCAATTGTCTAACTTCCAATAATTCTCCTTATTCTGCATCCTCCCAGAGCTCACCTACCTCATTTGAGAGTTGCTCACTTTCCTCTTCATCTGATTGTTGGACCTTGTCCTCTGCTGATCTACGGGGGAAAATTTCGCATGCTTTGGGAGATCATTTGTGGTGGGGGCACAGGGGGAGAAGGGACCGATCACTATTAACACAACTAACAGATAATTCCTTCAATTCATTTTGAATTACTTTCTGGAGAAGTTGAGTGTCGTCCATGAGGGCAATGAGGGCTTGTTCAGCCTAGATATTTTCTTTATGGGGAATTCTAGCTTCCTTAGCTAGGGAAAGTAGGTGTTCCACTAGAAGGGCATCGTTTTCTTCTCTAGCTGACCTGACTATCCCCATATTTGTCCTACCCTCATCGTTAGTATGCATTGGGGGCACATTCGTTGGAACTTCTTGAATGATATTGAATGCATTGTCTGTTATTGGATTTTTTGAGGTGCTCTCCTGAAGTGACTTCCTAAAGAGGCATTTTTTTGTTCTTGAACCCTCCCAAACTTTTATTTCTTGCTACCAGCTTCCAAATTTTGTTAATATCTCAAGTATTTTATATATCCCAACCCCTACATCTATTTCCACCAACAAATAGGGTTCTGATCCACCTATTCCATTGATGAAATATTCATCCACTCCAATACATACTCGTAGGGCATCACCCAATCTTGTCATAGTATCAAAATTCCAAAATTATGATGGTAGATCTACTAGCTTAATCCAAGTTGATACTTGGGTCAATCGGTGGTTCCATGGGTCAAAACTAGCTTGCTAGTTTGTGCAGTAAAACCGGTGTCCATTCATAAACAAAGGGTCCCCTTCTAGGATTTCCAATTTCATATTTAAATCTATACATTCTATCAAAAAGAAGGAATTTAGAAGGGGGGTAACACTTACCCGGTCTGGATATTTGTTCATCCAACAGGCTTTGATCTCCTCATTCGAGTTGGCTAGGCTAGTCCATTTCACAAAAAGGGTGTGATCTGATAGCCTCGCCACCCTTTTTTCTATCAGTTCTGCTGGCAGTTGAAAATGTTTATGACCTCTAGGATACATTTTTCGTGCACTGAAATGTTTAGGATTGGGAATCTTTGTGATTCAGTTTCCTTCGGAGTAGATCACGATCTATCTCATTCATTCTTCTACCAAATTCAAACTCCTCTCTGTTAGGTTGAGTTGTCTTCACAAAGGCGTTTTGATCGTAATTGAGCAGGTCTTTCTTCTGCCATACTTTGCTGGTGCGATTCTGAGGGTTTCCTCCTTTGGACTTCCACTTGGCGGCTAGTTGTTTGCCTTTTGGATCCCCTTCCTGGAGCCACCCATGCCTACTCCTATACTCTGGTCTTTCTGATGTGTTCTAGTTGACGCTCGGGGGAATTTGCTTTTGCTCTGTTGGTCTGTCATGCCCACTCCAAAATTGGTTCTTCCTGTATTGGGGATGGCATTTGTCCACCCAGCCTCCATTTTCAAAAATCCACTGAGGAGTATGTCCTAGATTCTATTGATTTGTTGCACCACCATCCTTTCTAAGGGGCTTGACTCCTTCTACCAGTTCAGAATCACCCCATCGAATACACGGCCCGTCTATAGATTTTTTCACATCCTCACTTGCTCGCGCCATTCGATAAGAATTTTTTAGAATTACATCTTCTATTTGTTATAGTGCTTGTCTTGAATACAATTAAATATTGGTTCTCTTATCTTTCTATCAAACTATGATAATTTACACCTACAATACACTAATTCAATTCATTTTTAATGTAGGGGGAATTTAATTTTTATCAATCTAGATGTTTATTTCTAGCATATTTTTTGGAGCCTATATGTAAAAATGTATCTAAATACTTAATGATAATTAAACCACCTTATCATAATAAAAATTAATAGAACTTTCCCAATTAAAAAATTGTAAATGTTTTCACTATATTTAATGTACAAAAATAAAAACACATAATCTCCTAACTATAACCCACAAATGAAAATAGCTAAAGATGTTTCCTCTATAAGTCATACAAATCAATTATCCAACCTCCTATGGTTGGGATTATTCTAAACTTAATTAATGTTAGCCAATAGGGTACAACCTCTTACAACATTTCTATTTTTCACTAAATCTTTATATGTAGGATGGTTGATCCAACCCCACCTTCTCATTCGATTAATACTATTCAAGGTTTTCCTAATGAGCGTAAAAACTTTGTTTTAGTGGTTCATCTTGCTTCAATCTTTCCTCCCCTAGAAGTTATCCATATGGCTCGTTCTCTCATCAACACTCATGCAATAGAGCATAGACGTTATACTTAGCAAAACCAACAAACTTACCCTATTCCTATTTCTCTCTCTCCACCCAATCCTATTCTTCCTTCAAATCCTCATCTTCCCCCTAACAATACTAAAGAATATGACCTTATATCTAGAAAAAAATTGAGCTACAAAAGTTATTATTTCTTCCTATGATCTAGTCTAAACTTCAACTTCTTATCTTGAGTTCAAAAAAATCTTTCTAAAATTTCCTTGTTTCTTCCTATGTAAAACATATTGGAATAGCTTCTTTAAATGAAGGTATTTATATTGACACAGGTGAGATTACTTCTCTCCATTATAAACTTCCTTCCTATGAGGTATAATAGGAGAATCCTCCTCTTTTCACCATTAACTCTATGGATATTATATGTGTATTGATTGATAAAGACTCAAATATTAATGTTTGTAGTTTTAACTTTCTAAAATACATCTACATTGATACTTGTAATCTCATTTTTACTAAATTTTCTATTGAAGGTTTCAATAGAATTAGATAAGATTATTTAAGTAGAATTACTTTACCCATCTCATCAGCTCATGTTACTCTTCTGAAATTTGTCCATTTGTATGGTAGGGAATCTTTCTTATAATCCTCTATTAGACAAACCATGGATTGATGCGATGAGGCCTATCACAACTACTCTCCACCAATTTGTAAAATTTCTTTGACGTAAGACTTTCACGCTTAAAGTAGATAATCATCCCTTTTATTATTGTCAAATGTTTTACTCTTCCTTTTCTAACCTATTTCAATCAGTATATGAAAACAATAATGTTTCCTTATGCTTAAACAAATTTACATACATCTATTTCTATATTAATTTTATCATTATTTGCAGCTTAATAACTACTTATCAGTCATAATTTTAACATTATTCAAAATTTAAGAAGTATCTCTCCTAAATTCTTCATAAAAGCATATACGGTCATATGGCCATCAAATTTAAGAAGAAAGTGTGGAGTGACTGTTGCAAACAACGAATGGAAACAATAAAGTTTCCGTCTGCTCAGAGAAATTCGTACAGGAGGCGAATGCCTCTCCATTCCCATTTATTGTTTCCATCTATACAGAAGAATTTGATTTGGACACGGAAGCGTCTCCATTTCCATTTTTTTTTCCATCCATCGAAAAGACGTAAGTGGGATAGGGCGGTGCCTGCAGGCTGTCTAAAACGTGACTCCCATCGTAAATTTCTAAGAGATGTAGACCATGACGGAGTCATTCGACATAATATCAGACGGAAGAGTCAAAATTGATTTGAGTGTTTCAGGGATATATACTCATTGTCAGTATTGGTAGACTATGAGTAATACGAAGTCATGAATCATAGTCACAAGGAAGCAGACTTGAAAAAATCAGAAACCTCCAAAAAGGATTATCATCCAGCGTGTTTTAAACGGTCTAGTCTACATCCTTTATCCTCTTAGTCTGAGTCATGCATGTGATCCTGTCCGTGGGGTCGGGTAGTGCATGCAGGCTGTCTAAAACGTGGCCCGTCGTAAATTTCTGAGACATGTAGACCATGACGGAACAGTCAAAATCGATTGCGTCCCTCAGGGGTTTGATAGTAACATTGTCTCATCTCACAGCGTGTTTCAAGGGTTTGGTAAACTGTGAGTATTACCTCATAGTCGTGATGAAGCAGATCAGAGACCTCCAAAAAGGATGCGTCCAGAGTGTTTTAAACGGCCTAGTCTACATCCTTTGCCCTCTTAGTCTAAGTCAGGCATGTGATCCTGTCCGTGAGGTCGGGTAATGCTTGCAGGCAGTCTAAAACGTTGCCCGTCGTAAATTTCTGAGAGATGAAGACCATGACGGAACAGTAAAAATTGATTGCGTCTCTCCGGGGCTTGATAGTAACATTGTCTCATCACACAGCGTGTTTCATGGGTTTGGTTAACTGTGAGTATTACCTCATAGTCGTGATGAAGCAGATTTGAACTAGACCTTCGCTTTTGGCTGTGCAATGGATGGGGGACCTGTCGGAGTGGGGTGGGAGCGGGGCCTTGAGAGGGCACGGAGGATAAATGGATTAGTAGGCACCTGTTTCTTTTTTTGGGGTTTGTTTTGTTTGTTTTGTTTCCTCTTTCTTCGTTTGGTTGTAGAGGATGAACAGGTATAAAGGTAAACTCTAAGGATTAGGTCATGATTCTTATGGTATTCTTCCAACTAAATTATAGTGGCGGTTTCAATTCTTTTTTATCTATTTTAGAGTAGAGTATTAATGATTTTAAATTATATCTTTAAATTTTACATTTAAAAGTATTTGTTAGAAAAAAAAATGACAATGAATGGATTGAATTTGTTAACAATTAATGAAGTATTGGTATAATGTAATTTTAGAGAACTTTTTATTTTTCTTTAATTTATTTTGTGTGTTCATGTGTGTCATATATTTTTCACCTATTCTTTTATGATGTCAAACTAATCTTTTTCTCTTTCATACACATCATTCTCCATGTTTCTCTTCCAACTCATTATAATTTTGTGCTTCAATGCTCTTATTTTACATTCTTATCTTTCTTATAGTCACTTTATACATTTTTTATAGTGTATTTCCACTATCTACTTTCATAAAACTCTCACTTATCATCTTGTAATGTTTCTACTTATTTTTAAGAATATCATTACCTTTTATGGCTTATTTGGGCATGTAAGGTATGAATTTAGTGTATTTTGCACTTTGTGAATCATTTAAGGGTTTAAAAATAGACCATAAAGATATGGGAAATATTGCATTATCCCTTATGTTTCTTTTTGAATGTTCCTCTCTTATGCAATGCTACAATGACCTCCATAACACTTTATTTTATCATATATTAGGTATAATGGCATTTGTTATATCACCAATATTACTGTGACACCTCAAAATATTAAATATTGTCATAAATATTACCAATGTTCTACCTAAAACATTGTTTGAAGGATGAGAAAAAGTTGTGAAATGTCTTATGAAACCTCTTTATTTAACTACCTATTTGTAGTGTCATAAATTGTCACCCTTGACAATTTCACACTATTTTTTTCTCCCCGTAAATTATTGAGCCTAATTGGGTCCCTAATTTCCTAAAATTATACATTTTATACCCCTTTTGGAGCACTTTTCAACAAATTGCAAGTAGTTAATAAATGCATCCAACTCATATGTTGCCCTCAACACTTTATGTCCTAAAAATCAATGCCAAAACCCAAACACCCTTGGGTGTATGGGTCCCCCTTCTTAGTCATGACCCAATTTTGGGCACGTCGGTGTCAGTATCTTAACATTAAAATTCAAATTTCAAGTGTTAGCTTTTAGAATCTAATTTTCAAGAAACAAAATAAATACCTAGTCTTTTCACCATTTGCAACTAGAAGGATAACTTATGAGCAATCATTATTGTCAAGATCAAGTCAAGAATAGCATTTGAGAGCTTTATTGTAGCAATTCAAGATCCAATCATCATGTTAAAGTGTGTGTGAGTTCATGTTGTCATATTATAATTGTTTTATGATGGCTAACAATTTTTGTAGGTCTCCAAAGCATTCCAAGCATTCAAGTAAGCAAGATCCAATACCTTGAGGTGATGTGTATGACTTCAATCCTTCAAGGAAGCAATTGAAGGGTGGTGAGTTGTGGCACTTTGTGATCTCAACATTCCTTCCTATCCATTTATCCATTTTATCATTGACATTACCATTGTGAAAGTGGAAACTCTTATCGGGGTTTGACTGAGGCAAGCCTCTAAATGGTCTAACATTTTCCCTCTCTTTTAATATGTAGGTTTTAGGTTTGAATAGGATTAAAATAATATTGAAAAAAGGTTATCCAATGTTGCATTCAAAGTCTTAAATATTGTCAAGTTATGAAAACTCACCTACCAAATTATCTGATAGCATTCTAACAACTTTGCAAGTGGAAACAAAAGTCTCAGATCTACCACCAGAGGACTCCAAAAGAAAAAGGACACCCTATAGAGACCCATATGCCCCTAGTCATCCCAGTCATCCTATTTAGCTCAAAACCATTTTTTTAGATCAGGTACACAGTCTCCTACATTTCTAAAATCTTCTTGTGAACTACTATTTCAGTTTGTTCTTTATCATTATCTTGTATTTTTCATACTAGTTCATATAGTCTAATTAGGTTTGTGAAGATATATCGATTTCAATATATTTCTAAGGCCCTAAGGATGCAGATCCAGGTTTGATTGACTCACATTCGTGGTTGAAAGTCAATTTATTCGCCTTGTTGATTTGCACTGTAATATACCTTTTAAAAAGGAAGAGATTCATCTTAGGTTTTGTGCATTAAACTTAAGGATTGCCTTTTTCTTATGTTACACTATCCTACTTCTAAAGTAAAGGAAATATCTTCATCTTAACTATATTTTTCTATGAATTAAGAAGTCAATGTTATCTTGTCCTTCTAGATATGCTATTCTTTATATTTATTGTTGGAGTAAACATGTAAGAATTAATTAATCATTAATAAATTATTTTACCACTTTTACTTTAATTACTTAAGCTAAACTTAAAAAATATTTTTTTATTATTAGATTGGACTAAATATAGGTCATGTTATCACATTACATAGGATATTAAAACTTGTCACAGTCTAATCAAATCCTCATCTAGAATTTTTTTTTTCCTTTGCATAAGGATTCACTTTCATTGTAATCTATTCATTCAAGTTATTGCATCAAAAAAATTCTTAGCTTGTTGAGAAAAATTGTCTTTCTTGATCTCTTTTTATGATAATATAATTGCTTGTAGGTGATATCTAAGAATTGAGGGTTTCAACTCCAATATGGTATCAAATTATCAAATATGTAACCTCCTATTCAAAATTTGAGAGATCAAGCCTTGAGAAAAAAAATTGTGTGACCTAGAGAGAAATGGATCTTTCTATTGCATCTGAAGCAGCCAAAAACCCAATGATTGACTATTATTTTATGAAAATATGAGAAGTTAAAAATTTGGACATTTTTTAGGGCATAGATTTTGAAGGTTTTTACTTCTCTATAATTCAAAATCCATACATCCCAATGGATCTACACTGGATTGTATGAGTTGTACATACCTATATCAACTTTGCACAAAAATCCATCCAATATTATAGAAAATCGGTAAGGTTGCATAAAAGGCTATTGATCATACAAAATAGTAGAAGGTTACTAATTTTTTGTGACTATGTAAACTTTTTGATGCACTAATGTAATTTTATTGAGTACAATATTTATGAGGAATATTCCTTATTCTTTGAACACTAACAACCACTCCATCATTGCTTAGGCACTACCCACGCCCCACCCAATTGATGTCACCTAACACCTCTACATTTCTCATGCTCCCCAACACCTATTTGTAACTTGGACCCAACCACCACTCCACTCCTAGTAGTGGTGTACCACCCTAGGTTCTTTGATGAGGTCTTATTGGCATCCAAGGGCTAGTTGCCACAACCTAGCACCTAGTGATCAATATTGCGTAGGTTTGGGAGCTAATATTTTGTATCCCCTTGTTTGGTTTCTAAGCCAAATTAGACAAGTTTTAAGAAATCATGTACAACTTGGGAATCTAATTTTTACATTCCATGATCCATATACCATTGGAATATTGGTTCCAAGATCAATTCAATGGTTTGTCTAATATTTTTAGATTATGCTCCTAGTAAATTTGCAGGCCTTTGTTGTCAAATCAAGTTGTTTCACTTAGAGGGTCATAAAGTTTTACTCAGATCTTGGATTTTCATGATTCTCATAGATTCAAAAAGACGATCTAGTCCTCTACATAGATCTTAGACCTATTTTTCCATAAATTTTACCAAGTACTTATTAGTTCAATCAAATATTAGGCTTTCATTTTTATTATTTTTTTGAAAAATATGCAAACAAGATCAAAGTTTATGGGATCAAAGGGGAATTTTCTTACATTATGAGAGTTTATACTGCTAGTCTTAAAATTTAAATATTTAATAAATCTAAACTCATGGATCCAACCCATATTACTCCACTCACTCCATACAACTACTATGGGTGGAGAAAATAGATGGAGATACATCTAAAGAAACAAGAGTTATATAGAGTGACCATGGGTATAGAAATTGAACCAACAAAATTTGTAGAGAAGGAAAATAGTTTAATAGGTCTGACAAGGATTTTGGGATATTATGCATGTCTATGTTTCTTGATCTTCTCTTTCATGTTGAATCTTGAACCACACTCAATCAAATCTAAACTCAATTGGAGTCCTTGTTTGGGAAGTATAATATCTTGAGTGGATTTCAATTGTTGAATGATCTTATTAGTTTGATTCCTATAAATTTTAATGTCATCTAAGAAATTTTCACAAAAATCAATACTCTCAAATTACAGTTGACATAGTGTGGTATTGTCAACTGAGACTCATAGTTGATTCTCCCCATCCTTGATTATTTTTCTACATCATTCACTAAGGATCATGGAAATTTGCTCCAAATGGGATCATTGAACTCTTCCAAATAATAAGCTCTTATTGCAACACAAGGTAAAGACCTAAAGGATTTAAATGTCAAAGGAGAGAAAAAAAAAGGATTCTGAGAATAATAAGAAAGCAATGAAATCACATTCACATGATGCCTTGAGTTCTCTTTTTCCTCTTCTAAGAGGGAATCATCTAAGAAAGAGAGACAAAAATGTGCATATTGTAAACAATTAGGACATGATGAACATCTATGTTATGCAACACAAATTGATGAGTTGAAACACCATCTACAAAAGAATCATATTTATTTGTCATCATCTATGTCTTCTAGCACATCCTCTTCTTCCATTTCAACACCTTTACAATCAGGGTGAGCCACTATGGCACATTGAGTAGACAAGATGAAAGGTCATGCACTCTTTGCATCCACTAGTCCTTAGTCGAACCAATGACTTCTTGATTTAGGAGCTTCACATAACATGAATTTATCTCTAGATATGTTCTCTTCATTTGAGCCTTGCACATCATCACACACATTCTAAAGGGAAACAACACTTACATGAGTGTTAGTGGGAATATATATATATATATTGATAATGGCACATTTCATGATGTACTTCATGTTCTTTCACTATCCTCAATTATTCTTTCCATCAATTAAATTACACACAATAGGGAAAGTAAGATCATAAATCTCACATCTAATTTTTTTCTTATCAGAGATTTGCATAGTAGAGATATTATTGTAGTTGGGACATTTGATCATGCCTCTCAATTGTATGCCTTCTCTTATTTTTCTAGATGAGATTGCAATACCATTAACTATTTTACACTAGATCATACATCTAGAGTGGATCAAATATCTAAGGAGTAGTTTGGTCACTTGAACCTATGTGTCCTTCCATAATCCACCTTGTTTCATGAAACTTGTGTTGATATTCCACCTCCACCTCTTGCATCTTCAAATATCAACTCACTTCACCATGATATTTCTAGTCTTTTAGTTTTAGCTTTAAGGGATGACTTCTTAGAAGACATTGTTTGTGGACTAATTGCCAATTTCTCCCTTCATATTTGTGACATGGACTAATTTCCTCCCATGGATCTATTTATCTTTGGAATTTATATCAAGTGTTAACATTTCAATCTTTCGGTGCAATGAATAATGTGCTCCAACAAATGGTATGAGAGTCGTGGTCGTGGGTTTGAATCCCCTAGGGTGACATTAAGGGGGATTGTTGGACTAATCACCAATGTCTCCATTTAGATTCATGACATGGACTAACCACTTCCCATGGATCTATTTATCTCTAACATTTGTATCAGGAATTAACAAGTCAATCTTTTTTTATAATGATAAACATGTTCCAATAATTGTAATATTATTTGTTGAGTCACACATTGTAGATATTAGGGACATGCTTCAATATGTTCACTTCCTCTTTGGTTATAGCTATATCCCACCTATCATCACTTTCTCATTCCCTTTGGAGGTTGTTATACAAGAATCTTCATAGTTGTTTGCATTTTCTTCATTTTATTTGACTTCTTTTGATTTAGACATGTGGAGCCTTGAGCAATTTTCTAAGGAACTCATCTTGAGACCTCTTCTATTGAGGGAGTTTCTTCTTCATTCACCATGAGATGTGTTTCTTCCTAAGGGGGGGAACATTTTTTGTCGATTTTGGATCATCTTTAGTATTCATCTTTGAGCATTCAATTTTGATAGAGGAGAAAATTCCTTATGGGGATTTATCATCTCTTCTTTTCTCTCATATGGGGGGATCTTGATTGTACTTGCATGACCAAAGAAACACCTTGGGGGACATGTTGAGTCCTAAATTTTTTGTCACATGTACAATTTCATTTATTTTCTCTCTTTTGGAGAGGATTTTTTTTTCCTATTCAAGGTTTTCTCCTTTTCTCTAGTTATGAAATATATTTGGTTTTTTTTTTCTATGGGTACCTCATCAGGCCTTGTAGCTAGGACCAATTTTGTCTCCATTATTGCATTCTTTATTAAGCTTTTAGCTTCTCACTATGTTGATCTTAAGGGGGGTTTTAGAGTAAATATGTAATTACCTAATATTTAATTAATTATTAGGCATATTTTAGTTTAGTTAATTGAGCTAAACTTAGAAATTATATTTTTATTATTATATTGGGATAATTATAGGTCATGTTGTCTCATTACATAGGATGTTGACACTTATCACAATCTTATGAAATCCTTTTCTAGGATTTTTTTATTACCCTTTCATAAGAATTCACCTTCACTGTAATATATTCATTAACTTATTGCATCAATATAATTATAAGGTTGTTGAGTAAATTCATCTTGCTTGATCTCTTTTTATGATAGGATAATTTTTTATAGGTGATTTTTGGAAGCTATGGAGTTCAATCATCAACTCCAACATTTGTTTCTTCATTAAACCTTAGCTAGTGTGATCTCATCCTTTTAGGAATGTTCTCCTTTACATTAATTTCCTTAATAAACCTTAGTTAATATGATCTTATCCTTCAAGTGGGTAAGTGCAAAAACATTCAACACAAAAAAGATGCCACTTTTTTTTCACCCAAAATGACCATTTGGTGAGCACCAAATTTGGCACTCACTAAATGGCTCAAACGACTGAGCCTAAGGGTTGGTATTTCCTAATGTAACCCATTTTGCAAGCTCCAAATTTGACACTCGCCAAATATGAATGATGAGCTTTCAGAATGTATTTTGTTGAACTCTTTCTTTTTCCTTTGTGTTTTCCTTTATCTTTCTCTGCTAGTGAAACAATATACATATAAAAATTTAAGTATAAGTTGACATTTACATATGGAAATTTACTTTCTTATTCTTTAAGTTATATTTCATGTATATCATTTCAGGATGTTTAAGAGTGGTTTTATATCTCTTAGACTTATAATACAAATTTTTAGTTTTTTGGAAGATCTTATAAATTTTCAAATAGTCAAATTTTAGTAATCAACAAGTTGTATCATCTTTCTCTCTATCTATATCTCACTCATTATTTCTCTTATGCTCTAGACCTCTCTCTCTCTCACTATCTTCATCCCTTTATTTTATTCTCTCCCTTAAGCTTAAGAACTACTTCTCTACCTATCCATCCCTCTCTATCTCTATCTCTTTCTATCTCCCTCTCTCCCTCCCTCCTTCCCTCTCTACATCTATCTATCTCCCCTCTCACTTTCCTTCTCTCTCTCTCTATCTCCCCATTCTATCTATCTCTCTCTACTCTCTATCTCACTTCTCTCTCTCTCCTTACCTCTCCCTCTCTCCATCCCTCCATCCCTCCCTCCCTCTATCTTTGTCTTTATCTATGTCTTTATCACTATCTTTGTCTCCTCTTTCTCTATCAATCTATCCTTCTCTCTCTCTCTTGGTAAGATGATGTATGCCCATGATGATAGGTGGCAATAAATTATTGCATCGTGTAGCTCCTATAACTCATGATTTCAAATTTTCAAGTGCAAAGTTAAGACATACTATGCAAACAACATGCAATCATGGAGATCAACAACACAAAATTAAAGGGAAATAAATTTGAAGGTTATTTTTTAAAGTCAATTTAAATCAACAATGATCATTAGATCATGACACGAAGTTGGAGATCTACAACCAATATTTGAAGATATGATCTTCTCAATAGTTAGGTGGTGGAAAGCATGGTCAAGTAGTGGAACCAACATAGAAAGAAAAATTAATTGGTACAAAGATAAATTTTAATGGTGATTGATAGATATGGTTGTAAAAAGGCACAAACGGTTAGAAGATTTGATATAGATTGAATCCTATATATAATGGAATTTAATGAAAATCAAAACCATAGGTTTGATACATGTTAAAAATAGCATAATTTAATAAATTATTGTGGTGGTGCATGGATCGAGAAAAAGAAGACTTGTTAGTGAAGAAAGATGAGATAAGTCTAATAGAATAGAGAGTATGGTATTAAATCAAGAGAAAACATCATGAGAAGGAAGAACTAGACCAAAAATTGATCACATCATCTAGGATATGCATTCAATGTGCATGGGTAAGAGATAGTAGAAATAGAGGAATATAGAAGAAGAGAGGTATGTAGATGCTAAGTTAGAAACAAAATAGAGAGTGGAAATTCTTGTAGAGATGAGCAAAGAATGAGCAGTTATAGAACATGTTTGTAACATGGAATTGGATTTGTGTGAATCACTTGTAATCAGTAGTTTTAGCTCCATATTTTTCATTGTAAAATTGATTGGTTGGTGCCATCATAAATTTGAGTTGATTCTTATTTAGGGAGTAGGTTCTTCCTTAGAGTTGGTGCTCTTAAATCAGGGGATTGGTGTCTCCTTATGGTTGGTCCTCTTTAATAGTATAACCAATACAATTTTATTGTGAGGTTGGATTAGGACAGTAGATCCTAGCAACTATTCTCATCGTGGTTTTTATCATATTAGGTTTTCCATGTATATCTAGTGTCATCTTCACTTGTGTATGTGTGATCTCTACATGTTCATTTGATCTGTATTAAAAAATTTAAATGGTCTATTGATTCACCCCCCTCTCAGTGGATAGTTGTGTTCCAACATTTATTAATTACACATTTTAGCAATGATATATTATAGAGAAATTTTATATATATATAAATTGGTATTCCATGAATGGTTTTGTATCTTGAGCAATAAATTTATCTTCTTTCTTTCCACTTAAAATGAGCAACAAAAACTAGCTGTTGGCATTGGTTGTACTACACTTATCATGAAAATATATATTTTCCCTCATATGGCTTTATCATATACATTATTAGTTCCTCCTTCAAACATATTCTATACCTATGTTTATTTCTATATAATATATTTCTTCTTTTTTATAGAGATAGTGTCTTCCAAATGCTACTCCACAAACATCCAATGAGATGATATCAACAACCACCTCATAATTTAAGGCTATGGTGAGTGAACTTAATCACACATTATATTTTGAATAAAGTCTTAAAAAAATATATCCAACCCAAATGATATGGACTTGTGAGCATGGAAATGGGTTTCTCCTCTTTTTATGGGAAAAGAGCACAAGGATAAGGGACCTATTTCACTCATGTTACGTACAAGGAAACCTTAGAGATCTCAATCCAAGGATGAAGTGGGGAGAAGAGATGTGGCAATAAGGTATCCTAGGGTGTGATTAAGAAATAAAAGAAGGTTCACCAAAAAGCTAGGGCTTGGAAAGACTAGTAATATGTAAGACCTAATGATCAATCCTAATGATATGCAAAACTTCACTAAATGACCTAGAAATGCATGAAAAATATAATAGAACCTAAGAAACTAGAAATGTGCACCTAGAAACCTGTAGAAGCTTGAATGAAGAAATTTAATGTTGAATATGCTGAATTTAATGCACACTAGGACACATATGCCAAGCTGAGTGATTTAGTCCCAAATTAGGGTTTCTCAGCTAAAATAGGAATCTATAATTGACAACTCTAGATCTTGTAAAATCAAGAAATTTGACTATATTGGGAATCATATGCTAGAAGTGGCATATCAATCCTGCTTGGCTTTTTTGAAGGATCAAATTTTGAATATGCTCTCTAATCTCTGCTCTGCCTGAAGTCTCAACCTAATTTTTGGATCTAAAATGTTGAATTTTGCTTTGTAGATGTCTTTTAATGATCTTCCAAGCAAGGTGACAATTTTAACAACTTGACAACCTTCCTCCAATCTTTCTCTTCAATATGTCTTCAACCTAGATCTACAAATCACACACTAAATAGATGGAAAAATATTATTTTGATAGTGTAAAGGGGTTTTCCTTGGTCAAGCCCCAATTTGGTAATCAAACCTTGAAACAAAATCAAATGAAAAGGAGGGATGATGAATGAAAAAATGTAATGTTGCAACTCAACAAACCCTAAGCATAAAGCACATTGCAAACATGTATGAAATGGCTCCAATGGATGTGGATCTTGAATCTTGCTTGAATGTTGTAGATATTTAATTGAATACTTGCTTGAATCATGAAACCCTACATTACAAATTTTAGATAAAAAATAAACATGATGCATGATGACTTTGACATGATGCTTGATTCTTGAATAATGCTCCAAAACACTTGATAATCAGCTCTTGAAGACTCTTGAATTCTCTTGTGAACTCAAACTTGCTATAAGGATGTTTATTCAACTTGCTAGGATGATCTCATGATTGCTTAGGTGAAAATGAGTGAAATGGCCTTGCATTTTCAATACTTTTTTATGCCTAATTTCTCAAAATTACTATACTACAAGCTGACATCAAATCTAGAGAATAAAATCTTGCCAATGATTTGAATTTAATTTAATTTTAAGCAACATGTGACTCATATGCCACAAGTGGCATGAGTCCCATTAGGCTAGGCTTTAGGACAATTTTTTCAAGAAATGCTTAGATTCATGCAAAATCCATATTAGGGCCCCAAAACATAGGTGGGACTCATACGCTCAAGGTGGTGTATGAGTCTCAAATCACTAAATGTAGATGATACAATCCAAAAATATATGTTATGATTGGATGTTGGTTTATGTTGGGATTATCCTTGAAAAAATGCATTAATTAAGGATTATTGATGCAAAATAAGGCAAATAAGGCATAAAGAAGCCCAATTGATTAATGAAACCTTAGATTAGTGTGAAAGTGTGAGGGTACACTTTACAACAACCTAAATAAGAAATAGTTAAGTTAATTTAGTTTACGAGAGCCCAAGACCTAATGTGAATGTGTTAAACACATTACAACACTAAATCAAGGAAACATTAAGCTCAATTTGATAGGGAGGGCTCAAACGAATAGGAAAATGTAAGAGTGTACATTTTCCATCATTACAAGACTCAATTATCTCCTAGTTTATAATTCAAACTCATCAAGACTAGAAATATATAAATCAAATTTTCTTGAAAATAACTTTGAATTCAACAATCTACCTACCTTCCGTTAAGTTTTCACTTGACTATAAGAGTTTTATCATCTCATTCTTAAAATACATATCATACATCTAGTATTTCAATTAACTTTCCTTAGGTTGGAAAATGAAAACAATCATTTAGGTTGAAGGTGCACTCAATATTGTTCACTTTAGATTCCTACAATATATATTTTTTAAGATGAAGCTTTTAACATGACTCTTTTTGGTGTCATTCTTTGATACAATGTTTAAAAAAATTCTCATTTTCCTTGGTATCTATTATGTTTGTAGTTTACAATTTAGGGTTAGTGGTTTATGGTTAGGGTTTTAGTTTTCAGGTCTAGGTTTTGTGGTTTATAGTTTACGATTTAGGTTTTTAGTTTTTAGGTCTAGATTTTGTTGTTTATAGATTATGGTTTAGGTTTTCACCTTTTAGGTCTAGGGTTTTTTGGTTTATAGTTTAGGGTTTTAGTTATTAGGTCTAGGTTTTGTGGTTTACAATTTAGTATTTAGGGTTTGAGGTTTATTTTGATGAAAATATTTACAAATAGAATTTAAAAACTATATATTTTAAGCTAATTACAAAAATTAAAATAAATACACCCTAAACCATAATTAGAAATAAAAAGCATTCAATATACTACAAAAAAAATAGGAAAACTAACCTAGAGGTCATTGATATCAAATATGTTGAAGAGAGGAGATGGAAGGTCTAGTTCAGTGGCATATAGGGCTTCAAAAACAAGTACTCATTCCCTTTGGTCACTCTCCATTGCTGCATAATTTACAGGTGAAAATGAGTTGACAGTCAGTTTTTAAATTAAATACTTTTTTGAAACAGGTATAAGGAGTACCCAAAGCAGAATGGGTGCCCGTTCAAATTTAGGCTCAAGAACCCATTTCTAATTGGGTACCCATTGTTTTCAATACAAGTATTCATTCCTTTTGGCTTTCTTTGGTCAAAACATCCCCTCTTCATGGACTAGCTTGTTGCTTTTACCCATTTATTGTTACTTGGAGATGAAATGGCCGATGAATTGGCTCCAATGATAGCATGATACATTCTATACAAAGGAATACAATATTAAGGTTTTGAGAAATTGTGAGGAGAAGATACTCAAAAATAATTTTCATTATACTCAAATGAAAATATGGGAAAGCAAATTTCATAGCCACCAAATATTGATAGTAATGATTTCATTGAAGATGATCCACTTGACCTATTTTGAAGAGACCAACGTTTTGAAGACATGGAGATATGTTGTAGAGGATATATAGAAGTTCAATATTCTAAAATCCTTGTGGACTGGAGAAACTATACTTCATTGGGGTTGACATATATGTGTGGATTGATGTGCAATAGTTGAGGAGAAATTCAAAATCTAGAATTTCAACATTGAATACCTTTACTAGGGTGATCAGAAACTTCATGTGTAAATGATGTCCAATGATGTTGAGAACTTGGATTATAGCTAGGTGAGTATACCTCTAATTGGGAGAAGCTTGAAGAATTCTTACTGGTTAAAAATCTATTTTCAAAGAACAACTTCTATATAATGCATTTTTTTATGGTTTTATTTAGTTTATTATTGTATCACTAAGAGGGGGTGTTGGAATAAATACTCCAAAATAAACATGTGTGAAGAGTCTTAGTTTTCTATAACATCTAGTTTGTTGTCAAATGGATTAGCTATTTCATAGGAATATTTCTAAGTCTTATAAAACTATAAAATTAGAATTTTTTGATGAATAATATTGAACAGTTTTGTTGTTCTATTTGTTCTATGTTTCATATTTTTATAAACAATGCAACTAAATGATCATAGTGCAACCCCATCTTCATCTAGCTCTATAATTTTATTTAAAATTTACATTTTTCCATCTACATTTATTACTCAAAGTTATGTAGAATATCTTAGTTTGTACTTACAATTTGATTATTTTATAGATAATTAATTTATAAAAAAATTAATTCTATTATTAAATATTGTTTCTATTTCTCATAAATATTAAAAATACAAAAACAAAAAAATATTAATATTAACAAGATAATTATATAATTTCACTATAATTTAAATTACAACTTCTTATTTATTTATTTAATGTAAACATACTTCAAACTAATCTACTTTAAAAATTAAAATAATTTAAAATTTAAAGTTAAAATACCATCATAAATGCATAATTGTAATACTCAATTTAAATCCCAACCATGATCCATCAAAAATATCCTTATCCATGCCATGTACATAGAACTAGTTTAAATCCCTTAACATATTTTCCCTCTTAGACTATGTCATTCATGTAATCTTGTCCCTCTAACTATTGGGCAGTGCTTGAGTTTGTCTAATACGTGACTCCCATCATAAATTTCTAAGAGATGTAGACCATGACGAAATCTTATGACTTAATATCATGTGAAACCATCAAAATTGATAACATGTTTTAGGGGTTCAACAATAAATTTCTCTCATTTCACAGTGTGTTTCAGTGGTTGACTAAGTATTGGTTGCCAATGTTCATTGTTGGTATTCGTGACTGAGTATTACAACCTTGTGAGTGATAAGGGAAAGGGGCCCATAGTGGGTAGGGGTCCAATGGTGGGTATAGAAGTAGGTCTGAGTGGGCCCCATAGTGGGTAGGCATAATATCCAATAAACTTATAGTTAATATCCAATTACAAAACACTTTCATCCATAAAGTACACAAACTGAAAAATCATGTGATGCCACATTAGTGCACCAATAATACATGACTTAGTGACCCACTATTGGTCTCACCTTTTTTTTGGGCCATTTTGGATACCTTGACAAAAAGCATGCTAATGTGGCATCATATTTGATGATATGGCCTTGAAACCAATTTTTATAAGTAGGGGACTTGCCAAATAAGCTGTTGTACAAATTTGGGAGTGATTTGAAATTTTCACAAAAGACTTCAGAAAAGTGTGAGGTTAGGGTGGCCCACTATAGGCCCCTCTCCCTTAGTCATGAGGAAGCACAGTTGAAAGAATTGTAGACCTTCACTTTCATTTTCGTGAGTAATTCCCTACCCCTTATGTACTCATTTCTCGGTTTACCTAGTTTGTTCATTCCTCCCCTTTTAGTAAAGAAATGCTCCTGATATTCTCTATGCTAATTTTTGTATTAGAAGTTTCTTTATAAATGGGCACTTTCAATTATTCTATCTTCACAAATCTATATTTAATTAGAATCTTTATAATTATTTACACGAGGATGCTTTTCTTATCCATGTTCCATCAATCAATGTTTATCATTTTGATTTCTTCATATGAATCTATCTTTTACATCTTTTCTAGATATTTTCCAACATATTCAATTTTAGTATATATGTGACAGTTCTTGTAATTACACCATATTAAGATTTTAACTTGTTATCATAAGTCTTCCCCACTCTTTCTGATGTGTGGTTTTGATACCAACATTATTGTTTTTATCATAATTTATCTTCCTCTTTCTTTCCTCGTCTTTTTAAATTATCTTAACTATTTATCATTTTCCTCTTATTTGTCTTACTCTATGTAAGTAGAATAGGAGATGGCATTCAATCAATGTTCCATCTTCTCATCATGTATCTTGATTTGGTGGATCATGTCATTTGGGATTTGTTATTGTCCTCTAATATCTTATTAACCATCTTCTTCTATGCTATTTTGTTCTCCAAACATATAATCTTCTTTATAACATCTTCTTCTTCTTCTGAACTCCTCTTTATCTTACTATCCATCTCATTAATTCATTTCTTCAATATACATTGTGTTGCCTCTCCTTAGTGTTTTTCCATAATTTCCTTATGATCCATCAATTCTAGGGGTCTCACCTTTTCTCTACCTTCTACTTCTACTTTTTTTTGTATATATTCAAACTTCTCAATGTGGGATAGGTGTCTCTTTTCCTAACCACCCTTACGTTATTGGGTGCCATCCTCTATCTCTCCCATACTTCTTCGTATTTTGTGGGTCCTTATACCATGACCTTAGTGTTTCTTCTAAATGTCAAAACCCCATCATTTTTTTCTAATTTCCTCAATCATTCTCTCTATTTTCTTTCTTCCTCTAATTTTATTCTCTATTTCTAATTATTTCTTCTACCTTTTTCATCCTATATCCCTTATTCAATTTATTCTTACTATGAACAACAAAATTGATTTATTATAGTAGTCATATATTTTCAAACCACCCCCTTATCTATCTTGTCTCCCTAATGCCTATCCCTAATATGACTAAGTTCATTGTGGAATTTTTTCCTCACTCTACCCTAAACATTATAAATCAAAACTAGGGTGGCACCACCAAATGCTAATTGCAAAATCAAGATAAGGGGTTGATTAGATCTTATTAACAAGTGTTAATGTCTTTTCCTAAAATAATTGAAGGATAAAATTCATAAAGATGAAATTTATGATGAATGAATCATAGTGAATAGGTGGACCTATTTACAAGTTCAAAACTTATAAAATAACTCCATGTGAATAATAAAACAGTGGTCCATAGAAGCTACAATTCAAGTGAGATGGAATTAATTCTAGGTCCAAGAGATGTTTTTGAAGAAAATTCATTAAATAATACCTTTTCACATCTTGAAGAAATGGATTTAATTAACTTTTCAAATTGACAATAAAGTTATCCAATACCAACAAAAAATAACAAATATAAACCAAGCTTTGCATGAGGTTGGAATAGCAAGTTATAGGTGCAAGATACCAAAAAAAACTAGAGATAAACTTAGAAGGAAGGGAGAATAGTTAATTGTTGTGAAAGAGGCAAAAAATAATGGCTCCAAATTAGCTTCACTAGTTTGGGTTTGTTGGAATAAAAGTGGTCATAACAAGTATATCAACGGGACGTATGTTATGTTGGCTAATGGAGGGAGGGTAGGATTAATATGAATGAGGGTCCTTAATAGAACATCCCCTCAAGTTGTGGCATTAAAATATTCATTCTTGTTATATTTCAAAATAAAAACTAAAACACTCTTGTTTATGATATTGGGCATTCTCTTACTCATGCATGATGATACATGATTGAAAATTTGATGGTGATATAGATATGGATGTGGTTCAACTTATACTTAGGTTCTACTTGTATTTTTATATTTTCCATATGTTTATAAATATGGTTTTATATTTTTTTCTTATATGTATGTGTGTGTGTGTGTAAAAGATGTGCCATGAAATATTCAATACACATTTAAATTTTCTAATCAATAAACTCTGAGTATTATTGTGGAATCTTTAAGTAAATAATCAATTAATAGTCGAAAAAGAGTCCATAATTGTAATCGCATGTAATAAATAAACAAGATTCCCCATTAAAGATTAAATCACATTCAACTTTAGGATATTTGACTCTCTTTTTTTACTAAATTATGGAAACATGTTACTTCTTCAAGTTGATATCCAATTCCACAAGATCCTTTATTTTCTTATGGCTCCATCAATCTATGTCAACCTTGTTAATGTTCTTTTAGTCCATTATCTTTATATCCAAGCTTTTGCATGAGTTTATATCTCGACTGATTGATTAATTTTAATAAAAGGAGAGGAGAGGACAATTTATTTGTAAACATAATACTTTTAGGAACACTATCACACATGTAAGTTTCTTTCTCCTCAATAAATTCCTTAGGTGCCTTCCCATAAATTAATGTATCCATGGAAAGAGATGGGATATTATGATTATTAGGATCAACAAGGTATCAACCATAGATGGATAAATGCTTTCAATCATCGTATTTGAAACTTGTTTAGATGTTTGGTAGAGGAGAGACCAACATAGTGGGATTCTATATTTTCACAAGTTTAGATTTTAAACAACTTGGTGAATAGGGTGATTGAGAAGATGTCATTCCAAGTAGTGTGTAAAATCTCACCAAAAGGTTTCATAGATCTATTTGGATTGGAAAATGGTACATGTGTAAGTGTAAAAGTTAAAGTTTCTACAAAACACATGAACAAGGTTTGTGTTCAAGTCAAGAAATAGTTGGATGAGAGTCGATAAGAGAGAATAATTACTCATGGTAAGTTAGTTGTAACACAACTAAGGAAGAAATACTTGCCTAGATGAACATATAATAAGCTAAATCCCAAAAATATTGGTCCATATCACATCTTACATAGATTTTAGAGAAAACATATGAGATAAAGTTGCCTAAGGTGTTTCATATCTCTTTAATATTCAACATATATCTAATTTTTTATTCCTACCATGTGTTTGTGGAGTAAAATGTTATGCAAAAGGAGGAAACAATATATTAGAGAAAAGAGATACTAAAAAATCAATGAGAAGTATTCACGTAGATCTTTGACACCCTTTGGAAAAAAGAACTAGTAGAGTGAGTACTAAACATGTTAGCTCATAATATTTTCACTTGGGATGTCCCATGCAAGAGCATCTTGGAGTTGGCACAATATTGTACCATTCAAAAGTATTTATTTATTTATTAGCTTCCTTTTCATAAGCTTAACTTAGGAGGACTTGTGTGCTTTATTTTTATTATTTATATTGGACAATTTCAGTGGATTGACATAGCTCTTACAAAATACATAGCTATGTTAGTTCACTAAAAATTTTGAACATAAATTTTAGTGGAATAACAACATATCTCTTACAACCTACATATATCATGTAACTAATATAGGTTTTTCTTATGTTGACACATTGGATTCACTTTTTAGGTTTTAGGTAAAGCTTTGAACTTTTGCATAACTAAGTTGGCATTGTGCATATTATAATGTAGAGAGCCTATAGAAAGATTGAATATTTCTCTTTTATTTGGATAGAATAGAGTGAATCATTTGAAGTTGAAGGTGTCCCATATTGTATTTTGTTCTTTGTACAAAATAACAACCATTTTGTTATCTTTCCTCCATTTTCTTCTACATCACGTCCATGTGTGTTTAATGTTTGTCCATTCAACCCACAAATGAATAAAGCATGAGATTAGGTTTTGAGCCATTGATTGCACCAAAATAGTCAAATTATATACTAAATCATATATCCAAAATATCAAATAAAAATAGTAAAAAAAAAAAAATTAGTATAAAAGAAAAGTGGAAGACCTTAAGATATACAGTTATTTTTTCCAATGCTTTTCTTTCTCTTTTTTTATGTATGACATTTTATTGATTTTAACCCAATTTAATACAATACCAACAATCACTAATGTTTATAATTTATATTTATATTTTCACATAAAATCACTAATATATTTTTTTTTATTGTTCTACATATTTACTATTAAAAAAAAATCATGTTTACTTTTACAAACAACACCATATATCAACCTCCACCCTAAAAATTAAATTTTGAGTGATGGTGTAGAAAGAACATGGTCCATTATTGAAAGGTCCTATAACTTTTTAATTTATCTACTTGTTTCAAATTGTAATTTTTTATTATATAAATTTTTAAAAAATATATTCATATTAATTTATGTCAATAAATTTTTTCTTGAAATTTTAAAAAAAATGTGTGTAGTCATATACACATGTTTCATATAATTGCAACTTTCCAAATTTTTTTGGACATATCATTTTCAATCCCTAAATTGTTACAGCTCCACTATTATAACATGTTATGGGTCTTCCATGAAATTAAAAAACCTTAATCTCAAAAATAGAGCCCTCAATGGCAAGCTGAAGGATTTGAAAGGTAAAGTTAGCTCCCTTATTACTGTAGAGTGCGGGAGAAAGGAGGATAGAATGAGAATGGAGGTCGAGGATAATGAAGGAAAATTCAAATGTCTGGAAGATGAAATAGGTAAAATAACAAATACTATGAGAACTATTATGGAGCATAATCACATAATGGCGAAACATAATGCCATCATCATTAGTGCAATGTATGAGAAACCGAAGAACTCATAGTAGGGTTCTCTAGTTGTGGATCTGGTTGCAGACAAGGACAAGAACAATACTGAGGATGCTAGTATTTCCGAGAAAAGGAGAGACAGTATGAAGAGGAATACTCCTCCTACGCCCCAAATGGTTCAGGTCTTGAAGAAGGGCACTCAAGAAATGCACAATCTTGAAGCTGAGGCTGCTGAAGCTCTTAAGTTCTTAGGTTAGCTAGGGTTTCTTGCTGGCTTTTTTATTTGGGTTTTTTTGGTGGCCCTTGCTGGCCTTGGGTTGGTGGCTACTGTGTTTCTTGGGCTTTATTTTGATGCAGCTTTTTAGTCTATGATGACTTTAATGTTTATTCTTATTTTCTGTAAACTCTATGGTTTCAGCTCCCTCTAAAACCCATTTTTTCCTTTATCAAAAATATACTATTTCAAATTACCTTTACACTTAACTGAAAATTTCCATAAAACCACTCACACTGCTAAAATTTAGAATGAACTTAAATACATAATCCCATAAGACCACCGTATAAGAAATTAACAGGTAGTTGGTGTTGAAACAGGGACAGGCAAAATGTTACAATGCTATAGAGAAAGAGAGGAACAAACACAATATACATCATACAGCCAAGAATATAAAAACAGAGCAATGTTTTGTATTGAACAGATTTTTTAATAATGCCAGAGCTCCCAGTGCTCTTTCATTGATACATTCATGCCATTTTTCTGAAACATAATAACTTGCCCTAATTCTCTTACAAAATAGAGTTCATCTTAAAGTGACGGGAGAAGCTTATGGAATACACACACTAGAAGAATCTAGATACATCAAAGAGGATACTAGAAGATAGAAGGAATAAATGTAATAGTTGGAGAGTAGTTGGGCAACGGTGGCAGGGAAGATTAATCACACATAGTCCACGTCACCAACACTCCCCCTTAATCTTCATTGTCATGTATATTTGCAATTCCAATTTTTTTTGCACTTCATTTGCCTATCTTCTTTTATCTCTTGTTGATGTCCATAACCAAGTCCATTGACTTCTTCAAATCCTTTTCTTTGCCTTCTTGATGATCTTCATGCCTAACGATGCCTTTGTCTTTGTCCAACTGCTGCCATAGTCTCTCAAACTTTTGTTTTTCAAAATTTCAATCTTGGCCTTCTTACAAACTTGTCATCTATAGAAGTCTTGCCAAAAGTATTTGTTGTACCTTCAAACTTGCCATGATTCCCATCATCTTTTACATGTGAACTTTTATACTTGAACAAATTCTTGATCATACCTGTAATTTTCTGCCAACTCGATCCATAAACCCATCCACAATCCATATGCATATAACCTGTCATCGAATATTTATTCCAACATATCTTTTCACAATGATTTTTCAAACCACATATTGTGCATGGATGTAAATCCCAACATATCTTGAGTATGCCCTTTTCTATTACAATTTGAACAATGCACATATTGTTTTTCATGAACAAATTTCCTTGTACTTTTGTCATTTCTTTTACCTGCAATATATCCAAGGCCTTCAAATTTTGGCCTCATAACCGGTTTAAGTGGCTCTTTCATTCCTTGCTCATTCTTGCCCAATCCTTTACCTTCAAAACCCATTTTTTTCATTATTTTTAATCCAACATTATCATCAAAACAGCCAACAACATTTTCAGATTCATTAATATATTCATCTTGACACTTTTTATCTAGAATATCTTCAACAATGTCAATTAATTGATCAAAGGAATAACATGCATCATCTTCTTTCTTGCATTCTTCATCAAATTTAGCAAAATTACACATACCCAATGACTGATCAGAAAAACACAAATCTTCAGTGCCACATGATACATCACATACAAATGGCTTTAACTTCAAATGTTCATTCTCTTGTTTTAGTTTTGATATTTCCTTCTTTTGCAAACTGTTTTCATCTTCTACCCTTTTTAACATTTCTTCCAAATCTTCATTTTTCTTCTTCACATCATCAAACAATTTTACTTTTTCTTCTAACTCTTCATTCCTCTTTTTGACTTTATTCAATTCTTTTTCAAGATCATAATTTTCATCTAAAAGATTACACTTTTCCATTTGTTTCTCTTTTAAAAGAGTAATCATTTCTGAACATTTTTTCTTACATTCCTTCAATTCTTCTTCCAATTCATTTGTTTTCTCTTTCTTTACTCTATCAGCTTTCCCCATTGAAATAAATGATTCAAACTGACTTACCTTTGCACTTGATTTCACAACCATGCTATGACTTTCTTCAGTAGCTACACATGCCTCTTCTCTTCGATATCTTCACTATCCAATTCTTCAGAACTGCCCTCTGGTTTCCTTTCAATATACCTTCACAGGTCTCTTTTAATTTCTGGCTCCCCCTTAATAGTTGCAGCAAAACTCTTTGCAACCTCTATTGTTTTCTCTAATCAATGGCCTTTTGTAAGGCATCTCAACCTTCTAGATCTTCTTATCAGCTTGGTGGCTACCTCATCGTAGATGACTTTGTCTTCTAAAAGTGGTTTTCCTCGCACAAATGAGTTTACATGCTTGGAAGCTTCAACGCTGAACACAAATTCCTCTTCATTGGCAATTTGTTTTCTTTTCACAGACCTTTGGCAACTTCTTGCACCAAAACACTATATCTTGAGCAACGAATTTGACAGCAGCAGAGATATCTTCAAACCCTCGTCTGGCAGCCTCATACAATACTAGTGAAAAAAAGCACACGAACCCTATCTTGGGTGATTTCCACTTAGCAACTTCTGGGTACTTTCTTCAGATCTGCATAGATTCCATGAAGCTCTTCACTTTTTTCTTTCCTTCAGCCATTCACTGCAATTTCTATCTTCAACTTTACATTGTCTTGACTGGAAGCTTTTGACACTGATCTCATATCCTGTGGAAAACACCTCTATCTCTCCTCTCCTTTTCTGTGATCTGCAATGCCTAATGCTCCATCGCTTCCTTACTGAAATCATTGGCTACACTAAGTCTTCATTTGACAGCTTATGGCTTTAATCTCCTTTCTTTAGTAGTGGCTCCAGACCTTTCTCTCAGTGACTTCTTCAAGATCTTCAGACCTTCAATCTAACGTGGCTTCGGCCTTCCTCTGAGCAGTGACACTTTGACTGGAAACTTTCAGAAATTCCTCCTACAAATTGGGCCTTTGACTTTTCTTCTTAACTTGCACTCTCAACAAATTGCTTCCTTTGAGTTGCGGCTCAAAATTTTCTTTCAATCCCCTTCACCATGGCGACAACGATTCCTTCTTCTTTCTGCTGGCTTCTTTGGCTTCTATTCTTCCAAACTGGTGGTTTCTTGACCAACACACAGACTTCAGCTATGGCCAACCAACTCAACTATCCTTTACTCCCAGCGAAAATGATCTATATGGCTCTTCTCAAACACAGAACCCAAACAAACTTCTACTCCCAGTGAGCCTGACCGACATTGCTCTGATACCAAATGTTAAAATAGGGACAAACAAAAACAGCACATTCCACAGAGAAATAAGAAACTAAACACAGAAAACAAAGATATAAAAAGAACTCAGAGGATTCAGCAATCTGAGTGTTCTATATTAATGCCATTTTTCATAATACAGAGTTGCCAGAGCTGCCAGTGCTCTTTCCTTGTCATACGTCCATGCCATCACAGAAAACAGGGTATTGTATATGCCTTTTTACAAAACAAAGTCTATTTCCAGAATACGCAAGAGAATACACCACACACATACAATTGTCTAGATATATTGAAGAATATAGAAGAAGTAAGGAGATAGGAATAAATGCGGTTTGTGGAGTAGAAATGCTACGATGGCAGGGGAGATTAAATATTCACAGCTGGAGCGCCATGTCAGCCAACACTCCCCCTTAACATTTGACCTGCAGATCTTCAAATTTCAGCGAACTACAATAAAACAGCGGTCTCCCTTTATAGTGACTTCTGCACTGGTTCATTCAGCTTTCTTCAATTCCTTTTCAGGGTGGCTCAAACTCTTGATTGCGAGCAGCTTTACTTGAAATTTGTTAGTGCCCAACAATCTTCCACACAAATTCCATTCAGATCCCACAATTTGCCTTCTTTCCTTTGGCAACCTCAACTCTGCCCTGATCTCCTGCTCTGATACCACTTTGTTGAAACAGGGACAGGCAAAATGTTACAATGCTACAGAGAAAGAGAGGAACAAACACAATATACATCATACAGCCAAGAATATAAAAACAGAGCAATGTTTTGTATTGAAAAGATTTTTTAATAATGCCAGAGCTCCCAGTAATCTTTCATTGATACATTCATGCCATTTTTCTGAAACAGAATAACTTGCCCTACTTCTCTTACAAAATAGAGTTCATCTTCAAGTGACGGGAGAAGCTTCTGGAATACGCACACTAGAAGAATCTAGATACATCAAAGAGGATACTAGAAGATAGAAGGAATAAATGTAATAGTTGGAGAGTAGTCGGGCAACGGTGGCAGGGAAGATTAATCACACATAGTCCACGTCACCAACAGCTGAAGCGAATGTGATCGGCAGAAACTAACGAGAAGCATTATATTTTGGCAAAACCAAACATATTTTCCACGCAGATAATCAGGCAGGAGAAGCCATTCTGCCCCGTTGTTCGTAGCCAGTGGTATATCATATAAAACTGAAATTACACAACCATGCTATGAAACCGGGAGATGCTATAAAACAAGTCTATAAAAACATTGAAATTGAAGAAAAGAACTTTTGGTAACGCTAGCCAATCTAAAAAGTTGGATGCTTTCTGAGAGTGGGAAAACCAGTGGAACTTGATGAAGCATTGTTAATACCCTCCTTTGCGTTCCATGTTAACATCCATCCCAAATTTTCCGTAATACTCTTCACTTTTCCAGTGATGTATGCAGCTTTCCAAATGCGTTGTTCCATGGCCATGGTTGCCCACTTCTCACTATCCTCCATTATCAAGTCCAATGCCTTGGCCATGCAAGACCCTATCTCATCTCCCAACATCCTCACGAGTTCATCCATGATGCCATCCACCTTGCTGAAGTTCTCAAAATCAATATTCACACACACCATCCACAAGCTGTAACCCTCCACTACCTCATTCCATGTTCTGTAGCGGTATTCTTCAACTATTTTTTTGGCCTTTTCAACAAGATTACGTATAGATACTCTCGCAGCTTCTGAGGAATCGTCAATGGAAGTGGACATTCCAAGATGGTATTGGAACAATTTGCCTCTTTTCTGCAAACCTTGAAATAGTTTGTCAGCTGCTTTACTTACCAGGAAAGCTTCAGTGTCCGAGTTTTCAACCAGATCCATAATGCTCCATGCTTGACAACAAGCTTCAACAGCTCCAATAGCCTTTTGCACATCCTGAGTAAATTTACAGAGCTCAACTATGAGAGTAATTATTGAGACTGCTCTCATCTTACAAGAGCATTGGCAAATGTCAAACTCGCTTTCCACTTCCAATCTGATAGGAGCACTGTTTTGTGGATGCGGACGTTTGTAGCCGCTAGAAGATTTGTTCTTAAGCGAAGCTACCAATTCCTGACATGAATTGCCCTCTTCTTGGCCCCTTTTCATCTGCGTCTTTATGCCTTCAATGCATTTTCTGTTGGCTGCCCATAGACACGCAGCATTTTCACCATTCATGGTTACGAAGGCTTTTGAATATTTGTCATAGTATGAGAATCTTCCCAACTCGATTTCACGCTGGCCTTTTCCTCCATATAAACCGGGAAATTCTTCTCCTGCTGAGCCCATTACAAGCTTACGCATATACATGTTAGAGAGCAAAAGCTGAGATACTAACCAGCATACCTTGCTAAAAAGAACCAATAATGTCTGCAGCCATACAACCAGAGGAATGAGCTTATGAACTCTTACTCTACGGCCCACCTTTAGCATCAATTTTTTAAGATAGCTGTCGCCCATTTGTCTGTGGCTTTTATGGCCATCTTTCAACTCAAGCAAATACCGTTTCCAGAAATCTTCAGTCTCAAAATATTTTATAATGCTCGCCCATTTCATTTCCATTCTTCTTGGTAAATATACTACTGCTGTGATCCATCTCCAATATATGACAGTAGATCCCAACATGATGACTAACCAATGAAGAATCATGTGAAAACTCACCGTGAATTCCGTCTGTACTACCTCAAACACCAGAATTCCATTGCAAACCGTAATGACTAGTGCGACTGATGAGGAGAGAATTGATCTGGCAATTATATATTGAGGATTCGAAGTGCAAACTACAATCCATGACTTGACTACCTGGTCTTCCACCCTTTCCCAACACATCTGTGAATAAACATGGGCAATAGGATTTATCTGTGGAGTGGAATTACAAAGAATGAGAGGTATTTTATGAGAAACAATTTTATGAACGGTGATAGAGGCCAAAGCAGCACAAACTAGGACAAGAATCAGAATTACAAATACTAATAATACCGTAAATGTGACCACCCACAATTTTAGGCTTGTGAGCTTTGGATGATCATAGTCAGGAAATTGATTAAAAAAATTAGTTATTGTAAGTGCGTAAATCTCGTGAGAAAGATGGAGAATTGGTGCTGAACAAGTTATAAAGAGGGCGGCCATGTCAGCCCACAAACTTAGTGTTGAGGAACGAGGGTGTGCAACACCAGGCAACATACATCCCATCACCACACACAGGGAGATCCTCCCAGCCAGAACAAGCATCCTTTTCGAAACAGTCTCAGAACAACACAGTAAGGCATGTAGACTATCGCCCAAATTTGCATCATCTTGGGGATAGTGAAGAACGGCGGATGGTATGTTGAGGAGAGTGAGGACTAGGAGAGTGAGCGTGCCGAGAAGGAAACAATCACATGGAATCCAGTGTCGCTTTTTCTTGAATGCTCTCCAACCGTCCACTCCAAGAAAGGCAATCGCAAGGAGGGAGCCAAATGACCAGCTCACCCACTCTGCCACGCGTGCTGCCTGCAACAATGCTCCAGAAATAAAGTATGTACTATTGAAATCATCCCAACAGTTGCACGCCATTTTGAAAAGTTTTTGTTTGCAGGTTTTGGGCAGTAAAAATATTGAAAAGTAGGCCAATTACTCGGACGACAGATACCTATGCTATTCTTAAACATCAATCTCCTAAAAGATATAAATAGATATAGAATTAATATTAATTATTTAATCATTATAATAATTAATATTGAAATAGAATATTGTAATTGTCTTCCATATCAGCTTGGTCGTGAATTTAGCTTTTTCTTGAGGGCAGAATTCGGGCTAGTCTACGCGGTAAATTAATTAAATAATGTGAGACGGATGACTTTAAGAATGTTCGCAAGCGGACGAAGAAATTGACGGTCTGTTCCCAGTGTGTTATAGCCCATATATTGCTACAGCAGGAAGTAAGCTTTTATGAAAAATAAAAACTTTGTGCAACATAAATTTTGTGAGTCACGTCTACTTTAAAATTTTGGGTGTTCTGAGCTACAAATGGATTTAGCTCAGCCGCCACGTGTAGCTCACGGTATATTGAGTATGTGGGTCCCCATTATTAAAACAATATCTAAAAATTGCATATAGTTTGAAATGTGATATATATAATTTTAAAATATTTAATAAACTAGCAATCGCACCTTAGTGGGCAATGGGTACACCGAAGAGGTTTGGAAGGTCAATTAGGATAAATTTTGGTCTCTTTTTTTTTTTCCGTGTATTAGTGCAATACATGAGTTCAATTGGTAGGCCATTTAGCAAATGATGTTGTTTATGCAACAAGTATCTCAATATGGAGAGAAGGAGAGGGAGAGATAAAGAGAGGAGAAAGAAATAGATAGAGATGGAAGAGATAAATATATAGAGAGGGAGAGAGAGGGACAAAATGAGAGAGGGAGATATAGAAAGATAAACATAGAGATAGGAAGTGACATAGAGAGAGAGTAGAGAGAGAGTGAGATATAAGGGTAGAGAGAGATGGAGAGATAATAAGATAGAGATAGAAAGGAAAACAAATATATATAGAGAGAGAAAGAGAGCGGGGATCTAGGAAGAGAGATGGAGATAGAGAGGGAGAAAGATGGATGGATAGGGAGAGAAGACATGCCTAGAGATAGAGGGGGATAGAGCAAGATAAAGGTATAGATAGATATATATAGAGAGAGATGAGAAGAGAAAGTGACAGAGGGAGATCTTTATGTTTGTCTTCTTCTCTAGCTCTATGTTTCTCATTCTCTCTTAATATATCTCCCCTATTTATCTCTATAGTTGTCTTCCATTATCTCATCCTCTCTCTCCCTCTCCCTCACTCTATATTTCTATCCCTATTTATCTCCCCCTCTCCCTCTTTATATCTTAATTTCTCGACCTCTATATGTTTATATCTGTGTCTCCTATTTCTCTTTATCTCTCTATCTCCCCCTCTCTATGTGACCATCTATCTATGGCTCTCCTCTTCTATCTCCTCCCCCCTCTCTCTCTATCTCTCTTACTATATCTATTTCTCTCTCCCTCTTTATTCCTCTAAATTTCTACCTCTATCTCTATATCTCTATATCTTTATGTCCCCCTCTTTATTTCTCTCCCTCTTACTATCTCTATTTCTTTCTCTCTCCCTCTTTATTCATCTATATTTCTAACTCCATCTATGTATCTCTATATCTCTTTGTCCCCCACTCTATTTCTCGATTTCTCTATCTTCTCTCCTTTTGTATTTCCTTCACAATCTTTTATCCCTTTTCTCTTTGGTTTGCTTTACTTGGGGCAAGGATATGGTAAAAACATCACAAGAAAGGATGCAATAGATGGATCACAGATGGACTCCTCATGAAACCCAAGGCTTAAGAAACAACAAGATTGTATTAATGATTATATTATTATGTTTATTATTTATATAGTATATAGTTTAATATATAATATAGTACATAATATAAATATAAATATAATAAATGATATATAAATAATATAATAAAAATAATTTATAAATAATGTAATATAGTGTAATATAAATATATATACAATATAACAATTGAGATTGCTTACCCCAAATTTAAAAAAAAATAAAAATGGCATCTGCTCTGAAAACCTCCACCTCTGCTCCGATCTCTGGTGAGTCCTACTCTGCGAACAAACATGGTGAAGGTGCCCTTAGGGGGGGCGAAATGGGTGAAGACTCCTGGTTCAACCATGGTTTTGACCATCCTCCATTTTGCGAGTGATCTGGTTTGCGATAGGGATGACATTTTTATGTCTCAGTTGGCTATGAATTTGGATCCGACCGGTGTTGATAAGCATGCGATGGATGGCGCGAGAGATCCAGGCTCTAACGGCATCTGCTGTAGGCAGAAAAGCTTCGTCGCCACCCTTGTTGTCTGTCCTTCCTCTCCGCGTCAGGGTTCTCAAGGGTCGGGGTTTTCCTCAGGTTCTCCGTCCGCCAAGTTTTCCCCTACCATTCATCGAGGAGCCTCTATTCACCCTCCATTTTTCGTTCGTCAATCTGTTGCCTCAGAGATTTGTCTAGATGGCCTTGTTTGTGACAAAGAAGACTTTTTGCAAAATCACGCCTTAGTTTGCATATTTACTAAAATTTGGCCTAAATTATGCGACCTCCATTCATTGATTGATGCAAACTAGAAGGATGATCTAGAAGATGAAATCAGTATCTACTCGTGTGCAAAAGGGTTTTTTATCCTAGAATTTGAATCCTTGGAAGACAAAGAAATGGTGCTAAAAACTGGACCTTGGTTCTTTCAAGGGGATTTTTTGTGCATGAAACCTTGGTCCCCCTCATTTGATCCATGCACACAGACATTCTCATCTGCAATTTTATGGGTTCATTTACCTTACCTCCCACTTCAGTTCTGGGAAACTCACTGTCTAAAAGCGATTGGAAATGGTTTGGGGAAATACCATGGTCTCTCCAATGAAACAGTCAACTATGGAAATTCAAATTTTGCTCGCCTATGTGTTGAAATGGATGTTTCAAAAGGTCTCCCAGTAGAAATTTCTCTCAAAGTTGGTAAAAGATGTTGGCGCCAATCAATAGATTATGAAAAGATAGCATTTAGATGTAGAATTTTCTTTGCCACGGATCATGTTACTACACAATGCAATAAAAGACATTTTGGGGAGAAGGCCAAGGTTGTCCTAGGCAGCAACCCCTCATGGTGGGTTGGAGCAGAGTCCAAACATTATGTTATTTCTCCTACTGTAAAGAATGCAAGTGTTGACAATCCCTCAGTTCCTGCTCGTGACCCCTCCCACTCAGCCGTGGAAAATCAAGTGCCCATGCTTGATTCAAAGCAAGTCGATGCTAGCATTTCTTCTTTTGGTGACCCATTAATTAAGCCCCTTGATAAAAATTTTGCTATTATATTTAGGAAGGCATAGATTTTGGTGACCTTCCACGAAGTATCGATGTGAATAAATAATAATATAATCTATTGAATGTAAATAGAATTAAATGGCCCAAAAAACTAAACCCTACTAGGAATAAAGTATTGGAAAATGGTGAGGTGAGAAGTATTAATAGAGCAAATATTTTTAACTGTCTTGCATTGTTTATTCTCAACTATCAACCGTTGAATTTACAAATCATCTAGAATCTTTTAAAATAAAGATACACCTTCAGTGTAAGTAAAATTATAATGGTGATATATATAAGTTGTTTAGTATTTATTTTAAGAACATATTTTGATACATATAGTAAATGTATACATACATATATAATGAAATTTATTTTATTTTTTATGAAGGTTGAAAAATTAAAAGAGGGATCTTATCTTTTTGATATATTATCTCATTTTCTTTTTAAAAAATTGAGATTTGAGCACATCATAAATAATTCAATATTAGTGAATGCACAAGACAAGGGGGGTCATGAATCAATTGTACATTAAAATATAAAAAAAAACTCATTATCATTCAAATCCTTATTAGTCCTTAAACCCTTAATCAGATTTATCGTGCAAGTAAACAAATGAAACAACAACACATCAAACACCACACACAACATAACACCAGATTTACATGGAAAACCCAAGAAGGGAAAAACCACAATAAGAATCAGCTCACAATATAAAGTAATCGCAACACTGAATACAATAGGCTCATTTCCAAAGGGAACACTGCCCTAAAGAGAGAGGGGTTCACTGCCAAAGGCTCATTGCCCGATTAGAAAGAAGAAGAAAGAAGAATGTTACAATGAGAAATCCATCTTAGAGAAACATAAAAGATCCACCATAGCTTCTCTAGACCATTTTCAACCTTTAGCTCACTACCTCCAGTAACCTCAAGTATTTTGAAGAATGTAGACACCTTCTACTCACTAGTTCTAGTAGCCTTACTTGTTAAAGCTTGCACTACACTTAATCAATTTTCACACCTCAACACATTTTTTTATTACAAATACACCACACACAACTCTTCATCACAAATATATACCATTATGCAACCTTGAAAACAATCTCCAAGGTTGGCTATGCACCTCAAATATACAAATTCAAAATAGGTTGGCACCAAACACTTCCACAGTGGAAAGAAGTGAAGGTAGACCACACCACAACTTAACTTGGACCTAGATCTATAGTGACACACCACACCAAATTTCCACAAACACTAAAGCATATCCACAATTAGTGCTAACATGCCATGTCAGTTGAACCTTTGTTAACACCCTTAATCATTTAAGCACACACTTCAAAAAATCCAAAGATGACTGGTAGACAACACACAACACTTAAAAATGATCTAGAATATTCCATCAACACCCTGAAATCCAACAAAAAATTTGTAACTTCATACACTTCAAGAATATAATAATTTTTTGCAACCAGTTAGCCTTCCATACACTACAACTCATGAATCCAACCTTGTAGAGCACAAAAAATGAAACAAATCTAATAGAGAATGGATATATACATTATAGACACATTCTCACATCCACAAGACTAGAAACAATAACACAAAGAAATGCAAAGAAATTTTACTTCTGCCATACAACACTACTTCACAGTTCACACATTGGTGAACACAACTTCCTTTTTCAAACTATCCAAAATAGGAAACTCTAGATATAACACCTCTTAACACCTTTGATCAATATATTTGAACTGGGCAAGGATAACTTCAATACAAAAGAAATGTTAAGCAGAAATTGGAACACCACTCTTCAACAATGAACTCTCTTTTATTCAAATTTTCTTAAAAGAACTTGGAAACTAAGAACTACAAACACCATCTCAACATCTATAACACTTTTCTCATCATCTCAAGCACACAAGAAGTTGATATCCATAGGAATTTACTCATCATTGCTACATTAGAGGTTTACCCTAGTGACAATACTAATGACAACATAACGCAACAACGCACTTACTTCCTCAAGAGCTGACATCAATGAAACAACTCTGTTGACATCAATGACAACACAACTTTCCAACAATCTCCCCTTTTTTCATTGATGAAAATACCTCATATGAAAAAACATCAATAACAACACACACTACACATCAATACAAACTGCTCCCCTTACACAAGCGTTTATTCTTTTCAATACTTTTTATTTTACCAATACTCTCCCCCCTTTTCTTCATATGGTTTTCTAGCTAACTTTTTCCCACTTTGACATCAATGGAAAATGGAAACACATAGTTCCTTTTCTTTTACTCCCCCTTTGTCATCACTCACATATACCTGCTCTCCCCCAAAGGAAACACTTGTAAGGGGCAACAACTACAACCAACTCCTTTCCTTACTACTCTTCTTCCCCCTGATTACAATAAACAACTATACAACTACTTGTTTCACCTGAGAGGTAGCCTCCATCAATATGAAACAAGGAATTAATCTTGGATTATTCTACCTGATTAATTCACACTCTTATGGTGTGTGGAGCAGGATCATCTCTGGGCTAGAATTTTAGCTCATAAATATTTTCCTGGGATCCCGCAAATTGATATTCCCCGGTACTCCTTGAGGGGGAAAGGTTCGGTGATTTGGGGTACTCTCAAGAAAGGGGCTGCTCTCATAAAGGATGGCCTTTTTTGGATTTGCAAAAGGGGGACGAAAGCTCTTTTCTGGTCTGACTCTTGGGATGGTTTTCCCCCCATTCTTGCCCAGTTTCTGAACTTGATAACTTTATGCCAGCGGTTCCTCGAAGCTGGTTGGTCAAGGGTGAGTGATTTTAAGTCCTTCTCTGCCCGAGATCAGCTGAGAATGGTGAGATGGAAGAATCCTGGCAAGTGGCCTGATGTTGGTATGGAGGAGGATTGTGCTGAGCTGTACAAAATCCTCTCTACTAGGAAGTGTAGTTCCCTGCAAAAGGGGGATGTTCTTTCATGGTCTCCTAATCTTAAGGGTGTCTTTACTGTTGCTTTTGGATATCAGAGATTGTTATCTCATAGGCTTGATGGGGGGGAGGTTCATTGGTGGAAGAGAGTATGGAACAAGTTCTCCTGGCCGAAGTGCAACTGCTTTCTTTGGACCTTGGCCTGGAATAGGTGCTTGACGTGGGACAATATTTAGAAGAGGGGGTTTCAGGGCCCTTCTATCTATGTTTTGTGCGGGGCAGCAGAAGAGGATTCTTCTCACTTGTTTTTTCGGTGCCCCTTTGTTTTGCATCTTTGGCACCTTTGGTGGGAGGCCTGGAGAATCCCCTATGTTCATGCCTCTTCATTGGTGGAGTTTTGGAACACTGTTGGTAGACCTCCTTCTACAACCTCTTTCCTGCAGGAGGTGTGGTATGTAGGTCCTACCTTCATATTGTGGTAGATCTAGTTAGAACGAAACCGTAGAATTTTTCGGGGTGAAAGGTTGATATTCCAACAAGTTTGGCAAAGAGTTAGGGCTATGATTCAGGAGATGGTGGAAACTAAGTGTGAGGTGGTTTTCCCTTTAGACAAAGGGGACGCTGAGAAGGTGGAAAGACTTGGAATCTAGGGGTTGTCTTTAGCTTCAGCTTGTGTCAAGAGGGGAAGGAAGGGGAAACAAAAAGTCCAAAGGTTGGGCATGTGGCTACCCCCTCCGGATGGAATCTTGAAGATTAATACTGATGGTTCCTCAAGAGGCAATCCAGGTCCTGTTGGAATTGGGGGAGTTGGTCGGGACTCTTCGGGCTTAGTGGTTTTCTTCTTCTCTGCTCATGAAGGGGTGCAATCTATCAACCTTATGGAAGGTTTGGTGATTCTCTACGCTCTTGAGAGGGCTTATGATCTGGGTTGGCGCAGGGTTATTTGTGAATCTGATTCTCAAGTTCTGATTGGTCTGGTAAATAATCAGATGGTGTCTGATGCTAGTTGGTAGCTGGCTAGAATGGTGCAATAGATTTTACAGATTAGTTCTTTGATGGAGATTATATCCTTTGTCCATATTCCTCAGGAATGGAATAGGGTTGCTGATTGTTTGGCTAAGTGGGCTTCTGAGCATCTCCTTGGTTGGAAGATTGATGGTTGGGAGCAGGTTCCCCAGGAGCTCCGTCAGGATTTAGAAGGGATTCTTGCTAAAGATGTGGATGGTCACAATGAGGAAGGATGATGTGTTTTGCTCTGTTGCTTTTGGTAGGTCATTGTGGCCTGGGTTTTTTTGTAATCTTCTCTTCTGATTTTCAATAAAGTTTTTACCCCTTTTTTAAAAAAAAAATAAAAAAAATCACACTCTTATGCATCTAGTTGAATGAATGAGGGGAAATAACCCACAAATTTTATTAGAGATACTCAAATGAATCTTAAGGAAGAGCCTTAGTGAAAATATCTACAACTTGATCCTTTGTAGGCACATACTCCAACTTCACTTCATTCTCTACAACTACTCTATTAATAAGTGATACTAAGAGATATGCTTTGTCCTTGAATTCATTTATGAATTCTTTGAAATATTGATAGAACTTGTATTATCAAAAAGGATAGAAATAGGTTCATCATATGATACTCTGATATCCTTTAAATTTTATTTCATCCACAACACTTGTGTGCAACAAGATGTTGTAGCAATATATTCTACTTCTCTAGTAAATAATGAGATTGAATCCTACATTTTGCTTAGCCAAGACACCAACCTGCCTCTAATAAAGAAATCACCACCACTTGTACTTCTTCTATCATCCACACAACCTGCCCAATTTACATCTATATAGGCACTTAAAGAGAAATAAGTAGATCCTTTGGATACCACAACACATATTTTAGAGTGCCCTTCAAATATTTAAATATTATTTTTATTGTGTCTAGATGTGACTCTTTGAGATCTTCTTTAAATCTATCCACAAGACAAATTGCACGCATGATATCCAATCTAGTAGTAATTAGGCATAATATTCCACCAATCATTGATCTATATTTACTTTGATCAACCTTAGGAGATTCATCATTCTTGCTCAACTTGCAACTAATAACCATGGGAGTGCATACTGGTTTAGAGTCTTCCATTCCAAACTTCTTCAACATTTCCTTAACATAATTTGATTATGAAATGAAGATACATTTTTTTGTCTAACTAATTTCTAGCCCAAGGAAAAAATTCATCTCCCCTAACATTAACATTTGAAGCTCTTTCTACACCTGCTTTGCAAATCTCTTGCACATTGTTTCATTTCCTCCAAAGATTATATCATCAACATACACAACTAGAATTGAGATTTGATCTTTCTCAACTTTGAAATAAATATTGCTATCTGTGGTACCTTTATTGAATCCTGGATACAACAAGTATCTATCTTTCATACCAAGCTCTAAAAGCTTGCTAAGGTCCATATAATGCCTTCTTCAATCTACATACCATATAAGGATTATCTGATAACTAAAAGCATTCTAGTTTTTTAATGTATACCTCTTCTTCCAACTCACCATTCAAGAATGTAGACTTCACATCCATTTGATAAAATTTGAAATTCTTATGTGTTGTAAAAGCAAAAAACATTATAATAGCCTCCATTCTTACCAGCAAAGAAAATGTCTCCTCAAAGTCTATTCCCTCTACTTGTGAATAGTCTTTACACACAATCCTTGCCTTGTTCCTAACAACTTCTCCATTCTCATTCAACTTGTTCCAAAATACCCACTTAGCTTCAATCACATTATTTTTTGTTGTTCTTGGGACAATTTCCCATGTTTGATTCTTCTCAATCTACATTAATTATATCTCCACAACCTTGATCCAATATTCATCTTTGCTTACCTCAATCACTATTTTAGACCTTCAATTTTAGAGGGTAAACATAGATTTACCTATTCTTCTATCATAACAACCTTTCTTCTTGTCAATACACCTCTACTTTTGTTGCCAATGATATGATCTTTAGAATTATTCTTCTACACATACTTAGGAGTTTTAGGGATCCTTTTTGGAGCCTCTTCCTCTTCAACCCACACTTCTTTTTCCTTTCCTTCATCTATTTATTCTTCTCTACAAGAGGAATCATCTAATTCATATTCTTGTATTAGCACTAATATTTTATCTGAGTCTTCATCCACTTTAAAAATTACACTTTAAACAATTATTTTTAGCCTCCTTTTTTAGCATCGATAAGGCATGCTTCTTGTAGACTATCCAAGGAATATTCTTTCATCAAATCTTGCACCAAACTTCCTATGTTTTCTTCATGTCTCTTGATATATAAATTTCTTCCAAATTCTCTAAATATTTGACAGTATGATTTATTCCATACCATAACTCATAGGGAGTCTTTGAATAGTTTTTCCTTGCTTGCACTTTGTTAAGTATGTAAAATACAACATCAATTCCTTCTTTCTAGTAGAATTTGGTAGATTTTCTTCTCTTATCATTATCCTTAGTACTTCCTAAATAGTCTTATTCTTCCTTTCCACCACTCCATTTTGATGAGGAGTCCTAGGAGCTAACAAATGCCTCTTTATTCCATGATCTTCATAAAAACTATTAAAATAATTAGAGGTGAACTCTCTACCTCTGTCATATCTTAAACATTTTATTTTCATACCCATTTCATTCTCAACCATAGCATTAAATGCCTTAAACTTCTCTAGAGTTTTTTATATTTCTTTGAGAAAAGTTACCGAAGTCATTCTAGAGTAATCACGAATCAATAACATGAAATACCTATCACCTTGTAAGCTTCTTGCTATGGTCAGTCCACAAAGATCTATATGCACCAAATCTAAAGGTCCTATGGTAGAATATTCTTTGATTTTGAACCTCTTTCTAGTTTTCTTCCCAACATGACATTCCTTACAAATTAAATTGATAGGCTTTGTAATCTTTGATAGATCTCTCAAGGCTTGAGTAGAGCTAATCCTCACTAGGCTATAGAAATTTTTGTGACACATTCTTTTATGACATAGCCAACTTTCATTGATTTGAGTCATAAAGCACTTATTATTAGCACCCTTGAGATGATAAACATTTCCATATTTCCTTGTTCCTACAACAACCAGAGTTTCTTAGCCTTTTCTAATCTCACAACCATTATATACTAAAACACAAGATTATATCCTTTTCTACACATTTGTCCAACACATAGAAGATTATGCTAGAGACCCTTGACATAAATAACATTTATTTTATTCTTTCCATCAAAACTGATTGACCCTCTCCCACATATCTTAGTAGATGTATCATCACCAAACTTGACAAGACCACCTTCAAAATTCTCAAGTTTAACAAACTTACTCTTATCACCTGTCATATTATTGAGCATGTGTTGTTAATAATCTAGTATTTTTTGTCTTCTCTTGCATGAAAAGAAGTCACCATATTTTCTCTAATATTATGAACTTCTTGTAGAGAAATTTCCCTCATAAATATCTCAAGGTTAGCAGAGTTAGTTCTAACATTTAGAGCCATGTACAAACATTCATCATTTTCATCATCTAGGAAATCTGACTCATCATCAAATATACTGGCATCTTCTTTAACATAATAGCTTCTCTTAATTTATTTTCCTTTATTCTTCTTATATTTTTCATTTGAAGCTTTGACAGGACATATTGAGACATAATGACCTATCTTTCCACAATTGAAACATTTGAAAGGTAACTTACTTTTGTATTTTCCAATGCCCATTTTAATTCCCTCAAAAAAAAATCTTCTATCTCATTAAAGTCATCTAGATCCGATTCCTCATTCTTCTCTTCTTTTCAAACTTTAAAAGAAATCTCTTTTCTTGAATCACTTGGACAAAACTCTCTGAATTCAAAAGTAGTTAAAGCACAAAATAACTGATCTCTAGAATAATTATCTAAATTCTAAGCTTCATTAATAGTAGCAACTTTAGAGCTATAAGATTTAGGAAGAGTTCTTAGAACCTTCTTTACCACCACATCTTCTATTTTTCCACTAAGGCCTAGATACTAGAATTGATAACTTTGTTCACTCTATGCACGTAGCTTACAATATCTTCATTCTCTAATATCTTTAGGGTTTCAAAATTAGTCTTTAGATTATACATATTTTCTTGCTTGAACTTATCATCTCCTTCATAGATAATTTCTAGCCTTTTCTACATCTCATTTACAGATTTGTAGCTCATAACTTGAATACAAGTTCTAAATTAGGAAGGCCACTCAAGAGAACATATCTTCATTTGTCATTGTTCTCATAAGCCTTGATCCCATCATCAATTTTTACACCATTTCTAGGCATGGTATATCCTTCTTCAATTAAAACTTCCAAACTCCAAACCCTAGGGAGACAAGTAAACCTTCCATCCTAGTCTTCCAAAATCCATAATCTGATCCATCAAATAGAGGAGACTCGTTTTTGTGCACAATATAGATCTACCTAAAGTGGCTAAGATTTCTACATGTTGGAAACAAAATGGTAGACAACTGAGAGGGGGGGTGAATCAATTGTCACAAAAATTATACAAATTAAGCTTATTCTTAGATCTGATATATAAACATGAAAGCATAAACCATCACCACATCAAAAACACACATAACACCAATATTTTTTATGTGGAAACCTTGTTAGGGGAAAAACCGCGGTGGAGGTTAGTCCACAAGATTATACTCTATTAAAAGTATAAAATAATTATAAATGGGGAATGCACATGTATTCAGGAACACTGCCTAGAGCTCACTGCTCAAATACAAAAGGATTACTACCCAAAGGAAGACTCACTATCTTACAGAAACATTTAGATTACATCCAGAAGATTTTGAAATGAGAAAATAGCATCTGCTAATGCCTGATTATAGTTCTAGTTAATCACATAAACTCTTCTTCACGCTTTCCTTCTACCTTTGAAAGATTAGAAAATTATTCTCACACAACATTCACACATCTTGCACACCACTTGCACGCATGCCTTCAAATGGTATAAAAAATTGCTCATAAATCCATGAATAAGAATAAGATCAACTACATGTTGGCTTTAACAAAATATAAAACATGTATAAAGTGTCAACCTAAATCAATAAGCAATTTTCAATGCACACCAAACAATGTTGACCACAACATAGTAAGGACCCAAAACAACATCCTCGAACATGAAAACACCTTAAAAATGTATGCCTCGAAGATCCACAACACACTACAATCACCCTATTGGCCATGATCATGAAAAAAATGAACTCACAAAAGAAAATCACCAATCGTGAGTGAGTATGTGTAGGATCATCATGGAAAAAATAGGCCCTTAAGTGGCAAAAAATTCAAAAAAAATCAGAGTTAGGAAACTTGACGTAAAAATTTGAATAAGTTATCTATATTATTTCAAAAATATGTAAGAATAGAATCTATAGAAAATTGAATGTAGTTTCTAAACTACTAGGTTTATTTAAAAGAAAAAAGAAAATCTATCTGGTGAAAATTTGAAATTTCAATGCAGTAGTACTTAAATTTCAGGGAAAAAATAAGAAGTAGGTGTATTTCTGATCACCCTAACCACAATAAAATGATAATTATTTTTTATAAGATTTTATATATAAGTAGTGGACTCATGTCTCGATGTGGTGCATTTTTTTTGTAATTTTTTTCCACATAAATAATTAATTATGATTTTTTTATTACAACTTTAAAAAAATATAAAAACTCATATGTCTGACCACCTTAACTTGGTCAAAACTTCATGAAATCCAATTATTATAGTTTAATCCTATAGTACGTGAAGCATAGAATGTGACACATGTTTCAGATTCAAAAAATGTGATACTATTTGAAAGCTATATATGTTTTTCAATTAGCCTATCAATCAGGACTTTAGTCATAATTCAAATAGAAAATGAATATTAATTATTTATTAAATTCAAAGTAAAGCATAATTTATATTGGTGGAAAGTTGAGAATCTCCTTCAAAAACTACTTTCATTTCATCAATTTTGGATTAAAAAAAGTCATCGGCCACATACCCTACACATACCCATCATATCACCACTTTTTGGCCCATCATGATCCTGCACATACCCGAGCACAATGATCAATGCAGACATACAACATAGATAGAGCATGATCTAGAAACATCCATGAGCATCATGAATCAACAGAAAAGCATCTGTAACAACTCAAACTTACTAGAATCACATTATCTTCTTTTAGGAACATGAACTAAAGTAACAAAACAACTATTAGAACACAGATACTCATAACTCGAACAAATCTTCATACAGATCTCTAGAACTTTACGTGGATAAACTAGATATACTTGAAAATAAACCCTTTAATACACAACCTCTTATCATCAATATACAGAGCTATCCATCATACTAAACTTCACTGCATCACTGACAACCTGCAACTTATTTTATTACGATTTTCTCAATATCCTCAACATATACAAACTTAAAGAAATTAATGCCAATAGTGTTGAAATCAATGACAACCACATATCAACAACATCCAACAATCTCCCCCTTTGGAATTGATCGCAACACATGATGTGAAAAACACCATCAATGCAACTTTCTCTTAGCACTTCCCCCCTTAGATTTTGACTCTTTTCTCCTCAACTTTTTCATAGTTTTTCACATGACTCTTCTCCACCTTTGACATCAATGACAAAGATAAACATTATCTTTCTCCACATATCCTTTGAACCACATTTTTGAATATCTGACTACTCTCCCTGAGTAGTATCCACCACAACATCAATCCAGATCACAAGATATGACTATGAAATGTATGAACTGATGCAAGTCAATGCATCTTAATTCTGATTAGGAGGGGTAATCACCCCTATCTTCCCTCTAAGATACTCAAAAATATCCTTAGGAAAGAGCTTGGTAAAAATATCTTCAATCTGTTCCTTAGTGGGCACATACTCCAATCTAACTTCCTTTTCACTCACCTTCTCTCTCAAAAAGTGAAACTTGATAGATATATGCTTGGTTTTTGAATGCAACATTGGATTCTTAGAAATGTTAATTGAACTTGAATTATCATAGAATATAGTAATAGGTTCATCATACGTAACTCTTATATCCTTCAACATCTACTTCATCCATAATACTTGAGAACAATTGTTAGCAGCAGAAATGTATTCTACCTCTATAGTAGATAAAGAAATGGCATTCCGCTTCTTAATTAACCATGAAATCAACTTATTTCCCAAGAAAAATGCATCACCACTAGTACTCTTTCTATCATTCACATCTCTTACCCAATCAACATTAGTAAAAGCACTCAAAGCAAGGTCATCTTCTTTAGGGTACCATAGGCCAAAATCAACTGTCCCCTTCAAGTATTTGAAAATCCTCTTTATAGTTGTCACATGGGATTCCTTGGGATCAACTTGAAATCTTGCAACAATACATACAACATTCATGATACCAGGTCTAGTTTGAGTCAAATAGAGCAATCCACGAATCATGGATCTGTATCTAGTCTGACTTATTTTAGGAGAATCATCATCTTCTGTCAACTTACATCTAGTCACCATAGGTGTACTAACTGGATTTGAATCTTCCATACTAGTCAACTTCTTTAGCAATTCTTTCACATACTTGGATTGAGATATAAAGATCCCCTTATCTAGCTGAGTAATTTGTAACCCCAAAAAGAATTTCATTTCTCCAATCATAGACATCTCAAACTCACTCTGTATCTCATCAGCTAACTTTATGAACAAACTATCATCTCCTCCAAAAATGATATCATCAACAAACACTTCAACAATCAAATCTTTATCATGATCAATCTTGAAATACAAGTTACTATCAACAATACCTTTATTAAATCCAAGCTTCAACAAATACTTGTCCTAACTAGCATACCATTCTCTTCACAAAAAGAATTAAACTCATCGGAAGTGAATTCACCACCTCTATTTGATCTTAGACATTTAATCTTCAAACCTATATTTGTCTCAACCATAGCCTTAAAAATATTTAATTTCTCCAGAGCTTTAGATTTTTCCCTTAAGAAAGTAACCCACATCATTCTAGAATAATAATCAATGAGTAACATGAAATACCTATATCCTTGTAAACTTCTGACTCTAGAAGGACCACACAAGTCAGTATGCACAAGCTCCAACACTTCATTGGAACAATGTTGTTTGCTCTGAAATGAAACTCTAGTTTACTTCCCTAACTAACATTCCTTGCATATAGCATTAGTAGGTTTCATCAACTTATGAAGATCTCTCATTTCCTAAGTAGAACTTATCTTTATAATATTGTCAAGGTTTACATGATGCACTCTCCTATGCCACAACCAACTTTCATCAACTTGAGCAATTAGAAAACTATTACTAGCAGTATTTAGGTGAAATATATTACCTTTTATTTTTGTACCAGATGCAATCACATTTTTGAAACTCCCCAATATTCTACACTTTCCATTCTTGAATTGAATATTGTATCCCTTGTCAACCATCTTTCCAACACTTAAGAGATTATGCTTCAAACCTTCCACATATCTAGAACATCATTAGTATTATGCTTACCAAAGAGAAATGGATCCTTTGCCATGGATTACACTGGATTTTTCATCAACAAATATTACAACACCTCCATCATACTTTTCCAAGCTCACAAATTTACTTTTATCACTTGTAATGTGATGAGAGCATCCATTGTCAATCACCCATTCATCTTTTTCTTCAACTCTGGCAGCTAGAGCTTTCTCCACATTTGTGCAACTAGCAGATTCAGTAGGGTCTAGATCATTTTCCTTGATAGCAATAAATACCCATTCATCCTCACTTACATTCCCTTTATCAGATTCATCATTTTTCACACCTTCATTAGCGACATAATAACACTTTCTTTGAAATCTAGGCTTGTTAATTCTTTTCTTAGGGACTCTTTCCAAACACCTTGAGGAAAAATGACCTATCTTATTACAAGAAAAAAATTTAATAGGAAATTTCCCTTTATACTTACCTTCTCCTTTGGCTTCCCTCTTGACAATAAGTGCTTCAAGCTCGCCTAATTTTTTCTCTTCTTCTTCAATCTCTCTCATTTCCTCCTTATACTTGAACATTTTTCTAAAAGAAATTTCTCCTGGATCATATCTCTACTTATCTTTTCCAGAGATAGTAGCTTTGAATGTAGATTTTGTCTTAGGAAGAGAATCACCAAACTCACTTAACTCAAAATTAGTCAGCTTACCATTCAACATGTCTCTAGTTACATTTGTCACAGTTTGGATCTCCTCAATAGTAGTAGCTTTGGCTTTGTATGCAGCAGGCAAGGATCTAAGCACTTTAGCAACAATCTCTAATTCTTCCAGTGTTCCACCAACACATTTGATACTACACACAAGCTCATTCACTCTCCCCATAAAAGAAGTGATGTTCTCATCATCACCCATTCTCAACATCTCATATTTCCCTTTCAGGCTTTGCAACTTAATAATCTTCACATGGGCATCACCTTCATACAAAGTTTCCAAGTTTTTCTAGATCTCATAAGCAGTCTTTAGATCCATTACATTTGTCATCTCAGAATCAGTCAGAGCACTCAATAATGCTTCCTTAGCCCTGATATTGTACTTGGCTTCCTTAATATCATCTGTAGTAGAATGACCATTTTGTGGAATGATATACCTATTCTTTATAATTTTCCAATAAGGTTCACCAATGCATCTTAGATGACACTCCATTTGAGTCTTCCACAAAGAATAATTAGTTCCATCAAATCTCAGACTATCCTTCTTATATGTTGCCATCCCGAATCACCTCAAGCTATTAAACTTCTTCTAAGGAACAATCTCTATTACCAATTGTTGGAAACACAAGGGTAGACAACTAAGTGGGGGGTGAATCAGTGGCCACAAAAATTATACAAATTAAACTTATTCTTAGATCTAATATATAAACATGAAATCATAAACCATCACCACATCAGAAACACAAATAACACCAAGATTTTTTACATGGAAACCTTGTTAGGGGAAAAACCACAGTGAAGGTTAGTCCACGAGATTGCTCTATTAAAAGTATAAAAGAATTATAAATGGGGAATGCACATGCATTCAAGAGCACTACCTAGAGAGCTCACTACTCAAATACAAAAGGCTTACTACCCAAAGGAAGACTCACTGTCTTATAGAAACATTTAGATTACATTGAAAAGATTTTAAACTGAGAAAATAACATATGCTAATGCCTAATTACAGTTCTAGTTAAGCACATAAACTCTTCTTCACAGTTTTCTTCTACCTTTGAAAGATTAGAACATTAGTAACACATAACACTCACACATCTCGCACACCACTCACACAGATGCCTTAAAATGGTATAAACAATCACTCATATATATCCATGACTAAGAATAAGATCAACTACATGTTGGCTTTAACAAAATATAAAACATGTACAAAATGTTGGCCCAAATCAATAAGAAATTTTCAATGGGCATCAAAAAATGTTGGCCACAACATAGTAAGGACCCAAAAAAACATCCTTGAAAATGAAAACACCTTAAACAATTATGCCTCAAAGATCCACAACATGCTACAATCACCTTATCGTCCATGATCATGAAAAATATGAACTCACAAAAGAAAATCACCAATCACAAGCACAACGATCAATGCAAACATACAACAAAGATAGAGCATGATCTAGAAACATCCACGAGCATCATGAATCACCACAGAAGCATCCACAATAACTCAAACTTACTAGAATCACATTATCTTCTTTTAGGAACACAAACTAAAGCAACAAAAGAACTCTTAGAACACAAATACTCATAACTCGATCAAATCTTCATGTGGATCTCTGAAACTTTATGTGGATAAACTAGATATACTAGACAATAAACCCTTTTATCCACAATCTCTTATCATCAATATAATGAGCTATCTATCATATTGAACTTCACTACATCACTAACAACCTACAACTTATTTTATTATGATTTTCTCAATATCCTCGACATATACAACCTTAAAGACATTAATGCCAATAGCATTGACATCAATGATAGCCAAATATCAGCAACATCCAACACTACAAAGGAACTTTACTCTGATACCAATTTTTGAATGCACAAGATAGCTGAGAGGAAGGTTGAATCAACTGTACATTAAAATATAAAAAAACCCTCATTATCATTTAGATCCTTATTAGCCCTTACACCCTTAATTAGATTTAACATGAAAGTAAATAAATGAAACACCAAAACATCAAACACCATGCATAATAGAACACTAAATTTACATGGAAAACCCAAGAAGGGAAAAACCACAGTGAGGATTAGCTCACAATATAAATTAATTGCAACACTGAATCCAATAGGATCACTATCGGAAGGCACACTGCTTAAAAGAAAGAAGGGCTCACTATTGAATTAGAAAGAAGAATAAAGAAGATAGTTAAAATGAGAAATCCATATTAGCTAAATATAAAACATCCACCATATAATCTCTATACCATCCGCAACCTTCAACTCACTGGCTCTAGTAACCTCAGGTATTTTGAAGAATGTAAACACCTTTTTCTCACTACTTCCAATAGTCTTACTCATTAAATCTCACACTACAATTAATTAGTTTTTGCACCTCAAAAAAATTTGTATTACACACACACCACACTTAACTCTTTATCACACATATATATCATTCACAATCTTGAAAAAAATCTCCAAGGTTGCCTATTCACCTCAAATGTGAAAATTCAAAATAGGTCAGCATCAAATACTTCTGTGGTGGAAAGAATTGAAGGTGGACCACACCACAAATTAATTTAGACCCAAATCTATACTAACATGCCATGCCATGCTTCCATAAGCACTAAAGCATATCTATAATTAGTGCTAACATGCCAAGTCAACCAAACATGTGTTAGCACCCCTAATCATTTAAGAACACAATTCAACAAATCCAAATATGACTTGTCTACCACACACAACACATAACAATTATCTCAAATATTCAAATCAACACCCTAAAATCGAACAAAACTTTCATAACTTCATACAGCTAAAGAATATAATCATTTTTTACAACCAATTAGCCTTTCGTACACAACTTATGAATCCAACCTTGGGGAGTATAAAAACTCAAAAAAAAATAACAAAGGATAGATACAAACAGTGTAGACACATTCCTACATCCGCAAGTCCCAAAACCATAATGTGTGGTGGAGCTTGCAAAATCCATGGCTATTTTTAAAATTTTGAGATCCTTGAGGATTTGAAACTCCTCAATTGTATCTGATTGGGGTTCTAAATTGTGTATAGGGCTTAAACCCTCCTAAAACCCTAATTTTTCCATGCCTTGGTCTTTTGTTCTATCTGCTCATTGAATTTTTTTACCCATTCCTATTTTTCAAAGTCATATCTTGAGCCATTAAATCTATCTGGTTGTTGGCCCCTTGAGCCTAATATTCCCAGTTATCATTCATCGATTCATTATAAATCATGTTCATATTAAGCAGTTCGTAAGCCTTTTAATATTTACCAATGTACCTATGTATCTCATTAACCTAGTCAAGGCACACTTTTAAATTTCTAACATTTTGCATGTGCGAGTATACTATTTTAATATAGGTAGTTGGATCTAAGTGATTCGGTCCTAACCATTCCCTGCTCACCCATTCGGTTTTAATATTCATTAAAATATTCCAACAAGTTGGTGGGTGAGTGTGACATGTCTTATCAGTCAGTGAGGCCCATTATCATGTGAAGGTAGTGAACATTAGGTCTTGTGTGATTAACGGTTGAGATGAGGTGGTTTGGGTTAATCATGATCATTCCCTGCTAGCCTGTGGGGGACCCACTAGCATCTCTTATCTTTCAAAGGGGGAGTGGGGAGTTGATGTGTGGTGTGGTGGGAACTGATGTGGTTCATGGCTAGTGTATGTTTTCATTCCATCTGGGAGACTCTAAATGGTCTCACCTTGATATATCGTTGTCTCTTTGATGATGTTAAATGGTGATTAATATAGCATTTTGTGCGCAAATTGGACACAACAATATATCACTTGGTTGCTTCACATATTTTTTGTGAAGGGAGGTGATAGGGTGGTTCTCTCAATGGGAAATGAAAGAAGAATGAAGGTGAAGGTGACATCAAGGGGTTGACATGTGGTAGATTTTTTTGCATCGAAGGGACTCAAAAATTTGTCACATCAATATTTTTCTTTCCCTTCAATGATGGTTATGCAATTTGTAGGTGATCAACAACTTGGTTTAAAGGTGGAAATCAATGGTGATGTTTCAAAGTATATTGGAGATTTGATCTTAGTTTTTCATCTCACATATGATAGCCAAAATTCAAAGTGTAATGGTTAGCTACCTCATTTCATGGGTAATCATAGAACACTAATGGCGTATCTGCATTTCAACTACCAGATTGACTCAGAATGACTTCAAATTGAAATTTTATGCTTCTCCCAAGCCAAATTTATTGTTAAGTAATGCTTAATTCCTTTTGAAGTGTTACAGAGGTCAATGTATTTCTCAGGGTATTTTTTTCCTAATTCTGATGACAGATTTCTCGGGAGCCCATACCTACATTCATGAGCACCAACAAGTTGGAGTGTGATCGAGATGTTAGGGGCATTTATGGCTGGTTGTTGCTCTATTTTTGGGGGGAATATTGAAATTTTTGTAATTAGATTGGATTTAAACCTCTCAATAACTCTAATTAAGTTAGGTTTAGGGTTTTAATTTGAATTGTAGTTATGCCTGCACTGTAAAGGAAAATTTTGTTGTCTTGTTTTGGGTTTGGACTTCTGCTCTCCAACCTGAGGGGTTTGGTGTAGTGTTTCCTTTCCACAATTATATTTTCTAGTTTTTTGTAAGTCTTTGATTGAGTCAATTTGAATAGGGTAAGTCCTTATGACATAGATAGGGAACGCTTTAAGCTATGATATGTAATAACAACAGATGAATGTTATAAACATTATATTTTGTCTCAAATCTAAATGTCAATCCATCGTGTTCTCCAAATATTGTACTCATTATATTTTGAATAAAATTAATCAAGGGTTATTTTTATGTTTCAAGGATATTTTCTATTTGAATTATTTATATTCTTTCCTATCATTCAAGGAGTGGTGTAATTGCTTACATAGAGATAGTGGAGGTATTATTTCTACAATGTGTATTAATAAGTAATGTGATGGTGTTGTCCTTTTGTTGGTTTCCTACTACAAGCTAGTAGGGTTATGCAAATCCATGGTTGGTTTGTTGTTGTTTATTTCATTCCTAACTCTGTATGGATTAGGCAATAGTCAAGGAGATTCACAAAGTTTGAAGCTAGGGTAGAATCGAAATCTTTAAATCAAAAACATTTCCCTTCTTTCTTAGTTTATATTTGCTTTCATGTTTCATTTTTGTCCTTTCCACACTACAAAAAGTCACTAATAACATAGAAGGTTGTGTATATGATTTATCCCATCAAAGGAATTCCATCATTGTAGTGTGATGATCTTCTTTAACATATAGGGATGCCCACCATGGTCCTCTAGAGCATAAGGTGCAAAGGAGAAGCTTACCAATCATCTCCTATTCATTGGCCACTAACTTAGGGTCTCGAAGCATGAGGAGTAGCTACCCTTTACGAGAAACTAGACCATCAACTAGAAACACCAATATATGTGTAACTTTACTAGGGATGAACTTTGAAATTTTGTTGCAAACTATCATATCAAAGAGTCATTAAAATGTCAAAATATTATTTGTAACTAGAGATTGAAAATTGTGGAATCTTATTTTCCCATCTGAGTTACCAATAGATTGGTGACTCTATTAGGGAAGAAAGAATAAGAAGTGTGAGAATATTTGGGTGAGCAACATAAAATATGTTGTACATCTTTGCGAGCCACATGAAGTAGTGATTCCATTGGGGAAGATAGAGATATATCCATTTGGGAGAGTCAAGAAATTTTATGATCTGAAGTTTTTTTTCAGATGATCCAGGGACCTGTATACTTAAAGAGGGAGATTGTTGCAATGTTTCTAGTGTGTTCTTAAAGTCTGCTACTCTATTGGTTGAGATAAATTAGAAATACCTAGATCTTGGAAGGAGATCTTTGCTTCTTAAAGATCTTTTACTCTTTCAAAGAGGTGGAAACTCTTCAATTTTTTTACATAATCATAAGAGTTGGTTGCAGAAGTTTTTAGGTATTTTCCTATTGTTGCATTATGTATGAAGTTCTACAATAAACTTCTAGTAAATATTTTCCCTTATTCAATTCTTTAAGGTACTATTTGAAAATGTAATTGATAAATTGGATATTCTGAAGCAGACAGTTGTAGAGGGTTAGATATTAATTTTGCAAAATCTATAACCAAATGGGTTCCCCCTCTACAAGTTATTCTACCATGATTGAGCCACAATCATATCCTCAAAGAAAAAAAAATTCTTTGGAGATATATAACAATCTATATTTTAGTAAAATATTTGGATTTTAGTAAAACCCATGGTTATCTGCATGCTATTCAAAGAGAGATAAAGGAGTATTTTCCTAAGTTTAGAGGTGGTTTAGAAGAATCAACATTAGTACATTTGCAAGATGTCTCTAATTTAATGGTAAAATGTTAGATAGCAAAAGAGGAAATTGTCATGAAATTATTTGTAAGAACTTTAGAGAATGATGCTAGGGATTGGTTTTGTGATCTCTCCCTGCATTCTATTTTTCCATGGCATGAATTTAAATAAGTATCCATGGATTAGTTTGGTGAAGTGAATAACAGTTATTTGTTTGACAATAGCTTTCTCCATAGTCAAGAAAATGAAGAAGAATATGAATCTAAGGTTGAAACTTTCTCACCTCTAGATGCATTATAGAACATAGAAAGATATGAGGATGAATTCCCATCTAATTTTGATGATAAATTCATGGAAGGCTGGTTTGGTATACCAAAATCAAATAGGCTAGATGAATTAGCATGTGTTGATTTATTTTGTGAAAGACTTGAACCAAGTATGAGTAAAATTCCACAAAGATGGAAGCTTTCCAGAGTTGGAGAGATAGATGGTTGGCTTTCAATGATTGATAGGATGATATGGAAATATGGAGATATTTTCTTATTTGAATTGTGTGATGTTACTTATTCTAGCCTTGGTCAAATGGCTCTGGAAATTATAGTGGAAGAAAAAAGTGATGTATCTTGTAGTGGTGAAGATTTTTATTTTGATAAGCCTACAGAAGAATTATGTGTAGATAAGGGTTGTTATGATAACAACCAAAATGTATGGTATGATGAAGTGACTAAAAAATTTGATGTCATACCTTTTGCAGATGTTGAAACAACATAAGTAGAGATTTTTCACTCTATATTAGATGAATGTGACAATATGTGTGGTGATTTTGAATTGGAAGAAAGAAAAAATGATGAATCTAATAGTGATTTCTAGTTTGATAGTGTGGGATATGAATCTGCCAATTTTTGTGGCAGCATGGAAGCAGAAGATGTGTGTGCCAAAGATTCATTAGATGAATCAATTTAGATTGCAGATTGTGTTGGGTACACATATGATAGTGATGTAAATAATGAACAAGAGGCTACTTCCTTTTTTTCATTTCTCACCTTCCTCTGTTCCTTGTTCTAGTTTTGAATTTGTCATCAAATTTCTACATGAGGATAGCATAGATGTAGTTGTATGTGAAGATAAAAATTAAAAGATAAATGTTTTTGATAAAAGGGTAAAACAGGTTTTATAGGGACCCGAAAGCACAAAGTTTACAAAACAGAGGAGAGGACTAAGAAGTCCAACCACAAAAACCAGCTACCCAAGAAAAGATAAGTAGCAACCACCCGAACTAAACCAAAAAGGATGAAATAGAGGACACAGAAACCCCAGCCATTACTTCAGAATCTTGAGGATAGACTCTATCTCCTCCTCCAACTTTTGTATATCATTGACACCCTTTTTAAGAGTTTGTATCATACTAGAAGTAGGGGGGACCTTGCGCTTCAAGTTGGCTCTTGTTCTTTTGGAGATGCCTGCGTCCGTGTCCTGGCTATTGTCCTCTATTTCCTCCAGGTCCACCACCAAAGAATCCTGCTGGGTTTTATCGAGCTTCTCACCCATAGCATTAATGATAATGGCATTATGTCTAGCCATTCTGTTGTTTTTCTCAGTGATGGTCTTGATGGTGTTCATTATATAATCAACCTTGGAATCAATGTCTCTGTTATGGTTACCTTGGACCCCCCTGTCCACATCTTTCTTTTCAATCTCAGCAATTTTAGCAACCAGATCTTTGATTTTGCTTTGAAGGGCCCAGTTTTTTATTTTCAACTCATTGATTTCAGTGAAAGTCAAATCCAAGAGTTTGGAGTGGGACTCAGAATTGGCTTTGGCAAGGTTCAAAAAATCCAAAGAGGGCTCATCATCAATATTAGGAATAGTTTTCTTAGTGTTAGGATTAACAAGGGAATCATCTTCAACATGTTTGTCTAACATAGGTTCAAAATTAGCCTCAATTTTGTTAGCTTTGGAATCCTTCGAATCAGAGGAATCTTCAGAATAGGCAACAAGATTTTTAGCCTGGGGTTTCTTATGAATGGGGCTGTTCAAAAGGGAGGGGCTATCAAGCTCAAGCTCAGCACAGACTTTACCAGAAAGGGGAGTGGGGATTTTTTTCCCAGAAGGGCCAGCATGCAAGCTAAAGACTTTTCTAGCTGAACTAGGGTTAGGAAGATACTCCAAGCCACTGGCCTTCGTATCATCACTCTCAGAGTCAAGAGTGGTATCTAGAATAGTGGGGGCAGCCATGTTTTGGAAATTCTCAACAATCAATCTTATTAACCCCGTATGCAAGCTAGGAAATCTATTGGGGTTTTTCTTATTATCCTCCAAGATTTTCTTCAAGGAACATAAAAGATAATAGGGAAGAGATATGCTAACCTTGTGGCGAAAGTGGTTGAGAAGAGCAAAGTGGTAGCCATAAACTCTAGTAAAGCGCCCATCCACCATAATGTACTCCATGATGATGCACAGAACCTTCCTCCAGATGGTCTTTATAGAATCAGCATCAAAGTAGCTACTAGCAATTTTGATTAGGCTTAACCTTTCTTTGTCTTTTTTAGGAAATCTAATCATGGCTTCATCAAAAAAAGCCCTGTCCCTGAAAAACTTCTTACCATCAGTAGATAAGCCTGTAACTTCTGTGATTAAATTTTCATTGAGCTCAACATTCCTGCCAAACAGGGTCAAATTGTCATTATTCCATTTTTTAACAAAGAGGTCTATAGCCTCCTGGCTGGAGGCATGGAGCTTCTCTAGAAAAGGAAGCAACCCTCCGTTTTTAAATTTTTCCCAAGCCTTGACATTTTTCATGTGAGTTTCATAGCTTTCCGGCTCAATATGCTTTCTATCTCCTCCCATCTCAACCGACACAGTGGGGTAGACCCAAATGAAAGATTTACTAAAATTGGCCCCGCCACAACTTAGCACCCACAAAGCGTGTGGGCCTTTCTTGCAAATTAAGTCGTTGGGATCAATCCCATACAATCTAATGATTGTGATGTGAAAGGTCTTATTTGTCTTCATTAAATGGATAACACGTCGCTTTTCCATGTGATTTATCATAATTTAATAGGGCACAAACATTAGAGTTTAGATCATTTGTATTAAGCTAGGTACGCACATCTTTACTCTTAACTCCTTTGTTAGTGAAAAAATCTGCTACAGCATTGGCTTCTCTGTAAGCATGTGATATTTTAACTTTATCAAATTTAGCCAAAGTCAACTTGGCTTCCTCAATCTAAGACTTGATGGTCCACGAAAGGGGAGACTTTTCCTTAAGGTAGTCAATTATGTTTTTGGAGTCTCCTTCAAGCCACAGGTGTTTAATGTTAAGACTTTGGGCTAAATTTATGATGTGAAAAGCTCCAGTAGCCTTCACCAAATGATTAGTTTGGGAGCTGAAAGGAGAAGCCATTGCTCCCATGAAATTTCCAAAGGAATCCCTGATGACTCCACCACAGCCCACTGCCCCTGTATTACCTTTAGCTGCACCATCAAAGTTAGCTTTGATCCAACTGTTTGACAGAAAAGACCAGCAAACATCCTCTTTGTCCTTCTTGACTCTCATAAAGGTTCTAGATGGGACAAGATTTATGTTCCACTCCTTAGAAATAGTAAGGTCATAGAGCAAGTGCTCTGCTTTCAAGGACATGTTGTCCTTCTGAACCACTGCATTGAAATTTTCCTTCAGAAATCTGACAATTTGGTCAAAGACAATATCCTTAGAGGCTTCTTTAACTCTATAAATTCTATTGTTGCATTCCTTCTAGAGGCCCCAAGCAATATGAGGGAATGTTAAATCCCAAAAAGATCTAAGCATAAGATTTCTTGTCAGAGCATTCCATTAGGAGAAGAAGTCTTCAATGGATGAAGGGAAGACCCAAGGGAGGTGCCATAACCTAAAGATTTTTCCCCAGATAGAAGCAGCAAAAGAACAATGAAGAAAATAGTGATGCATAGATTTAGCCTCCATCTTACATAGAAAGCATTTATTAGGAATTTGAAATCCACGTTTACACAGGTTATCAATCGTAAGCACTTTGTTTTGGAGAAGGATCTAGAAAAATATATTAATTTTAGGAATCAAAAGTTTAAACCAGGCTTTAGACCAGAAGGGAGGACGATCCAGAGAAGAAGTAATCCTAGAAAAAGTAGAAGTCATAGAAAAATTGCCAAAGGGATCATCAACCCAAACCACACGATCATTCAGCTGCTCTGAATTAAGTCTAATATCCATCAGAGAAGACTGGATAGGAACCAAAGCCTGACTAACACTGCACAAGTCCACCCACTTACCATTCACTCTGTAATCTTTCACATAATTTTTGAACCGTTCCTTGTAGGTCTATAGCCATTCATTGAAGGAGTTGATTTTTATAATGGGTTCCTTTAAAAGCGATTTATCCTCCCAAAATCTAGTATGATGACCATTTCTAACTTGCCAACCAATACCTTCATCCACAATCTTTTTTTCAACAATTATATTATTCTAGCATGTTGACCCTCTCGGAAGAAGGTGGAGGTCCTTCTTAATTATGGAAGAGTAGTTGTTTTCTAAGTATTTGCTAGCCAAGATATCAATCCACTCCCCAAAAGAAGAGGAGATTCTCTAAATTTGTTTAGCAAGGAGAATTTTGTTAACTATTCTGATTCTTCTTAAACCAAGTCCTCTGACCTTTTTAGGTCTACAAACCAGATTCCAACCAATTAAGGGAAGTCTTTTTTTTTCCTCAACACCTGACCAAAGAAATATTTTTTGGATTTTTTCAATGGCATCAACAAATTTAGTTGGAATCTTAAAAAGACTAAGGGCATAGATAGGAAAATTCTTGAGAGAGGCTTTGAGTAGCTGAAGTTTTCCGGCTTGACCTAGCATGGCTCCTTTCCAGCCCATGAGCTTTTTACCGAATCTTTCAACCAATGAGAGCCAGAATGACTCTGGAGGTTTCAAACTTAAGGGTAGACCAAAGTAGGTGGTAGGAAAGGAATCCACTTTGCAACCCAGGATTCTAGTGATTTTAGCCTGTCTATGATCCGGAGTGTTGAAGAAGAATAGCGAGCTTTTTTATTATTGATCAACTGTCCAGAAACTCTCCCATACTTGTCTAGCAACTGTTTTATGGTTTTACCTTTAGCCACCATGGATTTACCCATAAGAATTGTGTCATCAATGAATTGTTGATGGGAACACACCAGATTGCCCGAAGAAGGTTTAAGCCCAGAAAGAAATTTGAAGTCAACCAATTTCTTCAGGTTCCTGCCTAGACTTTCAGCCATAATAGTGAATAAAGTAGGAGAGATAGAATCACCCTTCCTTAGACCTCTGGTGCTCTGGAAAAAGGAGGTGGGGGCTCTGTTGACCATTATCGATATGGACACCGTGGACACAAGTTGTTCAACCATTTGGATAACCCTGTTACAAAAACTAAAAGCCTTTAAAATTTTAAGTAAGAAAGTCCAATCAACTCTATCATAAGCTTTTGAAATATTGAGCTTTAATAAAAAGCCTTCAGTCTTTGACTCAACTAGGGAGTGAATATTATCATGAACAGTAACAATAGAGTCAAGAATTTGTCTACCAGGGACAAGGTCGTTCTGTTGAGGAGAAATCAAGGAAGGAAAAAGGGTTAATAATCTTGAGGTTAAGACCTTGGATATGATTTTATATAAGGAATTATAGAGGCTTATAGGCCTAAAGGCCTCAAAATTATTAGCTCCAAGTTTCTTGGGAATAAGAACCAAGAAGGTAGCATTTAATTCTTTTAGAAGATTTCTAGAGCCAAAAAATTCTTTGACAGCATTTACCACATCTTCAACAATCTCCCATAGCCATTGAAAGAAAAATAAAGGGAAACCATCAGGCCCCAGAGCTTTACTCCCTTCAAAGGAAAAGACAACCCTCTTGACTTCCTCGTTGGTGGGGATAGAAGTCAAAAAAGAGTTATTTTCCTAGTTGACAATTCTTGGTATAGCTTCCACTAGCTGATCCTGCTCATTTTGGTTTATTTCCTCACTGGCCGAAAGAAGGTGTTTAAAGAAGGAACTTGCCCAATTTCTAATATCCTCCTCCTCATACTTGGTTCCATTCACTTCAATTTGAGATATTTTGTTTATAGCTCTTTTTTTTGAAGCCGAAAGATGAAAGTACCTGTTGTTTCTGTCTCCTACAGATAACCAAAGAGCTCTAGATCTTTGTCTCCAGAACTCCTCTTCCTTGCCAATTATTTCATGCATCTTCATGAGGATCTCATTCTCTTTTTCCTTAGTATCATTCAAATAGCCCTCCTGAATTTTAAACTGAACTTCTCCCAATTCTACCTGAAGATCAGACTTAATCCTAAAGATGTTCCCAAAAGTTTCCTTTTTCCATTTTTTTAAATTGCATTTCACTTCCCTTAACTTTTTAGCAACTCTAAACATAGCAGTTCCTTCAATTCTTATATTCCACCATTTCCTAATTTCCTCTTTAAGAGCAGGGTGAGAGATCCACATTCTTTCAAATCTGAAAGGAGTATTCCTCTTCTTTTTTATTGGATCCACAATGAAACTGATAGGAAAATGATCAGAACCTATTCTAGTAAGAGCTCTAAGGGAGCAGTAATAGTCAAAGTACCAATGATTGGAAATTAAAGATCTATCTAATATGACCTGTATGAGATCTAACCTCTTTCTGTGATTAGAATAGGTAAAGGAGGCTCCTTGGAGATCCATGTCAATCAATCCTTGATTATCAATGAAATTTTGAAGATCCTCTTTGCTTTCCAAATTGATCTGGGATCCCCCAATTTTTTCTCCATACATAAGGGTTGTGTTGAAATCCCCCATAACAATCCAAGCTTCTCTATCAAAAATCCTCCTAAAAGTAGCTAATTCTAACCAAAAAGATTTCTCATTCCTTTTCCATTAGGAGCATAAATATTCAATTGAATCCAGCTAAAGTTATCTCTTATATGAGTAAATCTAGTTGCTATATGATTTGTACCTTCCAAGATCGGAACACCTTTGATTATGTGACTATTCCAGAAAGTCACAATACCTCTAGAAGCTCCACTTGAGTTATTACCCTGGTTACTATAATACTAGAACAGTTTCATCTTTTCAATTTTCTCCTTTGGCATTTTAGTTTCCTGAATTAAAAGAATATCCGGCTTGTGATCTCTAATGAAATTGTGGAGAACATCCTACTTGTGGGGGCTATTGAGTCCCCTGATATTCCAGGACATAATCTTCATTATATACTAGGGGAGTTAAGACATTCTGGGATGGTTTTTCGAGACCCATCCGCAATATCTTGAAAGTTGTTCAACTCTCTTTTATTTTTTGAAGACTTTTTACCTCTTGAGTTCTTTACTACTCCACAATCTACCTTGACTCTTGATCTGGTAGAAGTGCTACTTGGGGTCTTCCACTAAGTATTTTTTTCTTTTTTCTTCTTTGATAATATTCTCCTCTTTATCAATCTCTTCTTGGCTATCCATCTCTCTACTAGATTCCCAGTCCTTATCATTTGGTATCCTTTGTTCCTAGGGTAAAGTGTCCATGTTACCATTCTTTTGACCAGACAAGATATTACTAGATAGATTTGTTGTGTGATTCATGTTTTCAAGGGAATCCAAAACCCTATTTGGGGAGTTAAGATCTATCACATACACTGCTCCTTGAGGGGGAAGATTATCAGGGGACGAGGATGGTAAAGGAATGTTCAGTTCTAGGGACAAACCCTCATTAGGAATATCCTCCAGACCCAGAAAAACTTCATTTCTGTTAGAAGGGATTGTCATTTGGGATGAGGAGGTAGAAAGGTTCAGATCACCTTCACCAACTAAGGTGTCATCATCGGACTCCCTTTCCTTTGATGGGGACGTCTTAACAAGATTCATGTGATGAAGATCACAAGGGATCTCACCTTTAGGTTCCATAACCACTTCAATCTTTGGAGAGATTCTCTGAGTTTCAGACACAATATTTTCCAATACTTGCTCATTGTTTTCCTTCCTTTCTCCTCCTGAATCATTATTTTTTTTCCACTCCTTTTTTCCAGGTCTTGCTGGTTTTTCTTTCTCTGAGGTGGCATTTAGGGGGCATTTTTTTGCCCAGTGACCAGATTTCCTACACTTGAAGCAAGCAAATGGAATGGTTTCAAACTCTATATTCTGCACCTAGGATCCCAATTTAGATTGAATCTCGATCAAGGATGGAAGATCTGCTTCCTGGGATACTCCCACACATATCCTCACAAAGACCATTCTCTTTCTAGCCACTATCATTGAATCAATAGAGAGAAGCTCCCCAAAGGAGCTCACAATAACATGAAAGATATCTTCACTCCAATACTCCAAGGGCAGGCTTGGAAGTCTAACCCAAAATGGGACATTATCAAAGATGGAGTCTGATAGATCTAAGTTTGAAGACCACTTCTTTAGGGCTAGGGATGATTTCCCTATCACCTAGGGGCCACCACTTCTAACAGCCATGATGTCCTCTCTGCAAGTAAAATCAAAAGTGAAAAAACCCTTTGGAAGAGCAGCAACTGAAAATTTCCCACTAGTTCTCCATTTATTTTTAACAAACTCCCTGACCACTTTGATATTTGGTCTAGGGCCCATAAACTTTCCTACCAGAGTTCGATCCATAAGAGCTATATTATGGTCAATGAGAAAATCTAGAATATAGATAGAAAACTTACCTCCTACTGGAGACAAAAAATTTTGCACTGGAGGGAAAGAAGATTTTCCGTTAGGTTTTACCCCAAACAAAGAAGTCCAGGGTTTACGATTACCTCCTGTGCCTACTGTGGTCCCCACACTCCCTTTAGCTTTCTCCTTTTTACCAGGAGATGTTGCAGGGTTAATCTCCAGATTTTCCTTTCCCCCAGTTTCCACCTATATTTTGTTTCTGAAGTCCACATCATCTTGGTCATCCTTACCTTGCTTTTGACACGACTCCAGCTCCTGATTCAACTGTAGATTTCCTAAACTTGCTCCAATTCCTTTTCCATTGCTTTGAATTTTGAAACTCCTTTTCTCCCACCCGTGCTCACACTCGTGTTCTACCATTCCATCAAGACACACTTGTTAATTAAAAGATAAATGTTAGTACAACTAAAGATGTTATTTATGATGAGTTTGAACTTGAGGAGTATGGTTGTGTAATTCATATGGATTCCTATGAAAACTCTTTTTTAGGGGGTGCAACTCATAGTCTTCCTCATGAGCAGTGGACTTCAAAGTGGTAATGGAAGAATAGTGTTTTTGGGGTAAGTTCCACAGATGTGTATCATAATTCTAATTTTTGTGATGCATATTCCTCAACAGATTGCAAAGAGGATGAAGAAGAGAGACAATTTGCAAAGTATAACTCTTCACATGAAATGTATCATTATTTGAATGGATGTGTTGATGAGGCCTACATCAACATGGATGACTCCAAGCATGCTTCTTGTAGTTTTGATGAGCAACAACAAGGTAATATTTTTTTGGTTGCTCATTTCCCCTTTGTGCTTGAGCTTCAAAGTTTCCAATTTGACTTGTTTGAGGATGAGTTTCCCTCTGGATGTTAGCATGATGATATGGCATATTTTTCTTTTCCATGTGAATTGGAGGCATTTTCTTTTTTCCTTGATTCATATGAGAGCATCAAAATATATGAAGAAACTATGGTTTCATATGGTGTTGATTAGTGTTAGTTTTTTTCACTTGCTACAAAATCGAAAAATGCAATGGGTGGTAGTGTGGTGGCCTATACAATGTGATTACCATGTAACAAAAAATCCAAACATGGAGCGGGTTCTCACTTGTTCAAAGGGAACCAAATATTTTTTTTGTAGGAAGAGGCTACTTGTGCTAATATGGCATGACATAAATAATTATTGGTTGAAGGAGATCAATTCCTTTAGCATATTGGTGTTTTTTAGGGGTAAGTGTTGACTTCTTGTTTTCCATTTCATGGCCTAGGGCTATCAAATGAGGCTTGAAAGATTGGGGTGACTGCATTTCCCAAAGGACAAGGCATGGTTTTCTTCTCCAAAGATCTAAACTCTCACTTTATTTTATCAAACAAACCTCCCCAACTGGAGCCACTAGTGCAACTTGCAAAATCCATGGCTATTTATGAAATTTTTAGATTCTTGAGGTTTTGAAACTCCTCAATTGTATATAATTAGGGTTCTAAACTATGTACAAGGCTTAAACCCTCCTAAAACCCTAATTTTTCCATGCCTTGGTCTTTATTTCTATCTGCTCATTGACCTATTTTACCCATTTCTCAATTTCCTAAGTCATATCTTGAGCCATTAAATATGTCTCGTTACTAGTTCCTTGAGCCTAATATTCCCAATTGTTACCCATTGATTCATTATAAATCATGTTCATATTGAGTGGGTCATAAACCTTTTAATATTATCCAATGTCCCTATGTCCAGATTTAATATTTTGTCATTGGTCTAAAGTATTGGCCTAAGGTTTATGTCCCTATCTCTCATTAACCTAGTCAAGGCCAACTTTTAAGTTGCTAACATTTCACATGTATAGGTTTAAGATTTTAATATGGGTAGTTGGATCTACGTGATTTGATCTTGACTGTTTCTCACTCATCCATTGGGTTTTAATATTTGTTAAAATATTCCAATGGGCTAGAGGTTAGGTGCCACATGTCTTATCAGTAAGCAAGGTCCATTATCATGAGAAGGTAGTGAGCATTGGGTCTTGTGTGATCAATAGTTGAGATGAGGTGGTTTGGGTTAATCTTGATTGTTCCTCGCTAGCCTATGAGGGACCTACTATCATCTCCTATCTTCCAGAGGGGGAGTGGGGAGGTGAACATGTGGTGTGGTGCGACCCAATGTGGGTCAAGGCTGATGTATGTTTTCATTCCATCGGGAAGACTCTAAATTGTGTCACCTTGATGGTGATTGACATAGTATTTTGTGGTTCCATCAGACACATGGTGATATATCACTTGGTTGCTTCACAACATTGTTGTGAAGTGAGGCAATAGGGTGGTTCTTGTGATGGGAAATGAATAGATAATGTAGGTGAAGGTGACATCAAGGGGTTGATAGGTGGAAGATTTTTTTGCATTGAAGGGACTCAAAAAGTTGTTATGCCAATATGTTGCTTTCCTTTCGACAATGGTTATGCAATTTTTAGGTGATTAAAAACTTGGTTTCAAAGGTGGAGATCAAAGGTGATGTTTTAAAGTCTATTGGGGATCTGATCATGGTTTTTCATCTCACATCTGATGGAAAAATTCAAAGTGTAACAACTAGCTACCTCATTTTGTGGGTAAACACAAAGCAATAATGGTGTATCTACATTTTAGCTACCAGATCAAATCAAGACAACTCTAGATTAAAATCCTATGCTTCTCCAAAGCAAAATTTATTGTTGAGCAGTGCCATTTATTCATTTTGAAGTGTTGCCAAGGTCAATGTCTTTGTCAAGGTATGTTTATCCTGATTCTGATCATGGATTTCCTAGGAGCCCATACTTGCATTCATGAGAGCCATCAAGCTAGAGTTTGCTTGAGGTGTTAAGGGACTTTATGGCCAGTTGTTGCTTTGTTTTTGGGGGGAGTTTTCAAATTTTTATAATCAAATAAGATTTAATCCTCCTTGTAACTCTAATTGAGTTAGGGTTAGGGTATGAATTCAAATTGGAGTTATGCGTGCACTATAAAGGATTTTTTTTTGTTTTTTTTTGTGTTCTGACTTCTACTCTCCAATTTGATGGGTTTGGTGTAGTGTTTCCATTCTGTGATTCTATTTTCTAGGTTTTTGTAAGTATTTTATTGAATCAAGTTGAATAGGGTAAGTCCTTATGACATAGATGGGGAATTCTTTAAGCTATTCCCTATAATAACAATAGATGACTGTAATGCACATTGTGTTTTGTCTCAAATCTAAATCCCAATCTATCATGTTCTCCAAATATTATACATATTATCTTTTAAATAAAAGTAATCAAGAGTTATTTTGATAATTCAAGCACATTTTTGGTTTGAATTAATTATGTGCTTGCATATAATTTAAGGAGTGGTGTAATTTCTTGCATAGAGATAGTGGAGGTATTGTTGATGCAATGTGGATTAATAAGTAATGTGATGGTGTTGTCTTCTTGTTGCTTTCATACGGCAAGGTAGTATGTTTATGAGAAACCATGGTTGGTCTATTGTAGGAATTTATTTCATTCCTAACTATATATGTATGGATAAGTAATTGGTCAAGGAGATTCACAAAGTTTGAAGCTAGGGAAGAATCAAATCTTTAAATAAAAAACATTTCCCTACTTTCTTAGTTAAGATTTTCTTTCATGTTTCATGTTTCTCCTTTCCACACTACCAAAATTCATTGACAACATAGAAGGTTGCATAGATAATTTATCCCATCAAAGTCCTTCCACCATTGTAGTGTGATGATCTACTTTAACAAATAGGGATACCCACCTTGGTCTTGCAAAGCCTAAAGTGTAGAGGAGAACCTTGCCAATCATCTCCTATTCATTGGCCACTGACCTAGGGTCTCTAATCATAAGGAGTAGCTACCCTTTTGGAGAAACTAGAAAATTCATTGGAAACACCAAGAATGTGGAGAAATGAAAAGAAATTCCATTTCTCCCAAACAACATTGATTCATAGTTCACACACTAGTGAACACAACTTCCTCTACCGAACTATCCAGAATAGGAAAATCTAGATATAACGCCTATAAATACCTCTTATCAACATATTTGAATCACATAAGCATAGCTTTAATATTGAGGAAATTTGGAGCATATATTAGAACACCACTCTACCACATTGAACTTTCCTTTATTCATATTTTCTCAAAAACACTTGGAAAGTAAGCACTACAACCACCATCTCAACATCTACAACACTTTCTTAGCATCTCAACCACACAAGAGGTTGATATCCACAAGGACTTACTAATCATTTCTACATTAGAGTTTGACCCAAGTGACAATACTAATGACAACACAATGCAACCAACACACTTTTTTCCTCAAGAGTTGACATTGATGCAACAACACTTTGTTGACATCAATGACAACACAAGTTTCTAAAAGTATATCAACTATCTTTTATTTCTGAATCTTTCTTATTCCACGTTTGGTCATAGGTACACTTATGGTAGTATATGGCATAAATTTTATCTTAATTCTTTGCATAATCTTTTAGATTATTTATTATTGTGAATTTTTGTAATGCTCAATTTTAAGCTATGGTTATGGATTTTTTTTTGAAAGTTGGGTTCAAAATTTTATTACAAAAGAGTTTAATGCATATTTGAAACCAAACCATATGTTTAAATTTTGAAAAATTAAGCACTAATCAATGGTGGTCTAGAAAATTTTAGAGTTTTTTTTTTTGAAAATAATTTTTAAAAAGTTACTTTATGAAGAAAAAGATTATGAAAAGTCATGAATCCATTTATTTATTTTCTCTTTTTGTGCATTGATTTATGTCCCACTCCCAAATAGCAATTCAGAGCATGAAGAGCCTAGGATTAAGGTATAGGGATAGGATATAGCTTCTCCCAATGTTTATTAGGATACAAATCAACCTATTAAGATACAATGGTTTGAGAGTTATTAATTAAGTGGTAATTTTCTATTGCTTTAATATTCAAGTATACTGGGTTAAGAATAGTTGGCTTGTGCCTATCTTAACTCTTAATTAAGTCATATTATTATTAGTATATTGTTATTTAGTTAATTAGGTTGGCCTAAGGCTTATATATAGTCATCTAAGTCATTTTGGGTGATATCCTAGGCATAAATAATGTATATATAGGAGGCAATGAGCCATATTCCATCATCATATTATGAATTATGTTCTCATTTGAGATATTTGGAGGTTTTCCCCCTCAAAGTGGCTTGTTATTCTCAATTAGCATAAATTATTTATAGCATATTTATTATAATATTATTCTACTATGAAATTTATTTCATTACAAGTGGTATTAGAGCATGATCTTGGCACTGATGAGGAAAAGCATTTTCTTAATATTGGATGTCATTTTGGGAAGAGCATATCTTTTCGAATTTGATGAAATTTTCTCTAATTTTTAAAGGGTTTTTGAAGAACACATTCAAGAAGCAACAATACAAAGTTTAGAATAATTAGAGAAATTTTGATGGATTTATTATAGAATTATGGTTTATACCTAATTTATTTGTAAAGCTCACATCTCACTTATTCATGAGACTTGGTTTATAACTTTTAGTGAGGTTTTGAAGACATAATAGGGAAGAATAAAATATAGTTTTTAGAGAAATTAAAGTAGAAATAAGTGATTTATTGCAAAATTAGCTTTTAAACAAATTTTGTCTCAAGGTTGAAAATATACTAATTTCTTGGAGTATTTTCTTGGTAAGTTGTATCTTGGCCATAGTAAGTTCCACTAAATTTTTAGAGAATTTAATTTTCATTTGTGTGATTTGTTTCAAAATTAGTGGTTTCCATCATGATGGGGCCTAAAATAAGAGGGAAAAAAATGTTGTCACACTAGGAAAGTATCTCAATAAGGAAGAAATAATAATAGAGGATATTACTCCCAATGAAGAAATCAACAAGTTTAAGGAAGAAAATTCATTCGTGAAGATGGAGATGAGTGGCCTAAGAGGAGATATATCAAACATATGAAGCATGTTAAGTGCTTATATGAGGGGACCAAAAAAGGAGATCTCAAGCTTGCAACCAAAGTGAATCATCCAAGTCAACTAGTCTTGATCCAAATTTAATACTCATATGGGATCTAGGAATTTTATACTAAAGGTGGATATGCAAAAGTTTCATGGAAAGGATCCACTAACATAGATAAAATAAATGGGGATTTTTTTATGTACTTCAAGTCCCAAATGGATAAAAGGTCACAATGTATTCCTTACACCTAGAACTAGATCAATTCATTTTGTGTTGATGGCTTTGCACTCATAAAAAAAAATGGGGCTCACTATCTCATTGTTATTTTTTATGGAGGAGATTATTAATCATAGTATAGTAATAGTGTGATAGAAAACTTCTTTAGTTAGTTGGATAAACTTCAAAATATAGGATCATTCAAGGATTATATTCAATGATTCAAAAATATATCCTTAAGAGTGGATATAATTACAAAGGAGAATTTAATGATTTATTTTTGGGTGGGACCTTAAGGATCACATTCAACATGAGGTATGCATATTTTTTCCTAGCTCTATATCTAAGTCTTTTATCTTAGCACACAAGGTAGAGGAGAAGTATTTTATTCCTAGAAAGAAAGGGGACAATGTGATTAGAGATAAAGGATATTAAAAACCTTCTCTCCCTCAACCTACTAGGTTGAGACCACAACAAATTAAGGAGAAGATATAAAAAATTTGTTGTGTTTCAATTATGAATTAAACTGAAGATGAGGACACAAATGCAGTGAAAATAAATTGTTCTGTATTGAAGGTTTGAGTGAGGAATAAGAGGAGGAACCAATATTAGAGGCTAAAAGTGAGTTAGATGGTGAGTCACATGATTTTGAACTAATATTTTTTTGTCATACAATTTTAGGTTTTAGTGCTCCACATACTCCCAAGGTAGTGGATTTCTTAAAGAAGTAGAAAGTAACAATGTTGATCAACTTGAGTAGTCCTCATAATTTCATCACTAAAAAGCTGGCTAGTCACCTAAATTATTTTATATATCTAGCTCTAGAGTTTCAAGTCTTGATTGTATATGGTTGTACTATTAGTTGTTCTAGAAAGTGCCATAGAATTAAATTATCCATGGCTGATTATCACCTTGAGAGCTCAATGCGTGTTATCTCCATAGGTACAATAGATATTGTTTTGTGAGTAGAATGGCTTACTACTTTGGGAACAACTAAGATGAACTTCCAAGAACTATTCATAAGATTTCAATGAAAAGGAAACACAATAGAGATAAGAGGGTTAAAGGAAAAGTAACCACAAATGGTAAGTTCTGATAGAATGTAGAAGTTGCTTAAGAAAGGAGTTGATGGATTTGTGGCCCAGTTATGTACTTTAGAAGTCTCTCAATCTAATTATCCCACCCATCCAGATTTACAAGCAATAATTGATCATCACTCAATGTTTTTTGGAGATATTCCTAAAGGAATTACTCATAAGAAGGATCATGATCATACCACAAAACTAGTTCTAGGTATCCAACCATCCAACATCAAGTCTTATAATACTCATGTATACAAAAAAGTGAGATAGAAAAGATTGTTCAGGATATGTTAGAGGTAGGAATTATCAAGCATAGCCAAAGTGCATACTCCTCACCCATAATGATGGTGTGTAACAATGATGAAACTTGGCACATGTGACCATACTATATAGTACTCAACACGTACACCATCAAAGATAAATTTTGTATTCCGATAATTGATTATTTGCTAGATAAATTGAATGGAGCTATATATTTCACAAAGCTAGATCTTAGATCAAGCTATAACTGAATTCAAATTAAGGAATAAGATATTTGTAAGATAAAATTTAGGACCCATGAGGGTCATTATGAGTTTTTGGTGATTTCATATTGTCTTAACAATGCACCATCTACATTTAAAATTTTGATGAATTCCATCTTTAAGAAATTATTAAGGAAGTTTGTATTAGTGTTCTTTGATGATATATTGATTTATAGCAAGACATGGGAAGAAAACCTACAACATATAGATCAATTATTGCAAGTCCTTGAAGACCATCAACTCTATTCTAAGTCACCCAAGTACTATTTTGGTCTCAATGAGGTTGAGTACTTGGGACACATAGTTTCACATGAATGATTAAAGGTGGATTGTAAAAAAAATAAGGCTATCATGTGATTAAAGGTGGATTGTAAAAAAATTAAGGCTATCATGGAATGGAATATTCCCAAAACCATTAATAAATTGATAGCTTTCTTCAGATTGACTAGATACAATAGAATATTTGTGAAGAATTATATATGTATAGTAGCACCCCTAACAACTTTATTGAAGAAGGATTATTTTCATTGGAAAAATATTGGTAATTTAGAATTTTCAATTTTGAAGGAGCCTACATGCACATAAATCCAATGTTTGTAACTATCGATTTCATTAAGGAATTTATTGTGGAATGTGATTCTACAAGAAATGGTATAGGAGTATTTCTAATGTAGGAGGGTCAACCCATTTCTTTTGAGAGTCATCAATTAAAGGGTAAGAATAAAATCAAACTTATTTATGAGAAGGAAATGCTAGCTATTTTTCATGAAATAAAACAATGGAGGGATTATCTAAAGGTTAGACACTTCAAGGTTAAGATAGATCATGATAGCCTAAAATATTTTTTGGAACAAAGATAACCTCTTGAATAGAAATAAAAATGGGTCACTATGATTTTGGCATATGATTTTGAGATTGTATATAAGAAATGGAAGGAAATTTTTGCAGTAGATGCATTATCAAGGAAGGATGAAAAGGATTAAACTTTATTGTGTTCCATTTCAATATTACAAGAAGATTGGGTAGTAGAAGCCAAATAATATTGGTAGAATGATGTTGCTACAAGTAATATCATTCAACAATTATAGAGTGATCCTAGTAGTTTATACAAGTTTTTCTAGAAGGGAGATACTTTGTGGTATAAAGAGCAGTTGTATCTTTGCAAGAATTCCTCTCTCAAACAAAATATTATCATATAGCTTCATGATTCTCCAATTGGTGGTCATTCAATATTTTTGAAGATATACCATCAAGTCAAGAGAGACTTCTTTTGGGAAGAGCTAAAAGGATATGTTCAATATTTTGTGGTAGAATATTTGGTTTTTCAAAGAAATAAAGGGGAGACAATTAGGATAGTTGGGCTCTTGCAGCCCTTAGTTATTCCTAGCCAACATTTGGAAGTGGTCTCCATGGACTTCATCATAGGGCTTTCGAGATCTAGTGGTAAGAATTCCATCATGGTAGTAGTGGATCTCCTCACAAAATATGCATATTTTATTGCATTATCACGTCATTTTACAACAAGTATAGTGGAAATATATTTTTTGGAGAATATTCAAAAGCTATACAGTATACCTATGTTTATTGTTAATGACTATGATCCTATATTTACTAGTAACTTTTGAACAGATCTATTCAAATGTTTGGGTACTTAATTGGCTATTAGTTATTCATACAATTCTCAATTTGATGAGAAAATGAAGGTTGTGAATAAGTGTTTGGAAGGATATCTAAATTTTCTAACTTTAGTTAAATAGTTTGAATGTGTTGATTGGCTACCATTAGTAGAATGGTGGTATAACAATTTCTTCCATATTTCATAAAAAATGTCTCTATTTATGAAATTATATGGATATCATCCTCCTTCCATCACATTATTATTGAACATGTCACCAATATTTCAAGTAGTGGAGGATCACATGTTTCATCACCAAGTAATTTTAGGACTTAAGAGAATCTATCTATGGCATAAAATTGAATGAAGGAATAGGTGAACTAATATCATAGTGAAATAAGTTTTGAAGTTGGGGATTGGGTTTTCATGAGATTGGGACCTTATAGGAAAATTTTCATTGAAGCAATGAACAAAGAATAACAAGTTGTCTCCAAAGTAGGGTAAGTGCACAAAGATGATGGGCCAAAAAGGGGTCTCAAGTGGCTACTTTTTTTTGAAATAAGGAAATATTGACTTTGGATGAGAAATTGAGGATTGTTACACTCAAAGTTTTAAGATGCAACAAAAACAAGGGTCATATTGCTTTGTGCATACTTTCTAAACTACTCTTTTTGTTTTAAATGGTAGAGATTATGGGGTTAAAAAAAGGCAGCCACAAAAATTGGTGTTATTTTTGTCAAGAAAAATAATATAGCATCTATTATAGATCCCTCAAAAGGTTAAATTTTTTTTGTTATTTTAAAATTCACTTTAGTGATAAATTAGCTAACATGTAGTTTATGCCCAAATTTTTTGATATTTTTTTCATAAATATATGATTTTTTATTAATTTTGAAAGTGGACACATCCTAAAAGACAAATTTGGTTGTGCTACCCCTATAATTTTTGAAAACTAATTAATTTTTTTTTTTTGAATACGTGTAAAATGGAGTCTAGTTTATAAAAATGTAATTTATTTAAAATTTTAATGAATGGTTAAAAACTAAAGTAAGAAATACCAAACATTGGTTTTTGACAAAAAAAAGATGCACAAATAAACACTAGTACACAAACAACAATATATGACTAAATAAACTACTAAAAAATGCATACAAATGACTAACTTTAGTCACGTGACTATTAGTGGTTTATTTTAGTCATTTATAACACCACTAAATTTATGACTAAACAATTTTAGTCATTTATTTACTCATTGATTGTAGTCATTAATTTGGTCATTGATTTGGTCATCGATTTAGTCATTGATTTAATCATTCATTTAGTCATTTATTTAGTCATGGTAGTGATTTATTTAGTCATTAATTTACTCATATTTACTTTAGTCATTAATTTAGTCATTTTTATTTATTGGTTTCCATTAATTGGTAGTAAATATAGTCATGAAATGAATAATTTATTAAATACCATAAATTTTATAATGCAAAACTAACATAATATTAAACTTGAACTAAAACATAGAAGAAAATAAAAATATTATATATACGAACAAGCTACAACATGCTAGAATTAAAATATTTATTCAACATCATGATAAATAAAGGTAATCTGCAATAAAATGTTTAATGCATATATATATATATATCAAGTTACAAGATGTCAAAGTTGTCTAAGAGTATATATGTAAATATAATGAAAAATGTCAATGTTGTCTAAGAGTTTCCAACTCTTTCAAATACACCATAGAAATTAAGATCCCTCAACAACACATTCAAAATACTACATAAAGTAGTGATCCAAGATGTCTAACATTAACCAGTACATGATAAACATGTTCAACTATGTCATTTTTTGCAAATATTTTAGTGGCAACTGTGTGAAGATTTCATCTTTCTCGTCTAAATGAACAAATCCATCTATTTTTTCTTCATAAACAAGGGGTATGTTACTTGTGACCTTTAAAATGTTTATATTTGTATCTCCTATTCCTTTCAAGTTGACTCCATGTACAATAGATAGGGAGTGAATCTGCCCAATGCCCATATCATCACTAGCAAATGGATCCAACACCCTAACTTCCCCTTCTTTGAGTTTATCATTAATACATTTCTACAAAAAGAAAAAAAATATATTATGTTAGATAGGTAATGATTATCCTTGTTTGCATAATAAAACAACCATTACTTAAATAGTACTTGCATGTGTGTGTTAAAATAATTGTAAAAGGAAATTTTCAAAAATAATTGCAATGATCAATCTATTTTACTAAAAAACTAACACTCATAGCAGTGCTTACAATGTTACTATTAGCTTCATGCTAATCAGATACAAAGGCCACAAATATAAACACTACATTACCATGTGCACATACTAGACACATATAAGGTTATGACAACACTATTACACATAAAAAAGGTAGCTAATGCACAAAAAAAAAGAATGCAATATGAGATAACCACTACTACTGTTGCAAGGTGAAGGTGAAATACATTGGGATTTACAAAAATAGTGGCATTAAAGCTTTGAAACATAACCCATGCAGTCAACATAACCTTGCCAATGATGATATATAAAAGAAGAACAAAGAAAAAAATGTATCAAGGAAACATGTGACAACCATTAAGAGCAGTCATTGAGGAAACAATGCAGTCTTTCTTTGTTGCTTTCATAGCTGCAGTAAATGAGTAATAAATAAGGTTGGATGTAGAGGTCACATAAACAATAGAGAAAGAGCCTTTCACTATTAGGAAATAGTGTAAGAGTATGCAAAAAGAAGTCAATAATGATGTCCAATGAACAAGTAGTAGTAGCAATGAGTTTCATGATTGTAGTAGTTAGTTTAGTGCAAGGGCAACGAGTTTTATGGATGTAACAATGAGTTTAATGGATTGAGTAGCAATATCATTACTAAACAACAAGAAGAAATTAAGAGAAAGTGGCAAGAATATCAATAGAAACATTTTTTTAGTAACAACTATAATGAAGAGTTAACAACAAATCCATGAAGGAAAGAAAAACATGTATCATCCAATGAAAGAAGCAGCATGTTAAGTTCAAAATGTTGAAAAGATCAATTACAATGCCCTAAAACATAGTCAAGCATCATAAAGTATTGAAGTGCCAACAATCCCCACTGAAAAGTGATAAAGTAGGTATAATGATTGTTCTACGGGTTACATTCAATGTTTGAGTTGTCTATTCACTATTTTATAAGCTTGTTCACTATTTGCGATCATAAAAATCATTAATAGATGAAGGGTTTTAGAATCAAGGGAAACTAATGTTTCATAGCACTCACCTCAAGTTCAGCACCAGTAGTACTATGATCAATATCATGCATATACTCCTCGAATTCAACATAATCACTGCCAACATTTTCCTCAAATTGTGTAGCTTTGTGGAGAGCTCTATTGACATGGTCTTTTACTTTTTGTTCTGCTTTCATATAATTTCCCTACATGTGGTTTAATCATCATGCAAAGTTAATCTAAGTCAAGTAAAGAATGCAAAAACTATAATTTTTTGTCCACAACAGCTATTATATTATCTCAACTTCAACACAACTATGATTAACATCAAGGTGTTCTTGTTTTCATGATGCTTTGATAAAATTGCTCTACATGTAGTTTAACCATCAAGAAAAAAAATATATCTAGATGAGTAAGTCATGTAAAAAAAAAGTCAACAGAGTCTTTCCAAGCATGCAAGTCACAATAGGTGGAATGGGTAAAAATCCATTTTTGTAGACTCACAAACCCTCAAATCTATCTTTACAGACCTGTTTTAGTAGTTTGACTACAAAATGCACAAAACTATTCAAGAGTCCACCAAATCATAAACAAATTGAAGTTAACTCACCGAACCACCTAGTTCAATGCAAAAGAGAACAAGGAAACCCTGTACGGACAAGTACAGAAGCTTGGAACTGCAAATAATCAGAAATTTATGAGAAAAAAACATAATTTCAAGAGTTTTATTATTTCTTTATGATCCATAGCAGCAAAAATATTTTGGGAAAAAATTTGGCAAACCAAAAGTATAAGATTTTTTGAAAAAATCAGGAAAAAGTCTAGAAAAAATTAGGAAAAAATTAGATTTAAAGAAAATGGTAAAAATTGTAGAACAAGAGATAAAA